>MDSB01000005.1:135061-192339 GCA_001754015.1 Brettanomyces anomalus
CCAAAGCATACCCCTTACAACTTCGAATTAGTCGTTTGGTCTAGTGGTTACGACGTCTCCTTCACACGGGGAAGGTCGCGAGTTCGAACCTCGCATCGACTAATTACAATTTATTTTTTTTTGCTTCCCATGAAATTTGAAGTTTTTTTTTTACGTTTGGCTTCAAGGGATTTGCTTCACAGGACAACTACTTCGTTACAACTGATACTATATCTAAAAAGGTTTGCTTCGCAAAACAAATTGGCAAATTTTCGTGAACTCTTTTTGTATCAATAATTTGCAAACATTTCCTACTTAAACTTCTCTTGGGTACTAATACATCTTGTGTTAAACTTAGGAATTTGATATGAATCAAAATTAGCCAAAACTTCATTACTATCATTTAGATGGTAACATCAACCTTACGGTAAAGTAATTCTATCAGATACATTAAGGAAAGAAACTTGCTAATAGTCATTCTTGCAAACTCTTCTGTAACTTCTTTATAGTTATATCATCCGACTTCATCAATGCTTTTGAAATAAGAAGATCGTCATTATACTCCTGGATTTTCAAAAGACTGCGCTCTATAAACTTCTGAATTTCCATCAAAGGAAAATCATCAGGTATCCGACATATGATTCCAGAAAATTTGTCTAACACCTCAGTTATGTCACCAGGCAAACCATCTGAATCATTTTCAAAAATATTATGATGATCTAAAAATGAATCTATAAGTTGCGGATTCCTCAAATGAAGATACTTATCAAATAAAATGAGAAGGAGCTTCTGCGACTTTTCTTGGTTTACAGTTCGGTGACGTTCAATTTGGGAATCCATCTTGTCGGAAAGAACGGGCAATTCACCCGTTGAAGCATAAATCTCAGCCGTTCTATAATCCCCTATCTCACATAAAAGAATGAGAACGGCCTCATCGTGACCACCTTTAAGTTGTATCATCAAGGAAATGAGAGGGAGAACTTTTTCAACTTGTCCATTCATCATTCGATGCTCACAGACGCCTAAAACAAGAGACCTATTTAAAATAGAGACAGTACCTTGATTAATAAACGAGAGGTAGAAATATAACTTATCATGAAGTGTAAAAAACTCAGTTTTGACAGACTTTTTCTTCTGTAAGTTCCAGAATTTCGAAAATGCCATTTTTGGTATTGACAGCGATATATATGTGGATGCTAGATCAGTAAGTTGAGCCATCATTTTGTCATCATTAAGCCAGTGCAAAATCTCTGATAAAAGACTCAAAACGAGATCACCCATAAACTGCTTTTTGTTTTTCTGTTTGACAACGTACTCTAGATATTGAACCATTAGATCAGAATGTTCATGTTCCAACAAATGAAGAACACTAATCTCATTAAATTCAACCTTGTCCGCTCTCTTATCAATTAATACCTTAAACCCGAAAGTTGGAAATTGCTCCAACAGCCACGTAGTGTAGGCTTCAATAACGGATTCCTTCTCAACACAATTTTGAAGCATGCATTCAATGAACGAGTTCAAGGACTCATTCATGGTTTTATAAATTTTTTCATAAATTTCATCATGGAATTCACTTGTGATAAGTCCCTTCCAATAATACAAGCATTGTTGGTAGTTTTTTTGATGGGCATAAAACCTTGATAAATAATAATAACTCTTCTTAAATAGAAGGGTCTCAATTACCTCGGTGGAACTATAATGTATGGACATGAGCACTGGATTTAAGTCTTCTTTTTGGTCCAAGCCTATATTCAAAAGATATATTTCTATTGTCTTTATGATAGGTCTAACTTCAGTTTTGTTTAAGCCCTCTTTAGAAGCCAGACAAGTATTGGCATAAAGACGAATAAACTCTCTTGAGTTGCTTTGCTCTATCGGTAGCGCATACTGATCTCTTAGATCCTCAACAAAGCTTAGTAGACCATTGGCAACCCACACTGAGCCGTATATCTGCTTATAATCCTTTCCAGCATGAACGTAAACAATTAATCTGGGGTCAACATATTTGATGTTGTTTGCTAATAAATTAAAAGCTTCATCAAACTTATGGAATCGCAAGGTAAATAAAACTAACAGAGTGACAAGAAACTGCCACTCAGTAGAGTGATTTTCATTTACAACCTCTTTAAGCTCATCCATTAATTCATCAAAAGTCTGTTCAAATGTAATCTCAGTTGCATCAGAGTATAACCTGGTCCATCTAAGAGGTCTTGGCAATCGTTGAAACACCTTTACAAAATGTCCGTGAATATCGTACATCAAACAGCAACTTTTGCTAAGGTTACTTTCCGCTAAGTCTGACTCTATGGCAATCTTTTCGATTTCTTCTGGAGTTGTTTGAGTCTTTATTGGACATCTCGTTAAAGCCTTTATTAGATTTTGATCTCTAATTTCAAAATTCCTGCAAACAGATTTGACCATCAGTTCTATATTATCATCAAGCCTCATTGTTTGGACAAGCTTTTGATTTTGTAAAGAGTGAACAGCAACAAAGCCGCCACTAAATGTTGCTAGAACATACGGATAATCAACCGTAACTGACTTTGGATAGGACATCCAGGTGATAGTTCCTCTTGTGACATCCCCGGTACTATTTACCATCACGCCAGCGGCAGGATCTTTTGCAGTACAACCACCACAAACCAATAAGAATTCATCTTTTCCCACAGGAATAATAATGGGATTCATATAATTATCTGAGAATTTATTTTTCACTTGGTCATCTGAAGGTGTTGATGTTGAAAACAATTGTACCTTTTGTGAATGTTCAACATCAACAAGATCATAGTCAGTCAAAGATGCCACTACTGTAGAGGCAGACTTTTGGATACCCACTAAGGAATTGGGATAGTTCACATCTTTGTAAAGCCTAATACCGTCATTAAATACTCTGACTAGCCTAATGTACTTACTTGTGAGTAGAGTGACTTTCACAAACACATCGCCAGCGATGTGGTCAATTTTTGCTATGTAATTTCTACCCTTCGAATCAAGAATTATCTGATCCCAGTCTACAGTGATATCAGAAACACCTTTAACCTTCCCAATGTTATCCGGTGATAATTCAGGCAATGTGAATGCAGAAACAGTGCTTCCACAAAGAACGAGTAATTTACCGATCTCAGATAATAAAACAATCTTCTTAATGGGCTGTATTTTACCATTTGCACATTGCTGTCGTGAGAGTTGAATATAGCCGCATTCTTCCTTCTTCTCAGTTTCAACTTCAGCACCCGTACAATCACCAACCTTGTACAAATGAATGAGTTCACCAGCACTTGTACCAACGTAAAAATTTGAATCCCAAGCCTCTACGCATGTAATAAATGCATTATCAGACTCAGGGATATCTGCATTTTGGAGCTTTATATCATTTATCAAATCGGCTAATTTATAAGGACCCCGGCTGATACTCACATCACCTGTCATACCTTTCGTTGAATCAGTCACAGTTTCATTACTATCATCATTTTCATTATCATCCGAACCATCTTTTATGACCACATCAATGCTTGCACCATTAACTTTAAGGTCTTGTGGGTACTCAGCTATACTCAATTGACTAGGATCTTTATCCTCAAGCTCTTCTACTTTAGAATGGCCTTGTCCACTTGACTCAGCCTCAGTAGCATTGCCATTATCAACACTTGTTAATTTCTCCTGCAATTGATCATTTAGCTTTTGTACCAGACCATTTTCATGCTCCGGACTATCCTTCTTGTGCTCGCTTTGCTCTTCATCTTCATTGTCAATTATTCGGTGGTTCTGTGTTTCATCAATGCTATTTGAGGTCATATCGCCATTCCTGTTAGTATCATTATCCGTTTCCATTGTTACTTTAATTAACAGAAGTACACATAATAATGCTAAATTTTTCAGTTGCAGACTAGTGCTAAGAAGTCATATAGATAGATATGTATGGTAATAGGTGATTATCGACAATAGAAATGGCAGAAAAAAATATCACATGAGCTTTCGAAAACCATTTGAAGAAAAAAAAAAAAAAGTAGGGAAAATGGATAATTTCGATCATTCTGAATTATCAGAAGGCTCATATGATTCGTATATTCTTATCAAAACACAACAGCAATTATCATTAAGAGGTACATATACGATATATTCTATGAATTTTTACAAATTAAAGTATATAATATATTTAGCCGAACAACTTGACAGATGAGGACTTCAAAGTAGATGTCTCCTCATCTAAATTATCTTCATCCGAGTTTTCGGATTCAGACTCAGATATATTCACTTTTTGACCTAATAATGAAGCAAATAATTGATCAATCTGATCATCATTCCAAGCATATGAACTAGTCTTTGGAGCTTCAAAATTTCTCAGGGGCTCTTGTATTGTATATTTCATTTTTCTTCCCTTGGTGGCCATACGCTCGTAATTCTTATGCACTTTATTCCGAGACAGTGTAACTATAGCTGCAGATGAAGTAGCCTCTTTATCTGAAATTTTCTTGTCCACAAAATCGTTCAAAAGAACACGGTAGAAATCATCATCGTCAAATATAAATGGATTCTCTTGCAATGATTTATCAATGTTACTTTCATACTTCTCCTTCTCATCATCGGATTCAGAGTCGTCACTTTCATCATCACTTGCTTCATCTTCCTTTTTCTTCTTGTACGATTCATATCCGAGAGGTTCAACTTGTCTTCTATTCACCCTCGTTCTCCTCACTAATCTATCTGTATCTTGAAGTGCATTTTCAAGCTGTGTGTAAACGTTCTGGTTGATCGTCCTAAACTTTCCTGCATTTAAAGCTGTCGCACCTGAAGCATTTTGAACTCTTTTTGACCATTTCATTAACACCTTCTTCCTGTACGGATTAAGCACCTTTTCTAAAATTTCATGTGACTCCACAAATGGCTGATGTTCCAGCTCGCTAACCAGATTGACATCACCTATGTTGTCTTTGGCAAGCAATTTGGCTCTCGCTAGCTCAACCTTTCTTATCAAAGCCTCCAATTGTGTTCTCGTCTTTTCTAACTTCGAATCACTACTCGACGTCTTGTACTTCTCATACGCTTGTTTATCGATTGGAAGACTATTACTGCAAGTCAATGCTTTCTGGAACTTTATCCTGGCATCCAAAATTTTATCGAAAAGTCCCCTCTGTTGCAAAATCATATATCCCTTGAGTGCATCCTGCTTCAATGATGTAGAAAGCCTGCTTGTTGTAAGTTTCTTCTCCTTGGTTAAAATGCGACTGAGTTGTTCTCTCTTATACTTCTCTTCATTTTCTTCGTCCACACTTTCCTCTAAATGTTTACTATTACTCTCGTTATCCTCATCATCATCATTATCAGTTTCAACCTCTCCATCTTCAGACGAATCTGTGACATCGGCCAAAATGTCTTCGTTAGATGTCAACTTGTTGTCATCATCATCTTCTTCCTCTTTTTGCTCAACATCATCATCAGAAAAGATCTCTGACCGTGAAGTTTGCTCACCACTATACTTTGGTCCAAGGTTCACCTGGTTTGTCCGCAGCCTACTTTTAGAAACCTTGACATAATGCTGCTTTTCTAGTTCTTCACTTTCTGATTCATTTTCCCCACCAGAAGATTCGCTATCAGAGCCATTAACTTTGTCATTAAATCCAACGTCTTCTATATCAATGTCTTTAATTTTTGGCTTATTCAGCTCATTTGTGATCTTTTCTCCCAAAGCTTGTTTTCTGGGACCCATATCTAGTTTACTGTTATCGGCTTTGAACGTATCTTTATGATCACTGGAAAGGATGCCTTATCTATAACGTTGCATGTTACAAATATGGTTGAATGGATACTTGTATAAAATTTTTCAGTGGTACTTTTTTTTTTCGCACTCCCCTTAAAGCCGCACCTATCCTTGACAAATTCTTTTTCTTTAAGGATTGTAGTGTGGTTTCTCCAGGAATCTATTTGTAAACGGAGAGAATATTAACAAGACAACAACAAAAAAAAAACAATTAGATTTCAAAGGCTCTGCTCGTATCAAGGTATGCTGATGACCTAGGCATAAACACACAAAGAAAATAACATCAATATGTCTTTCAAAAGAGGTTCTGAGCCAGTAGTAATTTATTTCTTTCTTGCACAATTAAAGATCTACATTTCCTATACCACCCTATAACAAATCATAGTATTATCTTGTGCACCATGTAACTTTATTTTGTGTGATGCGTAATGTCCCAAGCACTGGTTTATATTTTCAAGTTGCTCACACCTTCTCTCAATCCTTTAAGGGAAGATGAACCAACATTCTGCCTTTGTCTCCTCCGGCGCTGAGCAAGCTTACTTTTGGAAACAGTATCGGCCGCATTCCTTATCTTCTCCACCTCTTTATTCTTTTTCACTATTCTTTTACCTTTTTGCTCATAATTGTCCAAAAAGTCATCCACCATAGATGCGAAGTCAGAACGCTCGTTTTTAAAATCGAATGGTTGTTGTTGTTCTTCTTCATCATCATTATCATGATCATATTTTTTTTTCATCACATCAAAACGATCATCAATGATACTCAACTGCTCAGTCCTGCATAGTGCTGAAGATGACATCGAATAAGATGAGGTGTCTGTCATTGCACCTTTCTTTCTCTTCACCTTCTTTGCTCGGGATTTTTTTTCATTATTCTGTATGCTTGGAAGTTCACCAATGATATCACGTTCTTCGCCTTCCTCATCTTCCTCACTTTCAAACTCATCTTCAGAGTCCCAGTTGTTACTCACTTTACCGCTTGCCTGAGCTTGCTTAAACTTTTTGAAATCTTTTTCCCAATTAAACCCTTCCCCTTCTGCAATTTCTTCTTGAACACCGGAGTCCTCGTTGAAGTCATCCAAATCCCATTCATCTGCTTTCTGATGCAACTCTTTTTCTTCAAGTCGGTTGTACTGGTCAAGAGTCAGCCCTTTCTGCTTCTTTCCATTAAGAAGAATACCAAAAACATCCATATCATCCTGGTCCTGAGAATTATCAAGATAAGCATCATCCTCCAGAGCCACCAAAGCCTCACGAACATCTGAATTGAGATTAGGTTTGAAACCACTAATTTCATCTGGAATTCCTTGCTGTCTTTGGTAATCATATTTCACTTCCTTCGAAGGAAGTGCTTCCTGTGGCAATTTAAGCTTAAACTGTCCTTCATCCTTGTCAGTACCGGCAGAAGTTGATTTTTTGGGTATAAAAACACTATTTGATGATGGCTTTATAGGCATTAGGTGCTTCATATAATCATACTCAGAGTCATCAAATGGGATGCCAAAGAAAGCAGCTTCACCCTCATTAGACCTAACATTTTTCTCAGTTTTCAAAACTTCCTTCTCCAATTCATCTTTATGTTCCAAACGAATATTCTTCTTTGGTCTCTTCTTGTTGGCGCTATTGATTGGAACAAGCACCGCATCATTTGCATCACTATCATAATAAAGTGGATCCTCACGGGATCTATGCACAACTGCAAAATTAAATGCCTTTTTCTTATCAATCCACTTTTTAACCATACTTTAAAGTTCAGTGTTTATGATAAATATGCTCCATATAGTTTCTTAGCTTTCTGGTTTCTTAGTTTGATCGTAGAACTAATCCTGAAAAAGAAGTGAAAAGTTTCCATGCTTTTTTCTGTGAAGACAAAAATCTTTTTGTCTGGAGTGCACTGCCTTGATCTTCAAAAACAAACAAACGAACAAATCTCAAAAAACGTGTTTGGACATGATTGGAAAACTTTTGAATGATTTCACCGTTTTACAGATTGAGGTTCAGAAACTTCAAATACTTTTATTGGATTATCTTCAAAACGCTATAATCTGTTTTTAAATAGGCTGCAGTGCATTGAACTGAGCGGTTAACGGGTGAAAGGAAACAAACAGGAGCTAATTATATTATGAAGATTCAAGTTGATCAGATATATGGAATTTACTCATGGCAATGGGATGTTCCAGAGGATGAGCTTTGTGGTATTTGTCGTGTTCCATTTGATGGTGCTTGTCCAGCATGCAAATATCCCGGGGATCAGTGCCCCATAGGTAAGTATATTTTGAGCAGATAGGGTTATTATAGAGATAACAATACTAACAGCTTATAAAAATAGTGGTTGGTGTATGTCACCATGCATTTCATCTTCACTGCATTTGGAAATGGCTTGAAACAGACACCTCAAGAGGGTTATGTCCCATGTGTAGACAGCCATTTCATACTGATAAGAGCCTTCCAGTTAATCAAGGAGTTGATGCGTCTACTGTGGGTTGTGGTCCCAATCCGATATCAGGTTTGGATACAACAGACGATCTAGAAACAAGTAATCAACAGACAACGGAGGCATCATCATCCTCGTCAATAATATGAAAACTATTGAATAAAAGCAAAGCTGCAAGGTGAATTGTTCCATATAAATGGTGTAAGGACGCATAATAAGGACTGCATCACAAATCATTTCTAAGGGCCCTGAAATTTTTTTTTCAGATGGCTCAGGTTAATCATTTTGCTGAAATATGTTACACTCCGATTCAAGATTTCAAAGAGAAAATAATACAAACAAGCAACTAAATCAGTTTTAAAACAGTCGAATATTGGAATACAGGAGGAGACACACAGCATAAGTAATATAAATGACGAAAGAAACCGAACATTTCACTATTGTTGTGAAGTTGGGCTCATCATCCATTGTTGATGAGCATACTAGAGAACCCAGGATTGCCAACATGTCCCTTCTAGTGGAAACATTAGTGAAGCTTAGGAGAGAAGGGCATCGTATAGTATTTGTTTCATCTGGTGCTATTGCGGTGGGAATGAATAAGCTGCAAATAGGCAGCAAGCCCAAAAAATTAGCTGCCAAGCAAGCACTTGCAGCTATTGGCCAAGGTGAACTTATTTCTATGTGGGATGAGTTGTTTTCACATTTAAATCAGACGACTGCGCAGGTTCTTTTGACAAGAAATGATATCATGGACTTTTCACAGTTCAAGAACGCTGAAAATACGCTTAAAGAATTACTAGATATGAACATCATTCCGATCGTCAATGAAAACGATACCATCTCTGCACAAGAAATCAAGTTTGGTGACAATGATACACTTTCTGCGATTACAGCTGGGATGTGTAATGCAGATTTCTTGTTTCTTTTGACGGATGTCGATTGCTTATATACAGATAATCCACGGTCGAATCCAGAAGCCAAACCTGTTTTGCTTGTGAAGAATATGAACAGCCTAGATGTGAACACCAGATCTGCTGGCTCTAGCGTTGGTACCGGAGGAATGAAAACGAAGTTGATTGCTGCTGACTTGGCAACAAATGCAGGTGTTACAACTGTAATTTGCAACTCAAAGACTCCTCAAAACATGCTAAAGATAGTGAAATACAGTTGCAAAGAGGACAAAAAGCTTAGAGAATCAGTTAATACTTTTCCAGTCCAAAAGCTCGAGGAGTTTACAAAGGAAAATGCGGATGAATTAATAAAAATGAAGGGACACCATGTTCCAATGCATACCAGATTTATTGGACAGCCTAAGAATACAATAAAGAACAGGCAGTTCTGGCTTTTGCATGGCCTGAAACCACAGGGAGCACTTGTTGTTGATCTTGGATGTTACAAGGCTATAACCAGGCATAACAGGGCGGGTCTTTTGCCTGCGGGTGTTTTAGCTGTCGAAGGAACGTTCCATCAAATGGAATGCGTCCAGATAAAGTTAGGATTCAAGGATGAGGATGGAAAATTTGATCAATCCAGAGGAACCTATCCAATTGGAAAAGGCCGTCCAAATTATTCATCAACTGAGATTGATAGAATTAAAGGACTCCAAAGTTGTGATATTGGTTCTAAGCTTGAGTACTCGGATTCTGAGTATGTAGTTCATAGAGACAACTTGGCCTTTCCTATTCATCCAGATTCAGAGCTATTAGCGGCACTGTCCAGTTGCAAAATTTAGAAAATAGATGCTATTAAATACTGGCTCTATAATAATATATGTAAACAATGATGACTTAGTGGAAGCCATAGTAAATCGAGAAGTAGTACAGAAACTAATTTATTGTACAGGATTCAATTGGCGATGTGTCTGCCACGAGGTTTTTGCCGTGCCGGGATAAAAACGGGCTCTTCTAATTTTTTTTTGGAAGTCCTCCTTTTTCTGCTGCTGTCTAGCAAAACTGATCCAATTAAAAGGAAGTGGAAGAAATTATGTACTTAATTATAAGGCTTCAAATTTAAAAAGCTAGACAGTTAAATAGATGGAAAACATTGAATACAGACAAAACGCTCGCTTTTGATTGTGGATAAATTTTAGGTTCAACACTATTTACCATAGAGTAAGGAATACATAGGTTTGGTACAGTTTGAAACCGTGGCTACCTCTTTCGAATATGTCTTCGATGCCAAACAATTCCAATGAGAGTGAGCATAATAAGGAAGGTAATCAAGACAGTACAAGCTCCATCGCTGATAAAAACCTAACAGTGAAATCATTTAGACAAGAGGCTGATCAACCAGAGAACCTTTTTGCAAGTGGCAATTTTTCTGCCAAGTACGTTTTAAAAGATGATCGCACACCAGCATCTTCAAGGAGTACGGGTGCTACAGTTGGAAGGACAGAATCAAGACGTGGGATTCAAGCGAAGCAAAGGAGCACCCAGGTTGATGTGAGGAATTCACACCCTTTGACAATTGCAGGGGGCTTCAAGGAGGTGTACTCTGTTGCCGGAAGCATGAGCTCGGGAGCACATATCACATCTATTAAGAATAAAGACATAAACACCGGAACCAAGCCAACAGAAGCAGAATGGGGTAGACGAGGGAGTAAGGTGAGCCACCATAGTCTTTTAAGCAGCCAGCTGTCAAATTCTTTAACTCTTGAAAGAGAAGATAAAGGCGAAACTGTGAGTTCAAGTACGCAAGCATTTGACAGTCCATCAACTCATAACGGATCTCTAGTGGATCCTAGATTACTTAAATCAGTGGAGAGTCATTTAGTGCAACCATCCGATATTTCGAAGCAAACCGACGATCCGAAAAAAATTGACGCGGAATCTTCACAGCTAAAGCCACAGTTTGATTCACTGAAACTGAAAGGTGGTGATGTTACTCGTGGAATTTATAAGTGGGTGAATAATCAAAAAAAAACAAAGGGTCTTCGTCGTGTGGTTAGCTCTGGAAGTACTACCAGTGGTGCTCCACCGGTTACAGGCTCTACTCAAGAATCGGCTATAAGAAACGACGATCACATGTCGGTGAAGGACATGCTAGTTCCAGGGGGATTTAGAAGGAGCTTTACCAGTGAACGTAGAAGACAGAGACCCAGAAGATACAGACACAGAAAGCAATCGAACTTTTTGACAAGAAATTTTTTTGAATTTCTTGCAATGTATGGACATTTTGCTGGTGAAGATCTTGAGGATGAGGAAAGTGAGGAGCAGACTGAGAAGCAGACTCATTTTGGACTTGTTGGACAAGCTGGCCAGGAAGGATACGGCTCTGTGAGTGGAGAAAGCTCCGATGAGACCACGTCTTTAAGTAGCTATGAACAAGCCCTAACTAGTGATAATGAGCAAGCTCTAGATGAGGGATCAACTGTGAATCCAAACGAGATAACACCATTGGGCTCACCCTCACCCTCAAAATTTTACACATCAGCAATTGCAACAGTGCGGCGTGGAAGAGCTTCTTCCCCTTCTTTGGGAACATCTGGAAAAGTTATGGGAGGGATTGCTCGAGCAGATTCTACAAACAGGATAGCTGGTGCAAAGCCAAAGAAATTACATCATAAACACCATCGCTTAAGGTTGAAAACATCTTTTGAGAAAAAGAGAGGTAAGACTAGCACGTTAAAATCATTTCTGCTTCTTTTAAAAGCCTTTATCGGTACTGGCGTGGTCTTTCTTCCAAAATCGTACTCGAATGGTGGACTTCTTTTTTGCAATTTGCTCATTATTGCATTTTCTGTTGTCTCGTACTATTGCTTTGTGATTTTGATCAATATAACGCGTGCTATTAGTGTTAAGGGTTATGGTGAAGCTGGAGGGAAGATTTTTGGTCCCAAATGCGAGCTTCTGATTTTAATTTCAATTGCATTATCTCAGGTGGGGTTTGCCAGTACTTATACAGTGTTTGTGGCAGAAAATCTCAAGTACTTAGTGGATATAGTGGGTGATAACACGCATGGAATAGGCCTGTTCATTGCTATTCAAGCGCTTCTTTTTATACCTATCTCTTTTACAAGAAAGATTGGA
The DNA here is from genome assembly GCA_001754015.1 of Brettanomyces anomalus. Lineage (NCBI taxonomy): Eukaryota > Fungi > Ascomycota > Pichiomycetes > Pichiales > Pichiaceae > Brettanomyces > Brettanomyces anomalus. Next base: position 147,263 of record MDSB01000005.1, read on the forward strand.
AAATTGGGAGTGACTGCACTTATTGCTGATTTTTTCATTCTCCTTGGTTTGATTTATATTTACTTTGAGTCATCATACCATCTTGCCGTTAAAGGTGTTGCTAAAACATCCTTATTCAAACCCGACACATGGCCAATTTTTATAGGTACCGCTGTCTTTGCCTATGAAGGAATCGGATTGTTGATACCAATTCAAGAGTCGATGAAGCATCCAGAAAAATTTGATGGCATCTTATTTGCTGTTATAGTTATAACCACCATAGTGTTTGTTACATTACCATCTTTGTCATATTTGAGTTTTGGCGAGGGGGTTAAGACGGTGATTTTGATGAATTTCAGACAGAATGCTGCTTCAATTACAATTCAGCTTCTTTATACAATTGCAATCATGCTTTCTGCACCTATTCAGCTATTCCCAGCAATCAAAATTGTTGAAAGGTATATGTTTCATAAGGATAGACAAAGATGGACAAAGAAAATTCGCAGAGAATCGGAAGCCCTATCATCATTAATAAACACTGATCCACAATCATATGAAACTCCAATATCTCCAGAAACAGACTATCGAGATATTACACCGATTCGAACCCGGCCAACGGCAGAATCTGCCGCTCATTACGTGAAAAATATTGTCAATGATGAAGGGCTTATTTCTGGAAAGGTAAGCAACAAGATCAAATGGCTGAAAAATCTATTGAGGTTGTTCATGGTTATAATGACTTGCTTTATTGCATATATCGGATCTTCTAATCTTGATAGATTTGTGTCCCTTATTGGCAGTTTCACATGCATTCCTCTAATTTACGTTTATCCATCAATGCTATACTTAAGGTCCTCCGATAACATCAGTCCGACTGGAAAATTAGCAAACTACGCAATAATCACCACTGGATTAATCATGATGATATACACAACCTATCAGACATTATCTGATTGGTGAATATATAATATCGATATAGCAAAAATTAGTTGAATGGATATAATAAATCCTTGAATGATTCTTTTTTTCACCAGATTACTTATAGTTCACCATATTCTTTTTCCTACCATCTCAAATCTTGTTACTGAGTCTAATTTGTCAATATCATCCTTCTTTAATTTTTGTTTTCTTTTGTCACCTAACGATAGCGGAATTGTTTCTCCAACCTCATACAATTCCTTTCTAATATCCGAAACATCTGTGAGATGAACATTTGGGTCTCCTGAAAAGTAATATCCATTTGACTGCGTGCAATCATTAACGCTGACAAATGTTTTGCAGAACTCAGCTAAAATCAAGCTTAAGATTATTTTGAAGCAGATTAGTAGAAACGAGCAGAATACTAAAATAATGACTACCAATAAGCTGGATGTGAAGATTCTTTTGGAACTCACAACAAAACCCAGCCAAGGGAATATTGCCATTTTAAATAGCACAACACAGAGAGTGAAGACAGGAAGGCCGGTTCGTTTCATTAACATTTCGGGGGTATCTCCTGTAATGCGGCGACCATCTAGCTTACCAAAATGAGAAGATTCAAAATCAGCAAGATAATCTCTAGCTAAAACACCAGAATACTTTCGGTATATATGTGGCCGGATTCTATTGAACTTCACTATATATGAATGTTTCAGCCAATCAACCAATATCTCAGATCCAATAACCACGAAAGATGGGCCAACCAAGAAGCCAATCCAATCATTAAGTGATTTGGAGAACGTAAGATCTGAATACCACGAGTTTGGTTTGATACTATCAAACAAGCTGGAGATTGGAGCCCCATTTGAAACAAGCTGAAGCATGTTTCTTGACGATATCACAAAGAGCATTGTCAATACCATAAATCTTTCATTTAAATCTGCACAAACCAGCTGGAACAAACCCTCCCGCTCAATTCTCTTAAAGACCGATCCTTTTAATTCGCTGAATTGACTAGAGAGAATGAGTGTTAGGAGAGCATTGGAATAGGAATTAACCGCAACATTAAGTGCCATGACTTGGTACACCATTACAATGGAATGAAATGTAAGATATAGGATGGATAATACAGCCACCAGAGTAAACTTAAGAAGAGCATGATGAACAACATACACTTTCTTGTCTTTTGTAGACTTTAAAATGTTTATTCGGAATAGCAACCCAATTATATCCTGACCGACTGCACTAAGTAGCTTGTTTGCAATTTCAAGAAGGCCAACCATAAAATAAAGCTTCATGGATGTTCCTGATTTCACCTTGTGGTATATTTTGCTTTCATCAAGACCAGTGAGCATCAACAAAGAGAGAATCGTCAGAAAAACGAATATTCCATCGTTTTTAAATCTATTAAAGTTTGATAGATGCTCACCTATCAATTTGAATATAGGGATATTCTTATTTTTAGCAATTGAGCGTAAAGCCCAAACGCTGTATGCTAAAAACCTGGAAGGAACAACAGTCAACCATTTGAGCAGAACAATTAAGCAGTAAGTCAATCCTAATAACATAAAACCTTCAAGTCTAAATGGCGTCTTCACATACGAGAGCAATAATTCTGAGCTTCCATGAATGTTTGTATTGTGCGCCTTTTCTGCTTCCGTACGTTTGCTCTCTTCGGGTGAGAATGTGAACTCAGAGCCAACCATTTTTTTGAGATCTGCCTTTAAAATATTATGGTAACCATTCTTAATATTCGCAATTGACCGCATGAATCTATGTTTGACATGATAGTACGATTTCGTAGGAAGCTTTGTGTTCATCGGAGAGTCTACGCTTCTGTAAGACTTCACTTTGTTTCCATGGCTAGTATCGATAGAGGTAGAGTATGACAGAATATCTATGGATGATGTATTATCTTTAATGCTTTCATCTTTCTCTAAGCCTTTATTATCTTTCTTTTCATCTGTCATTGATTTTCGACAATCACTCTTTATATGCCTGGCCGGTGAACGGGCAAAATATTGAGGTAAACGAAGAAATGCTATACAGAATATTGGCTAGGAAAGTTAAATCTGGCTGTTCAACAAAAAACTGGGGAAGGGGAAAAAAGGGGGAACTGGGGAAAAAAAAGTATTGAACGAAAACTAGCAAGCCTACTACTACTACCATACAGGAATGTAATAGATCGGATTATAAAGTATAGGGCTTGAACTCTTAATGGATTGTATTTTATTTCTAAAAAAACTAGTAGAGCTGATAACTTGAAGATTTTACCAATTTATCGAGCATTATGGCTACAGATTTGAAAGAGTTGCTGAAGCGAGTGTCAGAAGATGATGTAACGTTCAGGCTAGAGAATTTTAGTACTATTTTAAGTTCATATGCCAATAAATCCCTTTTAACACCGAAAGATGCCAATGTGTTGACATTTCAGATTACCGAGAAGTTGATGGAACACAACTGTGACAGAAATACTTTAAAGTTACTTTCACGGTATTTCTCTCAAAAGACTTATGAGGATTTAGTCATAGAACGTGTGACAAACCACTATTGTGGATATCCTTTATGCAAATACCACAATCCTGCACAAATCAAACCAATGCAGGTTAATCAACTTTTGGTCAAGCTTAAAATGCCCCATTATTATACATCGCGGTTTTGCTGTAAGCGCCATTACCAAGCATCTGAATTTTATCGTCATCAATTAAGTTCCGAGGCATTATTCATGAGAACTGAAATTAACAAACCAACATTTGCGCCAGATACACCGGAGAATTCGGTCGTACTCCTTGAAGAGTACTTTGAAGCAAAGGAAAAAACAAAGAATGGTGAAATGACACCGGCTGTACATGAGCTCATGGAGTTGATGGACAAATTGAGAATAGATGATGAAACATTGACAAATGAGCAGAAAGAGGAATACGACCTGAAGAACAGTGGGGTCAACGGTGGTATCTCCAAAAATGACGATTTTGCCAAGAATATCCAAATTTTCGAGAAGGAAGGCCCACAAGAATCACACACTACATACAAGCACGATAACGATGATCATTTCGACAAGTTGAGATCGCTTAATTGATTTAACGAAAATTAGATAATCTATTTTCTATTAAGACACAGTTAACTTGGAGTTTTCCCAGGTCCCCAGGTTTTGTGGTCTTCTTTCTGGCAAGGATCTTTGAAATAATGGGCCTTCATAAGTTTGCCAAGATTGTCACCAACAATATCCGTATAGGGTCCAATCTGTTTAGCTTTAATAACCCTCTGAAGTCGCTTCATATTATACTGCGATGCGCTATACAAAATATCAAATCTTGGCTTTAGCTTTTGGAACAAGCAAAATTGGCGGCGGTTATAATTCTTTGTATCATTCTCTATCTTTTTCGATGTGTCTGAAATTCTCTTGCTCCAAGAGGTAAATATCTCGTTCCACTCAGATGAAAGTCTCTCTAACTCGTGATTATTTTTTATTCCATTCATTTGAGCTTCCCATTGCATTTCACTTTTGTATAAAGGGAGCCATTTCTCTTTATAGTGATTTAAGTTGCTTCTTTCCAAAACATTCATGTCATGCTTCTTACGTTGGTTATATATAAAGTTGTATTTTTCTGTGAATAATCTTGCATTCCATGGTGTCATAATAACAAAGATATCGTTCGAGGTTCCACTGACCGTTTTAAGGCCTGCCGTAGAAGGTTTCCTAAGTTTCTCTGCCACTCGTTCAAGTACCTTTTTCTGTATATCATATAACACTTTTGATCTTAGAATATTTTCAACATAAGTTTGGTCTAGCTTGGACTTTCTAGGTATCAATCCGGCAACCTGTCTCCGCTTGATATACATTTTGATCCAACTATCCACTTTCCTTTTATATTTTCTGTCTTGAATTATATTTTCTTGTAATTTATGATTTCTGGCATCTTCTAATATTAATTTGTCTATTGCATTAAGAGAAGCTAACTTTTTGTCCGAATACTTCTTTTCCCAAAGGTCAGGATAAACTTTTCTTAAAAATGTGAAATATCTTTCATCTTCCTCTACTTCCTGCTCTGACACTTGATGCCATTTGCAAAACGTTTCGTTCCAATTACACCCTCTTTCAAAAAAAGCCCTACATTGCGAAGGACTATTAAGATTCTTCTGCTTCCTGAATGATATCCGAATTTCCTGTAGAAGCTTGATTCTAGCACGTTTATCCAGGCCTGGGGCTTCAAGATGTAGTGATGTCCTCAAAAGAGTCCGGTATAATCGTAGAGCAACATTTCGATGCTGGCTTACCCTATTCAATGGCAATGGCATACCAAAATGCACGCTAGTTAGCCGCAATCAGTTATAATTGACGGGATTTAATTGATATCTTTTCAGATAGTCAAAACTACAAATGATAAGGAAATGAATGCAACATATCGACTTCAGAGTGAAAAAAAAAAAACGGGCAGATTAGAAAAGGTGGGGTGCAGATCACGCAGGTCAAAGTTTTATTTTAAAATTCCTTCCATTTCTACTAAAATAGATACATTTAAAGGAGGACTTAAAATGCACAAATGGAAGAGCAAATCTCCAATATTTGTTAACTATTTGATATCAGTAAACGATAATTTATATATAATATATAGTAAAGTATGATATACACCGAAATTGTCTAAAAAGGCACATTAATAACACATTTGGCTCACCTTAATTTTTGTCATTAAGTTCTTTTCTCCATTCTTTGAACTCATCCGTTAGCATTCCCCCATTTGGACCCTCATACTTCCCTAATAACTTCGCTGTCGTTTGGTTATCGTTCTCACTCAAGTGCACGTAGTTCTTATTTGAGATTGGATCATATTCTAAACGATAGGTCTTAGTCGAATCATTCTTGGGTATATTCTCACTAACCCAATTGATCAATCCTATGAAGAACTTGAGGCAGTGCATACACTTATTACTTGCACCTAATGCCTCTTTTTTCTGTTCGAAACCATTCTTTAAAATAAGGGGCACCTCCTCAGTACTAAATTCTTCAACTGATCTCAAAATGAGGTCCTTATCTCTAAATCCGTAAACAATCTTCGGAATACCCACCAAAAAGCACTGGGTCCAAGCACGCAAGAGCTTCTTTTCAAATATCTCGCATGCCTTAGGGGAGTTGACCACACCAGTAGTCTTCAATTCTACGTAATGTTTTAATGGATTGATATCAGAGCCTTCTTGAACATCATGAATATCAGGCTTGTAATCCCAAGCACAATCAATTTCAGCCCCCATCAACAACTTTGTTTTTCCAAAAGTTGTACGGACCACTGAACAATATTGCTCAATGTTGTTGACTTTATGCTTGAATCTTTTCTCAACGCGTTTTCTCGAGCATTTAGCCCAGATTTTGTCCAAACTTGCAATTGTTTCAAACTTGTAACCCGAGTACATCTGCCTTTTGTTAAGCTCGGTCTGATGAGACTCCTGAAGTTTTCTAGATGCCCTCACTGTTGCAACATCGGATTGTATAAATAACTGATTATCAAATACCACAATATTTAAAACAACTTTATCTCTATTTTCAAACGGGAGCATCATCAGTTGTCTCATCAACCCTCTCCAAGTAACTATATCAACTGGAATCTTTTTTCCAACCGCTTTTTCATAAGAGATGACCGCCTTCAAAAGACTTTCAAGCTCACCAACATCCTCTTTTGGATTCTTCTTGAAGTGGGCATAACCTGCATTAAGATCTATACCGCCTGGTGTATCTAGATCGCGATCCGGTAAATAGTAATACCTCAATTCACTATCATCCAGGCGAATTTTATTCTCCTTATCTCTCGAAAAGCATATGAGTTCCTTGGGTTGGCGGACTGTTGCCACTTTGGAAGTGGCAGTCAGTGGATAAAGTTTTAGACTCATTTCTGCTTAATCTCTATATACTCACAATGCAAGTTTGTACAACATATAAAGGAAATAAGAGAACAATATCGGTTTGATGCTAGCTATGGAAGAAATTCATTTTAGAGATGCTTCGGTCACAATTTTTCAATGTTCATAATGGTGTAAAGATGTAATATCAGAAAAGGTTACTTATGAATGGGAAGGAGCTTGGCGATGCCTTAGGTATGGTATACTTGACTTGTACTAATAACTTAAACTTTGCTTAATGCCATCTATTCTATTAAAATTAGTCATTTTCAGGATGGATGTTTAGATTTTTCGATGAATAATATATGTAATTAGCCGTCGTTTGTCTATCCTTTGACAAATTTCTAGCCGCTAACAGCCGCTAAGAAAATTTAACTCCATAGCAAAAAAAAAAAAAAAAACTACAAAAAAAATCAAGGATGTTGAAAAATATTTCTAGCTGTCAAATATAAAATCACTTTCTTGCACCATCCTGAACAGTTACAATAGTCTAACGTACTTTTGTTGTCATTTATAAAGTTTAGTTCATCGATTAATCACAAAGATGTCTTATACTCTTAAAATTGCCGGTAAGGCCCAAGTTGTGGATTATCCCGCAATCATTGCTTCAAAGTTTATCAATGGTGAGAAGGCCGACTCAGTTAAAGTCGTTTACGAGGGTGGAAAAGTTATCGAAGGTACAAAAACTACCAGTCAACTACTTAAAGATGACTCTGTTGTGGCCTCATCCGCAGCAGATATTTTGAATTCATTAGCGGATGCTTTCCCAGATGTTATCTTGGAGAAGGATTCCTCCGCTGAATGGGTGAAATTCGGACTTGAGAAGTTGACGGTTAGAAATTTCAAGGCTCTTTCTGAGGACTTGGTGAAACTTGACGCCCACTTGAACTTCAGAACATTCATTATCGGTTACAAGATTACTCTTGCCGACATTGCAGCATGGGGTTCTTTGCGTGCAAATCCTGTCATGGGCTCTGTGATCAGAAACTCTGTTTACATCAATGTTTCCAGATGGTACCAATTCTTGGAATCTGACAACCGATTTGATAGTGCAGCTTCTGCTCTGAACAAAGCTCTTTCAGAGTTGAAAAAAGAGGCTAAGCATAAGAAGGGAAAGAAGGTCCACATGGCAAACTTTGATATTGACTTGCCAAATGCCGTTGATGGTAAGGTTGTCACTAGATTCCCACCTGAACCTTCTGGATATATGCATATTGGACACGCTAAGGCTGCCATTTTGAATGATTATATTGCCAAGGCTTACCACGGCAAGTTAGTGATACGTTTTGATGATACAAATCCATCGAAGGAGTCTACCGAGTTTGAGGATGCCATCTTAGAAGATTGTAAGAGATTGGGAATTGTTGGTGACAAGGTTACCCACTCCTCTGACTACTTCGACAAGATGTATGAGTATGCTATTCAAATGATCAAAGAGGGTAAGGCATACTGTGACGATACACCATTGGAGCAAATGCGTGCAGAAAGAATGGACGGAATCAAGTCCGCTCGTCGTGACCGTACAGTTGAGGAGAATCTTCACATCTTCACTGAGGAGATGAAGAATGCCACCGAGGAAGGTCAAAAGAACTGTTTGCGTGCCAAAATCGATTATAAGAACCCTAACAAAGCATTGAGAGACCCAACCATCTACAGATGTAACCTCTCACCTCACCAGCGAACCGGTACACAATGGAAGATGTATCCAATTTATGATTTTTGTGTCCCAATTGTTGATTCTTTGGAGGGTATTACACATGCCTTTAGAACAATTGAGTACAGAGACAGAAACCCTCAGTACTATTGGATGTTAGATGCGTTACACCTCAGAAAGGTCTATGTTTGGGACTTTGCCAGGGTCAACTTTGTCCGTACCTTACTTTCCAAGAGAAAGTTGCAATGGTTTGTTGACAGAAACTTGGTGTCTGGATGGAATGACCCACGTTTCCCAACAGTTAGAGGTGTCATGAGGAGAGGTATGACTGTTGAAGGTCTTAGAAACTTCATCCTTGGACAAGGACCATCCAAGAACATTATCAACTTGGACTGGGATATCATCTGGGCTTCAAACAGAAAGGTCATCGACCCAATTGCACCTAGATTGACTGCCTTAGATAAGCAGGACATTGTTCCTACGACCTTGACCAATGGCCCCGAGTCACATTCAGAGGACAAGCCAAAGCACAAGAAGAATCCAAAGTTAGGCACCAAGAAGATTTGGTACTCTTCTAACATCTTACTTGAGCAGAATGATGCCAAAGATCTTCAGGAAGGTGAAGAGGTTACTCTTATGGACTGGGGTAACTGTGTCATCGAGAAGATCGAAAAGGATGATAGCGGTATTGTGAAGGCAATTACTGCCAAACTACACTTGGAAGGTGACTACAAGAAGACCAAGAAGAAGCTCACTTGGCTGAATGCTGAAAAGACCACGTCGGTCATCTTGAAGGACTTTGATCATTTGATCACCAAGGATAAGCTTGAAGAAGGTGACAACTTTGAGGACTTCCTAACACCAAAGACCGAGTTCACTGTTACGGCACTTACTGATGACAACGTCAAGGACTTAAAGATCGGCGACATCATCCAATTTGAAAGAAAGGCCTTCTTCCGTTTGGACTCCGATAAGAATGGCGAGCGTGTCTTCTTCAGTGTTCCAGATGGCAGAAACAAGGTTAGACTTTAAATTTAGTGTGTTGTTTGATGCTCTATATTTTACCTTATTGTTCTAATAAATAATGCAATTTGGTATTAGCTCGATTTACGCGTAGGAAAAGTACAAGAGATAAATAACAAAAGAACAAAAATAACAACGACAAGAGTAATAAAATTAACGCAAAAGGTCAGCCGCTATGGATCAAAAGAAATCTCACAACTATCTCGAATACGGATACCACCAAACTCAGCCCAATTGCGATTATCAAAATCTTGCTAACCCTGACCATGTGGTTTTCTGCTAGCGTATCTGAAACAATGTCAAAGAAGTCCAAGAAAACTTTGCATCTGTCATTGAGAACCTCAACCCTCTGGTCAATCTCCAAATACTCTCTAATGGCAACATACAGAGGATGTAATCCAGGCTCTATCGACCAGAAATATTCCGGAGTATCCAACACGTTGGAACTTAAGTTGACCTCACTTCTTAGCTGCAGCAACCCTCCTGTTTTCATGAGCAATTTTTTACTTGTGTAATTCTTAAGCCGTCCTGTGAGAGCCATAATTTTGGGCAGCTTTGAGATGGAGTTCAATATCAGTGACATCTTGCTTTCAAACATGGAAAGTTTTGTGGACTGTGCTATCGCATGGGATATCGTCAGCTTAATGAGATGATCTCCAGATTTCAATGTAATCATGTCATTAAATATTCTAGGCGTTGGAACATCCTTATTGTATTCAAAATGGAAATCTTCCATTTCTATATCCTGTTCAGGAACAGGCTTTATTAAAAGTTGAAGGGTGTCATTTTCATTATCGCTGTCATTGCTCTCACCATCAGCACCACTTTCTCCACTGTCTCCACTATCATCGTCTTCTCCATCGTCATCATCATCCTTGTCGTCATCCTCTTCATCAGAACTAAACTCGTCATCGTCTATTTTGGCAAATGCCAAATCCGCAAGAACATTTTTCTCGTGGATTTCGGAGAAGTTCCAGAAAACTACGACACCATAATTCAATATAAACATCTCAGCATGTTTGCTCAAATTAGGAAGCTTTGAGCGTCTTCTTTTCATTAAATGTTTAATTTCAACATTCCCTCTAGAAGGAGGATTTTCACCACTCTCTTCTTTCCCAATTTTGTTGCCCTTAGCTGGTAGATTTCTAGATTGATATTCGTTTTCATCATCAATGTATTCCTCTATAGCACTTTCTGCTGGACTTGTAGAAACAAAATATTGTGGCTCTGAAGGATTGAACTCCGAAACGGTGGAACCCTGTCCGACAAAGGCCTCATTATTTGAGCTAACCATGGCATTGTTTTCTACATCTTCACCGGAATAAAACTCGTAGTGATGCTCTTTTTCCTCAGATCGGTCGATGAACTGTTCCATTAGTTCATTTCCATGCTCGTTTCTTGCCGAATCGTTGGATTTAACTCGATAACCATCATCTCCCGGCAACAAGGGTAAGGAGTATGAAACGTAAAGCATATCGTCATACAATCGCGGAAGAACATGATGATATTTCTTTAAGAACTTGGATGTCAAATTCAGGTTGAAACCCTCAGCAATTAAATAGGCAGTAACTCTGGGGTACTCTAGTTCTCTCTGTTCCTTTGACATACTCTCAGCACGTGTTCTTTTATAACCACTCAGAAAAATATTATCAGTAGTCGTTTCTTGTTGCGGTTGGAGTGGAACAGCGCCTGGCTCAGGCTGTGGTTCCTCCATTGTAGCCTCATCAGGAATTAAGACCAAACGCTGCAAAGATTTCGAAGTTCTACTTGGTAAAGCTCTTAGAAACTGAGGAATAGGACGGATACCATTCATACCTTTGCTATATCTAGAACCTGCTGATAGATATCTTGGAGCTGCATGACGGGCTGACGATGGGATATCACTAATATTTGATGTGAGCTTAGTAACTGAAATGTTTGCATATCTCCCAGTTGATTGTCTAGGTCTCATAAATTTTAAGGCATTGTTCACACGGCTAGAAGGAGCAGTAGTATTATTATGCTGTGCTCTTTGTATTTGTTGAAGCCTATGTCCAGCAAATGGTGCCTTCACATGTCCCTTTCTTGCATCTGTAACTAAAATAGATGGTGATCTCTTTGCACTAGGAGACCGTTTCGGATCGGAGAATCTTCTATGTGAGACATTCAGCGTATCTTCTGAAGATGATGCTCTGGAAAGTCCAGTTGAACTTCTAGCTTTACTATTTAAATGTGATGCCATGAGAGAAAAGATTCATTGATATTGACGTGTCTATAATGTTAATGCCTATTTAATGAAAAGGGTCAAAAAGTATGATATCAAATATGTTTTTGACCCACGGGCGAAGTGTTTTAGCTTTTTATTAATCATATCTTTAGCCATATCTTTAATCTCGACTTCGAAAAAGGTAAAGGAACTGGGAAGAAGGGGGAAAAAATAAAATAGAAAAACAGGATCGACTTAAACTTTCTGTTTTTCTCCCTGATTTTGAGTACTAAAGTTGTTTCATTATGCTTATTTCTTTTCAGTTTATGATCAATCCAAACTTTTGTAAACAATTGCCATTTTTGCTGACAAATACTGTAATTAATCATGGCTTTTGATGGCTTCTTTTAACTTGCTATGTACAGAATATATTATTATTTACTCTGACCACCTAGTTCATTTTTTCATCCCTACACCGATAAAGTTTTAAAACTTTAATAATAAAGTAAGTGGAATAAATATTTCAAATATCGTCGGGCATCATAAATCTCACTTTGTTGATAGAGTGCATCTTTACAATAATTCCGTTTTGCAAATATATGCTTACGCCCGAAAGCTAGAGTCTGTATTTTTAAAAAGGACTTTTACAGTTGAAAGTAGTAAAATGGTAGACAGTGATGATGATGAACTAATGGCATTGGCTGGAATAGCCTCTGACGAAAATAATGAAGATGAAGAATATGAGCCAGAAGTCAAGACTTCGAGGAGAAGCACAAAACGGCAAATTAATGAAGATGAGGAGAACGACATCGAGGATATGACTGAGGAGGCTGATCCATATCCATTGGAAGGAAAATTTAAAAATGAAGAAGACAGGGAAAAGTTGATGGCCATGGATGAAGTGACTAGAGAGCAGATTCTTTATGATCGTATGCAGGAGAAGGAAAAGAAAAGAGAGAGACGGTATTTGGCTTTGAGGGCACGTCAAAATCAGGTCGATTCATCGGCTATGAGGGCAACTGGATCCAAGAATAAAAGACTGAGAACAAGTAAGCTATCTGAGTTGAAAAGACAGAGAGAAAGGAAAAGCAAGCAGAGAAGTCAAAAAGATGATGACGACCACATCGAGGATTTGCTCGAAGATGATGATGAGGATGATAGAGACTTGGATGAGCTTGCTGGTTATGGTAACGAGGGTGACGAAGATTATTATTCTGATGAGTACGAGCCAACTGCTGGTAGGAAGAAAGGTAAAAGTGCTTCATCATGGGAAGATTATGAAGATAAATATCAGCAGGAAGCTACTTTGGCTGACTTCAACCAAAAAGTGAGGTCTTCTCGTTCATTACTGAGCAAATATATATACAGGGATGAATTTGATGTCGCCATTCCGGGTTCCTATGTCCGTGTGAGTATTGGTCCATCTCCTAGAACTGGCAAGCAGCAATATCGTATAGCAAAGGTGGAAGAAATTAAGCGTCATGGTACTCCGTATAAGCTTTTTGGAAAAGAGTGTAATACGTACCTTAATGTCTCACAAGGTAATTCATCAAGAGTTATCAGCTTGGCATATGTTTCCAACTCTCCATTCTCAGAGGAAGAGTTTGAAATTTACAAAAAGCGGTTGACGCACTCAGACATGGATATTCCATCGGTGGGTGAAGTTGAAGATAAGTTCAGCGAATTGCGAGCCATGTCAACAAAAAAACTAACAAACGAAGACATCAATAAGATGGTGGCAAAAAAGCAGGATCTAATTGGCTCCATGGACTCTACTTCTCGTGTGAGAAGATTGGCAGGCTTAAGAGAAGAACTTCAAGCAGCGTTAGAGAAAGTTGAGCTAGAGAAAGTAAAACAACTCACCAAACAGATAGAGGACATAACAAGGTTGCAAGAAAAAATAGAAGTGTCCAACAAGATGAGTCGTATAAATCAAAGAAATAAGAGATCCAATGAGGTGTTGATCAAAAGAGCAGAACAAAGGAAATTAGAACTTGAGCAGGAGCAGGAAAATAAGATAGAGGAAGATCCTAACGATCCTTTTAGCAAACTAGCACTAGAGGATGTGGATGATTCAGCGGATGCGTCTACTTCTACTGAAAAAAGCTTGGCTACGTGTCGCTTTAAAAGGGAGGGAATTGAGTCAGTGATAAATACAATACCGTTGGAAATTGATCTCAAGCCATGAAGATATAGGCTAGTTGAAGGAATAGGCTTTTCTTGTCTGCTGCCTATTTCGATGAAAAAATAAGCAGAGTTTTTTCCCCTACTTTTATTTGTGTAAATGGTTGTCTATATTATTAAAAGTGTGTATGTGTTACTTAACAAGATGTACCCATATTGTTAAAACACAAGCGATTCTGTAAGAAGTTTCTTATCAGCATCATGCAAATATTTGTTATAGATTTCCTGGAACCTGCTGACTTTCCCGTTGAAACAAGCCTTGAAAAACATTATGAGGTAATCTCTAATCTCGCTGTGAGCACGTTCCGAATGGGAACTCAACTGTGATTGGTTATTCCCCTCGCCAATATAATGTTGAAGTTCATCGTAGGTCGGAGCATTAAGCTCATCCATGTCCTCCCACTCACTGTCATCACCACTTTCCTCGCTTTTACTTGCTTCTTTCAAGCCATTCTTTTTGATCACAGTCTGGGCATCAGTGATGGCATCTCTCTCGTTGTTTTTGACCGATTGAATTTGGAACCGTAGCTCCTTGATAAAAAGTCTGATGATCTTAGCATCAGCGGGGATACTTTCGTATTTCAAATTCATGTTCTTGCTCATAGACCTTGTAACGATAATATTATCAGGAATTTGGCTTGGTAAAAGATCACCTCTAGTCTGGATTGCAGCAGTTGAAGGATCGTTTAGAAAAAGAAGTTCAGCAAATGCTTGAATGCTTTCTAGAATTTTTTTAAATCCACGCATAACTTCAAAGGACTGAAACCATATCGGGAAAATACGCACAAGTGCCGATGTTCCATTTTCGTCAATCTGAAATCCCTTGAGGAAAGTAAGAGTATCCTTGGAGTTCATAACCATCAATTTGTTGAAAATAAGTATTAGGTTCTCTATTGTGGGAACTTCTTTTGCCCGGAGCAATCTAATTGTCACACCACTGAGCATATCTGTGAAGTATTGTTTGATAAGGTCGCTGTTAGCGAAGTTATCTATTATTAAAATGAATAAGCTTCCCAAATTCACGAGAGCCTCGTCACTCACTGCAGGAGCTAAAAACTTTGATACGATCTTGAGCAACATTTCTTTCCCACTTTCTCCATTTTGGGGGTTACTATAAACTTCGATTTGTTCTGTGGACCTTTGAACTATTTCGTTAAACACAGAAGATGCAGATTGGAGTAGATGGTCATCAGATGTCTTCATGATAAATTCACAAACTGGTAGAAATACAAATTCAAATAGCTGCTGAGGTAATTTAAATGTAGCGTTTGGACCCTTTATGAACTCTGCCAATATTTGCAATGTAAGATCGACCTCGGGAGAATAATCACCATTACTTGCGACTAGAAGGTTAATCAATCTCCCTAGAACTTTCTCGCTGAGAGCAAGATAAGTTTCCACAGGTAAGTCCTTAAGAAGATCCGTGACACATTCTAGAGCAGGGGTAATTAAAGAAAAGTTAGAGCAGTCTTTATAACCGATGGTTAGAATAAGCATAAAAGTGTCCTCTGTTGAAGCGGTAGCTTTGTTGTCAATGCATATAAGTATAGTGAGAGCCTCTAGCATCATAATATTTGTGTCCTCATCCGAGTCCTCTGCGAGCTCTCCTATAAGGGAGATAAGTTTAAACTGAATTTCACTATCAAAACATTTGGAACGTTTGAATTGGTTAAAGAACTGGAAGCTAATCAATATTGAGCTTTTCAAAATCTGGAAGTTGTCCCCTGATGGAAGCCGGTCTATATATGGAATGAGCTGCTTAAGCATATCAACAGGATTAACATTCAATTCTTTCTCGTATTTCATTAAAAACTTTGGCATCATTAGAATGAACCTTGAAAGAAGAAGTTCCATCCCATCATTCAAGTTATCAAATCCATGCGTTATAAAAGAAGACATAAATTCAGTAAATTCTGGAACAGAAATCGATGTACTTGAATCTTCACATTCGTTATCAAAAAGGCATAATAAAATGGATACTAGGGACTCTAAACTTCTGTAACTTTCTTTGTCGCTTTGAAGAGCCATGGTAATTACATTGGAAGTAATTATTTTCGTGCAGAGTGAGGCATCCTTCTCGTTTAGATCAGTGAAAAATCCGATTACGGAACTGCGTACAGTGACATCTATTGCGAGTTCAGTTTCATCAGTAACAAACGTGTTGAAGTCGCTTCGATAGTCCTGTAATTTCTCTGAGGTCAAGTAGTTGAATTTGTGAAGAAGCTGAACCAGTGATGAAACGGCGTGTTCGTCATCCAACGGATGCAATTCCAAAAGAGATTGTAACAACTGAATCTCATATCTAATAGATGCAGATATAATTTGTTCTGGTGTGGTTGACTCCTTCTCCGTATCTTTGAAAAGGGCAACATCTGGAAAAAATGTTTTGATCAAGTCATCCTTCGATACATTACCTTCAGAGCAAAATATAGTAATATAAATGCCCTCCTCTTTTAGAAGATCTGCCAAGGCAATGTTGATGAAAGACACGGCGATATCTTTAAAAAACTTTGAAAATGAATCCATCAGAAGATTTAGGCAGGAGTATATTTTACACTTTAAAGTCCACAGCATTATTGATGATGTAAATGGCTGAGATAGTTCGGTAATTTTGGAAGATAGTTTGCCAAGTAATCCAAGAATACGAGGAACCACCGTGTTAATAAAAGCTTCCCGCTGTGCTTCTTCATAGTATTCGATATCAGGTAGAGTTTTAATAATAGACTCCACTAAGGATAGAGCGACAACTTTAACCTGGATGTTATACTTCTCATTGGTGAGCATCAGCTCGCACGATTTCATTATTTGAACAGCAACTCCTTCTTGAAAGAACTGCTCATCAGTAACCAAATCATCAAAAAGTTGGTCGAGTGTAGAAATAGAGCCAAGAATAAGCGGAATGTTTGATGAGTCAGATGTGATGGCAGCATAAAGATCGTTCATCAAATTTGGCCACTCATCTGGATAGTCAACAGCAGCTATTTGCACAATTGCATACGCTGCTGCGTTCCTTATTTTAGAATCCGGATCCCCCAAGAGAGAAAATAAAGATGATCGGATCGACTGTTTGACATTCTGGTCAGTGGTTTTGGAGCCAGAATAACTATCAAATGCAGGAGACCAGAACTTCGGAATATACCGTTTAAGATGAAGAAGACTAGCCAACCTAATCTCTGCAGGAGAGCTGTGATCTGATCCAATTTTAATCAAATTTGTAAGAAACAGATCCGGGTTTGTATCAGCTTGATCGTCGAACTCGGCTTCTGACGCGCTTCGTAGCTCATTGTTTGAGCTCATAAGATTACTTAAAAGATCGATAAATTCATGAACCATGGTGATGATGATGATGATGATGATGGTAATTGTTTGATAATATTACTGCTGATGATAGTGATATGATTGTGATTGAATATCGGCATGCAGGGTGAAATGATAAAAAAGGGACCGTTTCTCGTATGAATGGGATTTGAAAGTGCATTAATGCGATTGTACTAGCAGATGGTATCGCGTCAGCCGAAATCAGTGTTTTAAAAAAATAAGAAAATTTAAGAATTAAAGTCTGGTGACAGAGATCAAAAAAAATTTAGACGCGTCGATAGAAGCCTTCAAAAGTATGTCATTTTTCTCTCTGTCTGAGTTGCATTTTTTTTTTTTCATGGGTTCTAGAATACTTTAGATTGGAAGGAAAAAGTGAGAATGAAAATGAAGCAAAAAAAAAATCCAGTAGGAGAAAAAGTTTGATAGTGTGACATAGAGAGATGTGTACATTAATGGCGTACCTACATTTTGACTATTTTAAACTCACACTTATTAACTTATCGGCACTATATTTTGATTAGCATATTCAAAAATAAGCTTACGCATTGCAATACCGACGTTTTATATACTTGAAAGCTAGAGTTTCGCACATTTATCTTTTTTATTTTTAAAACAAAACCAAGAAAATAAGCAATTAACATTTTTTATTATCAACAGAATCAACATGTCAGACCATAGCGACTCATACATATCGGATGACGATGATGTGGTGTTATGTCCACTTTGTGTGGAGGAAATGGATATAACAGACAGATCCTTTAAGCCTTGTCCGTGTGGATATCAGATTTGCCAGTTCTGTTATAACAACATTCGGACGAATCCAGAGTTAAATGGCAGGTGTCCAGCTTGTAGGCGACCATATGATGACAAGAACATCCAATATACGCCGATTGATCCAGGGGAGCTGAAGGCTCAACAAGCGAAGGCAGAAAGGCGTAAGAGAGAAAAAAGGCAGCAGGAAAAGGAAAGAAAAGATGCAGAGATGGCTAAAAGGCATCACCTTGCGGGCGTCAGGGTAATTCAAAAGAATTTGGTTTATGTTGTGGGACTCAACCCGGTATGCCCCACTGAGGAGCTAGCATCACTTTTGCGATCAGAGAAATATTTCGGGCAATATGGACGAATATTGAAAATCGTGATCAACAAAAGAAATCAGGGGCCACAAAACCATAGAGTTGTGCAAGGTCCAAATCCCAGCTATGGCGTGTATGTGACATTTGCACGCAAGGATGATGCTGCCAGATGTATCATGTCAATCGACGGATCCGTCAGCGATGGCAGAGTCCTCAAGGCGGCCTATGGTACGACGAAATATTGCTCTTCATATCTGCGCGGTGTTCCATGCCCTAACCCCAATTGTATGTTTTTGCACGAGCCCGGTGAGGAGGCCGACACTTTTTCAAGGCAAGATCTGTCCACTAGATCCGTCAACAGTAGAATGGAAGAGGGCCAAGAAATGCGCGAGCGTATTGCATTCCACGGATTGGTTTCACCTCTTTCTGAATCTGGGCATAATTCACCTCATCTGGCCCATGCCCAAACTAAGCATCAACACGAGCCCGCCTTGCCGTCAACTGCATCATGGGGAAAGCCATCAGCAAGCAGCAACGGCTTGTCATCGAATCAACAGCAGCCGAAAGGATTCCCAGCTTCAACCATGGGATCTTTCCCCACTTTGGGAGATGCCCTGCAGAAGGCGCAAAAGCAACAGCAGGCACAAGTTCAGCTACAGCAACGTCTTGCCAAAAAGAAAGACAAACGTGAGAAGGAGGCACAGCATGCGTTGGTTCTGAATGACACTTTACTAAGTTATCGTATGATTGGAGACTCGTTAAAGCAGTTAAACAATCAGGACGAGTTTTCCTACACAATCAAGCCCGCTTTTCGCAAGGCAGCCGCCAAAGATTCTTCTAATTTATTACTCTTTCATAAAATCGACCTTGACAGCTTGGATGTCCGTGGAATGACGTCTCTTGATGATGCATCAGAAAGACAGCATATTCGACAGTTGGTTGAGTCATTGCTATTTGCACCATACATGAAAAATTATCCATTTAGAGGTGTCGCTCAAAGTGGTGGCTCTCCAACTCAGAATCAAGCTATGGCTCAGCAGGCTGCTCAAATTGCAGCTGCTCAGGCTGCTATAGGTACTCCTTCCAGTTCCAATACTCCGGTTATGCCACAGATAGCATTACAACAGCAACAGCAGCAACAGCAGCAACAGCAACAACCAACAGAGCAACAACAGCAACAACAGCAACAACAGCAACAACAGCAACAACAGCAACAACAGCAACAACAGCAACAACAGCAACAACAGCAACAACAGCAACAAATTCTCCAGCAGCAATTCCTGCAACAGCAATTCCTTCAACAGCAGAGGAAGCAAGCACAGGGTGCCAATACTCCTCCTCCCCCAGGTTTAATGGGAAAAGCACATAGTGCCGAGTTGTTGAATCAGTTGATGGCTGGTAAGAAGATGCGCAGTTAAATGTCTTTTTTTGTTGTTGTTTGGTTGATTAATTATTGAACATTGGTTTGTCTCTTCTTTGAATTGTATAATTAATTTATTTGATAGTCTACGCTGCAATTGTAAAGATATTTTTTTTTAGATTGTATGCAATTCGTCTTTTATATTCAAAGTACATAGATTTCCACATCTCTATTTACATAATCCCCAAACTCAATACTTGTTGTGCCGCCGACGAACTCTAGGAGGACACGGGCTCGAATCACTATCGTAAAAGCTGTAATCTACTTTGGGGTTAAACCGCACGTTGGAACCCTTGCCTTTCGAAAAACTTTCTTCATCCCCTTGAGCTGGCGTAAAGAATATCGTACTGTTGTTTAGTGTGTTGTCTAACAGCTTCTTAGGGGACGGAGTGCTCAAAAAAGAAGCATCCAATATTCTTCCAGCACTTTGATTTCCCCCATAGATTCTTGTTGGAGATTGGGTTGACGATTGCTCCCGTGTGATGTTGTAATATGTGTTATTGTTCGTTGTAGTGTTTGTGGTTGATCTGAACTTGTTGAATATAATATTTGGGACTATCACAACGAGAAATAAAAGACCTGCCAAACTACAGATGGTTCTAAAGCTCAAGTTGTGGAAAAATGCATTCATGCAATCTGCCATTATTTCGAAGTACGCCACTGAGGTGACAACAGACTCTGGGTCTTCATTCATGCAGTTCTCCCAATTAGTACACGAATTCTCCAAAGCTGGGGCACGCATTTCAGGAGAGCAGTTGTTCCGAAGATATTCTCTGCGACAAGCATTTATCTTATGTATCATTTCCGTAACATATGATTGAACTTTATGGTCGACATCCCTCTTCACAGACATAAAGCATATAGTAACAATTGATATAAAGCACATAACAACCACAGTATTCATCACAATCTGGATTACGAGCGTCAAATTTGTTATACACTGAGGATCACTTAGCAGACTTTTAACAACACCTGACTTTTCCGTCTCTTTAAAGTGACTTTTAGATACTTCCCTACTACTGTTCGCAGAGAAATAGTTACTATGCATAGATCTTTCATTTAAACTTTTAATGTTAGACTCTTCTCTGGGCATGAATATGTGTCCCGTAGTCAAATTTGATTGTTTTATGGTCTCAGGCCTATTCTTCCTCACTAACCTACCTTCGAGTTCGCTCATTGTAACATTTTCTGCCGGTTGTTTGAATCTTGGTGTTAAAACTCGCTTTCTTTTACGGCTTGGACTTCCATCAAAGCCAAATTTCCGATCAAAGAGATTATAAGCACCCTTTATGGGGTTTAGAGTTCCCTTTTTAGTTCTTGATGCCCTTAATGCTGGTTGTGAGTTGAAAAAAGAGCGACTTATTCCGGAAGCATTATCATGTTTGGGACTTGATGAAGCCTGAGGGGCAGCATTGGAATCGGCTGTGGCAACATCAGAAATGTCGAAATAATGTGAAAACTTCAAACCTTCTGGTAGAAATGTCTCTCCTTGCTTTGCTTTTTTCAATGTTTGAGTTAACTCTTCTTTGTTATGATACCCCAGGTTTTGAATGTTGGTAATAGGGGTAAGTTTGATATTGGACAGTGCTGACGTTGAGAACCCTGTGTCTTGTGTAGCAGAATCAGCAGTTACAAAGCTTTGGCCAATACTCTTTGAATCATGTTTAGTCTCGTCAACATTTTTAGACTCTGTATGATCTTTGCCTTCTTGAGCTGGAGAGCTTTTCTCTGAATGTTGCAAAATTGTCTGGTTAGCCATATCTCTAAGGTCACAAAAATAAAGCCTCGATTGTAACTGAGAGCTAATGCCAACTACTTTACTTTAAATTTTATCTGAAGATTGGATCAAAAAGCCTGATCTGATTCTTGATCGGTTATTTTTTCAGCTCATAAGTTCTCTCATTTTCGGAAATTGGTCAATAAAAAATAAAAAATAAAGGGGTCGATCGGCTGGTCAATTGGAAAACTTTCTGTATCTTCTTTTAATGATTGATTGCCTTCCCATTTACCAAAAACTTTATTGTTATACGATAGATTTTACCTAAGAGCCTATCATCCCTTAGTTATTCGTTGTTTACAGTGAGAGTGTTGAATTGTCACATTTAGTTCTGCCTTCGATCTTCATACGACACTTTTCGCTATCTTATCCAATGCCCTGAAGTGCGGCCAATTTTCAAAAACTTAAATTTTGGGGCTCTTCCAAGTATTGTGTTATATCCACTGTGTTAATAAAATTACAATAGCAATTTTTATTTTTTCCTCAACCCCAATTATTCTCAAACAATCAGAGCAGCCGCATGTTCAGTTCTTGGAGATTTATACCGCCTTTTCCTCTACCCCTTAGAACAAATATCACCGGATCAATTTATAATTATAATTATAACACCTTTTTTGTTATTTACTTACAACTACCGTAAAAAACTTTAGTCTCCTATATATGTAAACAGTCTCACAGAATTACAGACATCTCTGTTTATTCTATACTTTTATTATTGATACGGCTAGTCTTCAAGGATTAAGAGTATCAGATCAATTAGTCGCCTTTGAATTCAGTGCATCTTCACTCTGCTTACATTAGTTTGGTGAGATATTAGTTGTCACTTTTTTTTTGTGTGCGTGGTTCTAAGTACAGTTTGAGAACGTTTGGATTCTGTTGTGATGTCCACATATTTCTATAGCTTCAAGCTGGGTGATCCAACTAAGACATACAGCTCGGTCTCAGTTGCTGGAACCTTTAATGATTGGAGTACAACCCATGATGAGCTCAAATACGAACTGAATAACGGTTACTGGACATTGGGTGTCAATCTGAAAAAGCCCAAGTTTGCCTACAAGTATGTTGTGAATGGCACTGATTGGATCTTAGATAAGGATGCTCCCTCAAAAAAGGATTCTAACGGAAATGAGAACAATTACGGTATCGCAAAAGAAACAGTTCTCGAATCTATAAAGAATAAAGATACTGCTGAATTTAAGACAAAGGATGCAGAGAGGAGTATTGTTGATATTTCGACAACTGAAGTTTCGGATACCTTGAAAGATGATGCATCAAAAAGTGCAGATGATGCGTCAAAAAGTACGGATGATGCATCTAAAAGTACAGATGTTACACCCGCTTCAAGTTTAGAAACGGCAGATGAACATAAGGACTACAAGTCCACGAACGAGCAGGAGGAAGTCGAGAGCAGCACCGAATTGGTCAAGGCAGATCATAGTGAGAGTATGCCTCTATTCTACCGGATATTGGCCTCTATTAAATGGTTCATCAATTATTACATATTGTCCTTGTTTCATCATTGATTGAGTGGCCACACTCCAATTTGCCCTATCACATATATCGATTTTACATACCTTAATTATTCAACCCCCCTTCCCCCCTTTTTTTTTGCTCTCTTCCCCTCCCTTCCGTCTCTTTTATGACTGTCAGTGCCGTATTTGTCG
Source organism: Brettanomyces anomalus (assembly GCA_001754015.1). NCBI lineage: Eukaryota > Fungi > Ascomycota > Pichiomycetes > Pichiales > Pichiaceae > Brettanomyces > Brettanomyces anomalus. The sequence continues at coordinate 170,350 of MDSB01000005.1, forward strand.
ATTCAAGTTTTCACCCAGCATAGCAAAGTATTATATTAAATTTATAAATGGGAATACAAGCATTTCATATTACATTATTTACCGTACCTTTTCAACTCAACATAACGGACCAATGGATATGACACGCCTGTGAATCCTAAGGCCAAAATTGTTCCTAGATCAGCAGCATAGTCACCTACGAGTTTAGCGATGGGACCAATATAATAAGCTTGGTTCATGCCCATCACTGCACCGAGCACACCACAGCAAAATCCAATGACACTGGCGTATCCTTTGGTGTGATAATTTGTGTTATTCCAGACGTCAAAATTGTAATATGGAACACACTTTGTTGTTGCAAGAGGAGGCGGGAATTGCTCATTTCCATGGCGCTGGGAATTGACAGATGTATACTCACCGCTGTTCTTATCTGTTTCCTCCTGCTTTGTCGTTTGAATAGTAACATCACTCTCGGAAGCAAAATCTTCTCCGTACAATTCGTAACGATAGAGTTTTGCAAGTCTTGTCGAACGGAAAATCACATTTTCCTCGATGAGAAGAGTGAAATAAATACTGATCCAGTAGCCGAGCATAGGAAGGAAATTGGACAATATTGTTGAGAATGAGTTTCTTCCAACCAAGGAGCAGACCAATGTTATGATGAATATGAACACAACGATAAACCAACGAGGAAAATACTTGAAAAAGAAGTTATCTATAAGCTGCACACTCAAGGCGGAGGAATAATTGTTAATGGTGTTATTTGCAATTAACGAAAGCCAAAATATCACCAAAAGGAATTTTCCGAAGCCGTTCCAACGGCCGAATATCACGTTGAGCAATCCACCAAGGGAAAAATTAGAGTACGCCTCTGACCAAGGTCTATATTCAGTGGCTGCATTACCGATGAGCATACCAATTACGGCACCAAAGATGGTTGGAATTGCAGTACCAAAGAACGTGGACATAAAGATGGTTTTCTGTGACACTGTTTCAGGAAGCACAACGTAATAATCTGAAGCACAACCACCCCATGTGGCAGTAACTGAGTAAGCCAAGTTGAAGAATGAAATTCTAACTCCAACTTTAGTTGCCGAATCTGTACCTGGTAAAGTAGTTGTATCATGATATTTTACAATCTCAGGACCGGCAATAATGTACATAAGAAATACCACCACGATAACTAAAAGACCGACTAGAGATTCAAATTTCAGAAGGTAATGAATTCCAAATATGGCCACAACTAAACTGACCAAGCAGACGATCGTAACACCCAAGCTCAAACTTAAATGACCGCCATTTATCTGGGATATAATCTCGCCACCAAGAACCGAATTGGTCACAGACCATCCTAAAAAGCCAATTATGGTGATTAATGAAACGACACGGACCATGTATGGACCAAATAAATATCGTGCAGAACACATCTGTCGAAGGCCGGATCTGGGACCCATAGTGGCACAGTAGGCTGCCACTAGGCAGCCAAGTAATGTTCCGAATATTCCACATATCATCGTATCTTTGTAACCCAAACCGTATATCAATGAACCGAGGAAATATGAAGACATGGATGTGAGGCCACCACATCCAGAGATCCACAATCCATAAATAGATAGAAAGGCCCTTTTTAGATTAGCACCTGCACGTTCCTCAGGTGAATATCTGTGTATTCCTCTACTTTCTCCACCATGAGAATCCAGCCACCTGGACACTTTATTCATCGCACTTAAAAACGAAGCCATAGTGAAAAAAGAAAAAAGTTCAACGGTTATCTGTGCACTGATCACACTCTGCAGGATTACTCAAGTACCTGGAAATATCAAAAAAGAAATATGACTTGTGACATCACAAGAAGAGTTATAGATGCATATAGGGGAAACTCTTTTATGGAAAATGCAATCCGGTTCACGTTGTCGTTTTATACCTCATTATTGAATATTAAACTCAGATACATCTAATATTTCATAAAGGGAAGTGATGATTCTGAAACTTCTCAAATCCGATTATCACAAACTGTCGCATGAGCTTTGGCAGAAATATTTTTCAAATCTAATAATTTGAATCTTTCTTAAAACTTTTTTCCGCAAATCGATAAATCTGGAAATTGCAGGCGCCCGAGACATTTTGCAAATTTATCAATCTTGAAAAATTTGGTTTGAGAGATTTATTACATTTAATAGTCATCAGAAATACATAAGATTGGGTAAATATCGATTTTGGATACACACAAGTGCGACTCTTTTCAAATCACTGTATTCTTGCCTAGTAGGGTACAATTATGGATGTTTGATTTTTATTAGTACGTAGGTAGATGCAAATGATGAAGTATTTATAAGGGGAGGGGAAAAAATAAAAACTCAATTGTGAGAATCATGATACGAACGCACGTTATTAAAAGCATAGAAATAGGATATAGAAAAGCAAATAATGGTTGTCCACAAAAAGTAGCAGCAACCTAACTTGCCACAAAATAGGACTTGTAGAATGTATATGTTCAAGTATGCATCCGGTAGAAGCAATTTCGAAATAAAATGAAGGTAATAGAAAAAGCAATGGATTGTAAGAGCATGTAAAAGCAGAAAAAATGAAATGCAGAAGAAACAGGAAGAAACTAAAAGTGTACTAAATGACAGTTTATAAAAAATCCATGTAGAATAGGAAATTCTTCAAACTTGAATCAAGTCCTCTAATATGCTTAAAAGGATTTATTTAAGTGTTGAAGATCATCAATAGTGATACTCAAAGGACCGCATTGAGATACCCGCTCAGTGGAGTATCCTTGTGAGCATCCACTTTAAATCAGAGTGTTTGGTGTTGTGGACATGTCGGTCACACCAGAATTAGAAGACGAGATGAAACTAAGCTGCGATTGTTGCTTTAAAGGTTGAAGTACAGGAAGACTATTGGCACTCCCTATGCTCATTTGATCATTGGCATCATATGGTTCACTGCTGCGTTGCTGTCGAAAAAAGTCTAAAGATAACGGAAGCTTCTGAATTTTGTACGATGTTGTTGTAGAAATTGACGTAGAGGAAGAAGGACGACTACCGCTGTGTGATCTGGACAATTGAAATTGTCTAGGAGCGTTACCACAGCGGTCTTTTCCGAAGTTAATTTTGCATCTCTCATAATCATGGTTATTATGGATACCATCTATCGCCTTGACGGCGTTTGAAATGTTAGTGAAATTGACAAAGCAGCAATGTCTCTGCTCGAAAAAGTTTATCTGCTCGATGTCCCCGAATGGTTTAAAATCATGATAGAGTTTTTCCTTAGTAAATGCTATCTCTGGAATCTTGTCTAATCCTCCTATGTATATGTTTCTTGAAGCACCACTGGCAACAGCAAGACTTATTGAGCTAGGAAGTGGACCGGAATGTTTTCCCCATCCCACTTTGACCTTACTATTGTTTATCATCAAGCCATGAATTGACGACATGGCGTAAAACTGTGCCGCTGAAATCGGATCGATAAATGTGACAAAGCAAACGTGTCTCTCTGGAATCTGTCGAATGTTCTGAAGAATGCCTCCTCTGACAACGTTACATATTTCTTCAGCAGTCGTTTCTGGATGCAAATTTCCCAAGTAGATGGTTCTATTTCCCAAGTTCGATGATCCACCAGCTGCTGTCGCGATCATTGCGGCAGCATTTGACTGCTGTACAAGAGCTGAGGCGATTTGATCTCTATCAACTTTGTCCAGTAGATTTTCCTGATGTGGGTTCAGTCCCAAGTACTGAGCTGCGTTATGTTGCTGGGTTTTTGTGATGAAAGCACATCTGTCCTTCCCATAAAATACCTTCCGATTGCTATATTTCGGAACCAACGGGAGTGTTTGCACACATCGGATAGCTGCAAAGATACTCGTGAAGTGTACAAAAGCTATTCTCTTCTCCGGTAAAATCTTAACAGTCTCAATCTCGCCATATTCAGCCAAATCAGAAACTAGCTCCGCTTCCGTTGTATCTGAAGGAATGTTTCCTAAGTATACATTTCTTGTAGCATGATATCTGGTCACGCATGAAGCAACAACTGGAGGAACGGCTGTCGGCTTCCCCCAACCAATTTTGATCTCATGATTGTCGATGGTTAGTCTTTTAAGTATGGCATCTGAATGGAACACCATGGCAGCCTTCTCATCTAAAAAGGAGACAAATGCGCAGTTCTTAGATGAAATGATCCGCAGAGATTCCACGATACCAGAGCGAACATGATCAAGTAGCTTTTTCGCAGTGGTGTAAGGTGGCACGTTACCCAGGTACACAGTTCTTGACAGTGCAGCAATATTACCCTTATCTGCTTCACTAGAACTGACCTCATAATGTGATTCCCCGTGAGAATGGACTAGATTTAGCATAGGCATGGAACCCCTTCGATCAACGGCGCTCGGAACGGAAGGAGGAAGTGTTGAGCTGGAGATCGGAACGCTCGCAGTTTGTCCCATACTGACAGATCCAACTGGCCTAGTAGAATTCACATTTGTCATCATCGGTATTTGATATCCGTTTTGTGAACCGTTCTTAGAAGAAGCAACAGAATGGCTAGATTGGATAGAGGAGATCGTGGGAATAGATGAAGTGAGTAAACCTGCTGAGGGCTTGCTCTTTGTTGCCATGGACGAATTGTATATGTGTGGAAGAGAGCCATTTGCTAGTGATAAAGATTCCGGTATCACCTGTGGCGGAACAGAATTTGAACTATGGTACTGTTGATTGGTTGCTACTATTGGCAAATACTGCTGTCCTTGAAGGGCGGCGGTGCTATTGTAAAATCCCGGTGAATGATCAGAAACATTTGATGATGATGACGTTGACCTCTGATCGATGAACTGAAGCTGGTTGGGATAAGATTGGTCAAACTGTTGGCTGGGCATATTTTGTTGTTGTTGTGACGGTATCCATTGTTGCTTAAAGGGACGATCCGTTTCGCTGGAAGCTATAAAACCTGAATATCCGTTGGGGAGTGAATATCCCGATTGATCTGTATGTGACATCGCCAACTCGACTGACTGTGTGTTTACTGGACTGATGTAAATTGATAGCCTGTGCCCAAGTGGGGCTTATGTTAAGAGAGGGAGCCAGGGCTACCAAGGAACAGAAAAAAAATTGTGGAAAGTCGGCCAAGAATCAAAAATAATTATATCCAGGCGAAATCAATGCGATTCAATAAAGACGTAATTGAATAAGTGAGGGAATAAATAACTTTTGACAAAAATGGCAAGGAGAAGAAAGAAATTTTGAGAAGGAATAAAAAAAGAAGTTAAATATAATGTGCGGAATAGGGAAAAGAAAAAAAAGTTGAAAAAGCAGTAAAAGATAAAATTAAAATAAAAAGAAAAAGCACAACGGACAACGGACAAGTCCAGGGAGACGTGTGATGTCTGTTCTAAATTGTGCAGACTATCGCGGAGTAAATATACTATGATTAGCCTTAATGGAATGTACAGGCTGTTTGGTTCTATAACTTCGGATTCACTGTTGTTCTAACCTGAAGTCAGAATCAATATGATGAATATGTCTATCCACCTGAATCCTTTTGAAATGATGCGTATATATCTCTTTCCCTCTATTGGTGAATTGCCCACGAAATAAATAACACGCACTGTTGAAAATGTGAAAGTGACCAATCTTGTAAACGAGTCAATTTAGAAGATGATTTTGTTTTTGTATAAGGTGAAATCAAATCACAGGTTTCATAGATAATCGGGATGGATGTTTCTGTGAACAAAATTAAAAAAAAGGGAAATCTAGAATTATGATGATGTCAATGTAATGAATTAAAACTCCTGGATTTTTAACACAGAAGACAATTGCCCAATATCTAATTTTTCAAAAAGAACAGTCGAAGCTTGATTGAAGAAGAAATAGAGGAAAACAACATAAGGAAGAAAAAAAAAAGAGATGAACAGGGAAAAGCACGGAGTTAAATACGATGGATAAGATATCAATCAATCCAGGAATAAAGGAATTAAACCTCACAATGTAAAACAAATTATGAAAAAATAAAATGCACTACAACAAATTGATTTGAATTTTATATGCTCAGCAGACAATACAGAACTTTCTTCTTAAATTTTTTCGAACGTCCGGCGAATTTTGTAAAATATGAAAAAGAAAAAATATTAAATGTGAGAAACCAATACCTATTGTCATGACTTGACCTTACCCCAAAACTTTTTATGCAAAGAAAGATTTTCCTGAGGCTGAGAGTATGAGTTCGAAGTGGCGGTCATCGTCCTTCTAAAGGCTTGGCCTCTTTCCACACCTTAACTTGTGAATTACTTATTCATGTATAGAAAGATGCACAATAACTATTTCTTCTCACGGTCCCAATATCAAATATTCTATTGTTTCATAATAATCATCTTCTATATGTATCTAATTAGAGTAGTATTTTTTATGGTACTTGTGTTTCCCAACTTTAGCTCTAAAGTATAGTGAGTGAATGTTATAATGCCCTAAATTTTGCATCTGTTTTTTTTTTTATGTGTAATTTTTCCAGAATTGGTTTGCTTCCTATTGACATGCGTATCGAGAAAAAGGTCGAAAAAAGTTGAAGGAAAAAGTCGAAATAAAAGGGTTTATGCAAACTTGATTATTTTCGGATTGTTTGTGGTTAGCGAGCGAACTTTCGTTTAATTTCCTTGGGGATAGTTGATTGTTTTCTTTCTAGCAGTAAAAAATATTTCTATCTCCGTACTTTACTGTGTGTTGTCGTCGGCAACTAGGAACTCTTACTACTTCAGATCTATTGTTCAAGCATGATGGCTCATGAAGCAAAAGATTTCTATTTTATTCTATCAGCTTTCTCTTTTCTTCAGTCTGCTTCTTCTTCTTCTTTTCTCTGTTTCCCTTTTCTAATCTTTTCAAGTAAACAAGCAGGATGAAGAGTTAATGTCAATTTTTCATTTTTGTGTACATGATCTCATTCGTCTTCTATAAACATTATATCAACAGGAAAATGCAACGGGTTAAAATTAAGCTGTCTGGGGCCTGACTGTTGGCAGCTCATTACTCCAGGAAATTATAGCTTAAATTAAATAGAAAGGTGTAAGGCACATTTGCCCCGAGCCTTAAGCAGTACTTGTCTAACCTCTTTTGAAAATTGATGATACTTTGCATTTAACCGTATACTATCTTATAACATTCTATATGTTCGACCTCTTAAATTACCGTAACAGTTCTTTCTCTACCTGTTTTCCTTTACCTTCTTTTTTTCATCTGCTCTCTCACCCCTTCTTGATTATTTTATTTTTCTTCTATCCTTTTTCTTCTTTCCATGCAGTATGTTTTTGTTATATTCATTAGCTAATAAATAGTTGTTTTATTTTCTTCTCCTTTACTTTTTTTGGGATCTTTCTTACTGTCGCACTATTGGTTTTCTTATCGACCTCAGACGCGTCGCTCGCTTTTTTTTTTATTTTTCTTTTCAACTTTTTTCCTCTTTTTGTTCAATTTTCCATCCTAATTTCGACATATGTGCATTATTTACTCTGTATGAAGCTCTATCGTTTTAGATCTACTAATTTTGAAGATTAACAGAGCAATTTTGATCCAGGTGAAATTTTTTGGTTAAATTATCCTTTGTTTGGGGCACATTCAATAGGTACTCGAAACGTTTCTGAGATTTTTTTATCTTGTTCATTCTGAAAACTCTACATAACAAGAGGCTTCCTTTGACCGTCTGTTCAACGTAAGCACTGAATAATTGGGGCTTTAAAGTCGACTTCAAAGGTTCCAAAAGGTGAAATTTCTGTTTTCATTTCAGTTCCTTTGTTTGACATCTGATTCAATTTGATTGTGGAGATAGTAGACAAACTAAGTTACAGTTCAAGCACTGTAAACAATAACTTGGGTACTCATCAGAACGTCAATCAAAAAAGGGAAGTAATATGAATGGTAGCTCAAGTCCAAATTCGGGCATAGCATTAGGGAATGATGGAGGTAATTCCAATTCTGGTAATGGGGGGAGTAATAGCTCCTCCAATAGTCAAGCATCAAATAATCCACAACCCGCTAATAGAAGACAAAATGCTATTCAAGCGTATCTTATCAATCTTCTTGGTAGGATTCAACCACCACCAGGAATGACTCGCCAGCAGAAACTTCAGCAAATGATTCGTAACGGTGAGTTGAAAAGGGAAGATATTCTATTACTTCAAAGACACCAACAGTATCTGAGGAGACAACAACAAATTAGACGTGCACAGCAGGCAGCTCGCATGCAATCGTCAGGTAAAACTGTCCCAGGAGCTGGAATTCCAGGTGAGAGTCTTCCAGATGGTAACAGTTCCCACAAAGTGGCCGGGAAAAGCGTACCGGGAAAAAGTCTCCCCGGCTCAACGGGAAGACAACATTTTAACAGACAATCGTCACAAAATATTCCTTATTCTGCCACGAGCCCTTCTCAGAAGAATGGTATGGCTACTCAGCAGCAAATTCAGCAAAAGCACCTAGTCCAGCAGCAGCAGCAACAAAAACAGCAACAGCAACAGCAGCAAAGGCAAAATCTACAGGCACAGGCCCAGAACAGAGCGGTGAATCGAATGCATAATAATGCACAAATGCAGCGAGCCATGCAAATGCAGCAAAATCAACATCAAAGGACGTTTTTTGGACTCACTCAGCAGCAATTGGCTAAACTTAATCCTCAGCAACGAAAGATATTGATCATTCAACAGCTCAGAAAGAGAGCCAGAACAGAGAAATTCTATGAGAGTGATGAGGAGCTGTTGAAGAAGTACGAGAATTATCCTGCTTCAATATCACTTCACATTCATGAAAATTATTATCAATTTGGTAATAGTGACAATGCTATTGCGAAGAATTCCTCAACTATCAAGGAATTTTTGAAATATGTGGCCATTGGTGTTATACCTGAAGCACTGATGGAAATAATAAGAGATGGCGGTATAAGGATGTATGATGGAGCTATAATCTTGAAAGTGTTTGACCATAGAAAGCTGGACGAAAGTGCCTTGAAAGGTGATGATCGTGGTGAGCTTGATGCTGTGTTGCGTGGGGAGAAGCAGAATGTTAATAACGAAATTGCGGATCACGAAAATGCAAATAGTAAAGACAGCAAAGAAGAAGGTAAAAATGGCAAGAAGACTCAAGATAATGACAACCAAGTGCCTGACAAGACGAATATTTTTAAGCCAAAAGAATATAGAACCATTCTTCGTATGACTCAGTCAAGTTTGTACGAAGACCTATCTCTGCAGACAGATTCTCAGCAATTCCATGATACTTTTGCACTTACCTTTGAAAGTGAGGTGTTAACGGCTACAAATAGAAATATAAATCTCCAGCCAGTTCTGAACCCTTACAGATATGACAGATCTTTATGGCCTGACTACGAGAGTGCTGTTCCAGTGTATAATGGGGAAAATGACCAGGTTATCTTTCCACATAGAAGGGATGCCAGAGAGATTGACGGTCAAGGCAGGGATCTTGAGCCAATCACTAGCCAGAATATAAAGTATAAGCCGTTACATGAAGACTTGTCCAGATCGAATTCGAAATATGAACAAATGATGACAGTTCTCAATGAAATATACAGGCACAGTAATGTGGCAATGGATAAGGATAACGAGGTTGGAAATAAGCCTGCTCAATTTGACAGACTTCGTTTCATTGAGTCCTGGAAGAAAAGATTGGCTTTAATCAGGCAACAGACGGTAGGTGGCGGTAACATGAAGTATCCTCTAGCAAATAGTCTGAGCCTTAGAAATACATTTCCAGGATCTGCCGCTGGTGGCACTGGCTTTGGTATGTTCATGACCCAAAAGGAAAGAATGGTAATGAATCAGCAGCAGGCATTGGAACAGCAGAATAAGAAGCAGCAGGATGAGTCAAACAGCAAAAATGCAAATAGTGCTAAGGGTAGTACTAAGGGTTCTCGTACTACAAATAAGAAAGGTGGTAAAAAGACCGGAAAGAAGAGGAAGCCTAGAAAAAATGCAAGAAAGCAAGGGGAGGGAACGAAGAAGAGGAAAACGTATAAAAAAAGGAGGAAGGACACTAATAAGGTGGTTAAGAGCGAGAAATAAGTATATCAAGACGAAAGAGTTTCAACTACTTTGTTTTTACACATATCAAGATGTATACATTAAAGGTAAACATGGGAATTAGAATTATACATATACACATACATATCCCGTAACATAACTATTGGCAAAATCAACTCTGTGTTGTCAATTTTCGGTGCAGTAAGTGAGGAACTTGTACAAATACTCTCTGTCCTTTTCATCGAAAAGCCATATTCCGAACGTATCTCCCTTAAAATCGTTCAATATCACAAGTTCCTCCTTTTTCTCAACAGCAATGACCTTATCGAGGTCACTTTCCACCAAATATTTCCGTCCTAACAGTCCAATAGTAAAGTTCTCAGGCTTTGCCCTGTTTAAAAGTATGAGTCCGTATTGATAAATGTCATGCTTCATCACATCTTGGACGGAAAACTTGGCACCTTCCTTTATTTCAGAAACTTTCCTCGAATAAAAAGCAATCGGTCCCTGATAGTCCAGTTTGTTCCAGTCAATTCCGTCAAACTGATATATCACACAGTACGGTGATAGATGTATCAGCTGATCAATTGCCGGATCATATTTGGCGATCACGTTATATGTTAATGCCTTCTTAAAAATATCGAAGGCCTGTGCACTCTGCTGGTCGGTTGAATCATTATTAATTTCAACTCCTTTGTTATTGTTTTGTTTGCTGACAGCAACATCTCCAATAGAGCTGTCCTTTGTCATCTTCCAGTTCTATATGCTTATAGTTGTAATTACGTTAAAGATTTCTCAGAAATGAAACTAAGTGAGTTGTTCAAGCAAAGATAGCAGCATTTCATATAAAAATAAAAATAAAATAAAAATAAAAAAATAAAATAAAATAAAAAATGAGAATAGAGCAACAAAAAAAATATATTATTATCTACCACCGATCTGAAATAGTAATATAACTAAAATTGAAGTTTAAAAGCATGTATATGTATACATTTAACCCTTATACATGTATAATATAAACAAGATTCTTGCTGTCATTGCACAAGTTCCATTCTTACAGAAAGCGTAACTTTTATTTGGAGGCTTAAACTCGTGGTCTTTGCTGTGTTTGCATCATGTCTCCTGGGATTCCCAATGGACTCTCTCTCTTCTTAAACTCTTCCTTCCACACATTGTTTCCTTTCTCAGGCGTAATATCCTTAAATAGCAAATCAAACACCTCAGAATACCAATCCACAAAATGAACATTTATTCCTTCCTTAAGCTGATCTGGAACTTCATCCCACTCTGGTAAGTCACTCTTAGGAATAATCATTGTTTTAATTCCACATCTTCTAGCCGCCAATGTCTTTTCTCTTAGTCCACCAATCGGTAACACTTTTCCTCCTAGTGAGATTTCACCAGTCATAGCAACATCACCCGGAATCGGATGGTTTAGTGCTAAAGAAAGGAATGCTGTTGTCATCGTAATACCAGCTGAAGGGCCATCTTTACTGATTCCTCCTTCAGGACAATTCATATGTATATATGCTCTCTCAAAAAATCTGTTATCCGGGAATCTTTGAGACAATATGTTCTTCGCAACGGAATAGGCAAGGTCTGCAGATTCCTTCAAAACATCACCCAAATGTCCCGTCATCTCCAACTTTCCTGCAGCTGCAATCTTGAGTGAACGAACCAGAGCCGTTTCAAAGTACATGGCAGCTCCACTCATACTCGAGTATGCCAATCCCATAACAATACCAGGAGGTGGTGTCATGTACATTCTGTCCGATGTAAACACTGGTGGACCAACAAATTTGGAAAGATTCTTTGGTGTGATGTCCAATTTGAAATCTTTTGGTATAACCAATTTTGTAATCTCCGGCGTTGAGTTCTCCTCTTTAACTTTCTCCTCTGGCTTCACATCTTTCTCACTTAAAGTCTCTTCTGTAGGTTTCCCTTCAGGAGAGGTTGTCTGCAAATTTCCAGAAGCTTTTTCCTTCTTTTTTTCTTCCTCTATCTCTTCTTTCTTACTCTCTTCCTTAGAATTTGTCTCTTCTTTTTCCTTGGAGCCTGAGGATGTGACCGCTAACTCCGCTTCAGATCCAACCGGATCACCGATTTCCTCAACTAATTGTAAAGCCGCCTTTCTGTATATCTTCTCTAGCGCCTTTTTGAGACTTCTGACACCGCTTTCACGGCAATAATACTTGACTAGTGCTTCCAATGCTGGTCTTGTCACGTTGATATTGGTATTTTCCAATCCAGTCTCCTTCTTGATCTTTTTATTCAAGTATTTCTCCGCAATTTGGAGCTTTTCGTTATCCGTGTATCCAGGAATGTGAATCATCTCCATACGGTCCAGAATTGGTGGCAAAATGGTCTCCCAATTGTTTGCAGTACAAACAAACAAAACCTTGGAAAGATCAATAGGAACATCCATGAAATTATCCAAGAATTTGTTGTTCTGCTCAGGATCAAGCAACTCAAGCAAGGTTGCAGCAGGATTACCGTTATTTGCACCTTGTGTGCTTATCTTATCAATTTCATCGATCATGATCAAAGGATTGTCGGTCTGTGATCTTCTAAGAGCCTGAACGATTCTACCTGGTGATGCACCAACATAGGTTCTACGATGACCCTTAATTTCGGACACATCATTCAAACCACCAAATGAGATTCTGTAGAATTTCCTACTCAAGGATTTTGCAATCGATCTACCGATAGAAGTCTTACCAACACCCGGCGGACCACAGAAGCATAAAATTTTACCTTTGACCTTGTTTGCAAGTTTTCCAACTGCAACAAATTCAAGAATACGGTTCTTAACGTCTTGCAATCCATAGTGGTCTTCATTCAAGATCTTCTTAGCCCTCTCAACACTGAAGCAGTCATTTGATTCTATGCCCCATGGTAACTGTGTGAGCCAATCCAAGTAGTTCTTACTGACAGCATATTCGGACATCATAGGTTCTAAAGACTTCAACTTATCGATTTCTTCAGCATACACTTTTTGCACTTCGGGAGGCATATGCAACTTCTTGACCCTGTTATCATACTTCTTAATAAGAGCATCCCGACCATCGCTGGTGCCAATTTGCTCCTTAATTAATTTCAGTTGCTCGGCCAAGCGATAAGTTCTCTGCCTTTTCATGATCCTATCGTCAAGCTCTTTATCCAACTTCATTTGCATTTCTTTATTTGCCATTTCCTTCTTCAACAAAACCAACGATAGCTTTAATCTCCTTTTGACATCTGTAGTCTCCAAAATTTCCTGAACGTCGTTGGATTTTCCAGCGGTCACTGCAGCTGCAAAATCAGCAAGATTCGAGGGGCAGCTATAGATGTCACTATGGAGAGAAGCACTGAATGTGGCAAGCTCATCATTGAATTGTTTGTTCATTGTTGCCATTTTCTTCAAGGTCTCCAAAGTCGAAGCAGTCAAAGAGTTAATCAAAGGATCGTTTTTATCATACTTCTGATCGAGAACATCCGAAACACTCACCAGACTAATTGGATACTTCTTTAAGTACTCCTCCTGACTTGCTTTGTGTGAAGAATCGTCTTTACTGGAAACAGACTTGGTATCCTTTGTCTTTTCCAACAATTCGGTCGGTTCCAATTTAACATCTTTGATCTCTCTCACGGATGCCTTATGTAATGGTTTCTTTGGTTCATCCCCTTCTTTTTCACCCATAATACCCTCGATTACCTGTTTTGTAGGCTTCTCCTCCTTCTTGGCACCATCAGCGGAAGCAGCTTCGTTTGGTTTAGGTGGATAAAGACTATCGAGCTTTATACGCTTGTGAGCATATAAAACTGCAGTTAGTGACTCTATACCAGTCTTATTATCCTTAGCGTAGAGGTTTGACGTGATCTGGGCCAAAACACCTGTCTCGTAAACCTGATCCTTGGACGTGATGACATCGCCCGTCATTTCTGGATCTTTGAATAGGAAGCAGCCAATATACGGATTCTTATGGTTGAGAGCATCCTTGATAGCCTTTATGACATTGATATCAGTGATAACCAATGCCTTGTAAAAACCTGGGATGAGTGGCCGCTGAGAAATTGGAAGACCGATCACCCTAGGGTAAACTTCGGAGATCTTTGGTCCTTTAGCTTTACCAGATCCTCTGCCTCTTCCCCCCCTAACACCGTCATGACCAGATCCAAAACCATCTTCTCCTGACCCAGCTGATGATGATGATGATGATGATGATGATGCTGCTGCTTTGGACTTGTTCTTTCCACCAGATGATTTCACACTTGCAGTTGGTTTGTCACTACCTGCCTCATCTTTGGAATTCTCTGAATCGTCGACATTTTCGTTATCCTTTTTCTCTTTTTCTGTGGCTTTGGTTTCCTCGCCATCTGTACTGTTAGAATCCTTGGAACTATCGGCCGAAAGATCTAAGTATATTCCTCTGTCAATGTTGCGAATGTTGTTGAAAGGAGCCTCAACTCTTAAAAACGATGGGCTTGTGGAACGGGGTAAAAAATCCTCGTATGTTGCTGGTGTTAGTTTCTTCCTCTCCTCCATGTTTAGGGGTGTAAAGAATTTTCCTTTTTTAAACGAAAGCCTGCCGGTAAATGCGTTTGATTTTTCGGACAGAACTTTGGAAAGCACTGCACGGCTCTGGAAATTGGATAAACCAGATGCATATCTTCTTAGCATCAAATTAGTAGCTGATCTGGCGACTATAGGGGTTGCCTTGAGCACAAGATTGGCCCCTCTGCGGGTAGTCAAAGAAGAAGCTCTAAGCATAATATAGTAAACCTTCTTTATGCTGGTCTATATTGTTCCGTTCGGTTTGAGATCTATTCTTATCTGAGTGACTTAACAAATAGTTCTAACTAGTTTTAATTCTTAAGCCTGTAAATGCAGAGAACGTCAAGATGAATATGCTCTTTTCTAGAAACTGGCAATAATCTGCTTATAAAAACTTTGTAATCCGTATTAGAGAAAAGTGTAGAGAAAAGCGTAGAGAAAAGCTCATTATCAACGCCTTAGCACACTTAAGAGTGTTTAGTTCCTTCTTTACTTTTTTCCTTTCGGTTTTCTCGCGACAATGTCCTTCTCCTTTTTTTTGGAGCTTTGAAATCAACTGACCAAAATACTTTCTTTTCTTCTCCTCATTAATGAAAGCTCGGTAAAAAGCGTGGCAAATAAAAATATTCGCGCAAAAAAATGGTATGAGTGATGAAGATAAAAATTCGAAAAGTGGCTCGGTGTTTTCGCCCGGCAATATTGGCTTCTGAACACAAAGCAAAGCGAATCAAATGGACTCATCAAAGATCCAGAAATCTGATGCCATCATTCCAGAGATTGATACTTATATCTACTGCCTGTATTTGTTTATTTACCTGCTTTTTACACAAGAGTCTACAAACTATTTCAATTTAAGTAGCAATAATCACTATAATCATGTATCGTATATAAGAAAGAATGGCCAAAGGAATAACTTGTTTCTCATTTTTTTTATTTACTTCATTTGTCTTCTTATTCTTTTGATGCACTTCATACGCGCTCAATTGTTTGGGCCTAGCATGTTTTCTGGTTTGACCACAGTATCAAATTGCTCCTCGGTTAAAAATCCAAGCTCTAAAGCAGATTGCTTCAAAGTGAGGCCTTTCTTATTGGCATTTTTGGCAATCTTGGAAGCCTTATCATAACCAATCTTAGGGCTCAAGGCAGTAACAAGCATCAACGACTGCTGCATCAAGTAGTTAATCCTGTCCTTGTTGGCTTTAATACCATCGACGCAATGTAGTCTGAAGGAGTCGCATGTGTCACCAATTAGCCTGATAGAGGAAAGTAGATTGGCAATCAAAACTGGTTTGAACACATTCAATTCGAATTGGCCAGAGGCTCCTGCAAACGTGATTGTGCTGTTATTACCGAAGACCTGAGCACAAACCATGGTCATGGCCTCGTTCTGTGTCGGATTAACTTTACCCGGCATAATGGACGAGCCAGGTTCGTTCTCGGGAAGGGAAATCTCATGGTACCCACATCTTGGACCAGATCCTAAGTATCTGATATCCTGAGCAATCTTGAATAAGGAAACTGCAACAGTATTCAATGAACCGGAAACTTCGACAATAGCATCATGAGCAGCAAGAGCTTCAAACTTATTTGGTGCGGTATAAAACTGAACGCCGGTCAACTTTGTGATCTGCTCGGCCATCTTCTCAGCAAAGCCTTTCCTTGTATTCAATCCAGTACCCACTGCAGTACCACCCTGAGCTAAGTATCTGAGTGACTCGGAAGCTGTACGAACACGTCTGATCCCGTTGTCCAGCTGGGCGACATATCCGGAGAATTCCTGCCCTAAAGTTAATGGAGTGGCATCTTGAAGGTGTGTTCTACCAATCTTGATAACGTCCTTGAACTCTTCCGATTTCTTCTGTAAGGAATCCCTGAGCTTCTTCATAGCTGGTAAAAGGTTCTTCTCAATCTGCGTCAATGCAGCAATGTGCATCACAGTTGGAAATGTGTCATTTGATGACTGCGACATATTTACATGGTCGTTAGGATGCACAGGTTTCTTTGTGCCTATCTCACCACCGAGAATTTCGATGGCTCTGTTGGAAATGACTTCGTTGGCGTTCATATTTGTTTGAGTTCCAGATCCAGTCTGAAAAACAACAAGAGGGAAATGCTCGTCCAGCTTTCCTTCCGCCACTTCAGTTGCAGCCTGTTGAATTGCATCTGAAAGCTTTGGATCCAGTGCTCCCAACTCTGTATTAACTATAGCAGCAGCCTTCTTTTGTATTCCAAAAGATTGAATCACAGGTTCTGGCATTCGTGCTTTCTCACCACCGATCTTGAAGTTACGGTGTGAGCGTTCCGTTTGAGCACCCCAGTATTTTTCGCTTGGGACCTCAATCTCACCGAATGCGTCTGTCTCTATTCTCTTAGCCATCGCTGTAATTGAAAATGATCTTGTAATGGTCTTAACACTATATTTTCTTGTAATTGATGAGAGCATGGTGAAAGAAAGCGTCGTCTTTTTTTTCTATCGAAACGAGAAATAAAAGTGTAAATGATTCTCGATTGGATTTGGATGTCTAACTTTGAACAGTGGGGGATTTTTTTTTTATCCCTTTTCTCGCTGCTTTTTGTGAACTCCTGCACCGTTTTGTGGGGTAAATCAAAAGACGACAGCGCTGGTATTTATATCAACTTATCAATTGTTTTTGAAGGAGAAATGTTTTCGTTTTCAATCCTTCCTTTTTTGTAAATGATATTAAGTCAGTCTATCTTGTCTGTTAGCCCTGATTATATCTTGAATAAACACTATGCTTTAGTATAGCCTCCCTGTGTTTTTAAATCTACTCTTACAGGCTTCTAATGTGAAATCTGGATGGCTTTTTTTCTCCCACACAGTAACTCTAAAGAAAACTGATATTCTTTCGTATTGCCAATTGATACCTTACTTTATTTTTCAAGATCAATCGTGTATTAATAACATGAACTATAAGTCAATTTATGTGGTACTGATGGGATTATTCGTTAGCTCCTACTTTACCCGTGGAAGAAGCAAGCTTTTATACAGCAATTCCAAAGTTTCACGAAAAACGCGGATACCCGAAAGTCAGTCTGACAAGAGTCATGCAAACTTGCTGCCGTTTTTTTTACTTATTCCAGATCTTTGACATTACATACCATTCAATTCAATAAAACTTATTTCATTTCCACATTCAATTAGTATTGATACAGATAGTTATAGAAATGATAAGAACTTCTTATTTCTTTAAGCCTACGACACCAACACATTGTCCCGGGATACTAATGTCCCTTGCGGCAAACCGTGTTCGGACTCGAGAAAATAAAATACATCTTAGCTAATGCCTCCCCTTCGGTATGCACACAAAATGAATCTATATAATATAATAGTGAAATAAGAACTTACGTACGTTTGAATAATACGTCAATACAGTGATAAAGAAGCCCTACAAATAAGTTGATAATGAGATGAAATTTGTAAATTGTTTATTTCTATTTCTTACCTCCTAGTATTTATTACTTGTAGAAAAACAACATTTTTTGAATCACACACTAAATTATGTAAAATCCTTCACTTGTCAACTTGTAATAGCTATCAAAAGGCAGAGATTCGTCCGTCTCTGTATTTTCAACCTCCTTGACACCAACATATCCGCCTTTCTCTCCATCTATGAGTTGTTTTGTAGCATCAAAGCTAATCTCCATCGGGAACAAAACCTCTTCATCGTCTACATCTTTACATGTGATGGCAAATGAACCTTGTGGATTTTTGGCAATACATGTAAGATTGACGTGGAGTCCCTCGTCTGCATACTCAAGTGCAACGTTATCATTGTCACTTGAGTCAACTGTTGCATTTGATGTTGGTATTATTATTGTCAACTGGTCGAGAATGCTCGAGGCATCCTTTTCATACTCAAAGGTAAGAGTGATTGTACCATCGTTGTTATTGTTGACCCAAGTAGTAATCATCACAGGAAGCAAAACATTCTCATCGCTGTTCTTGGCCTTAGGCACACTCTTCCATCTTAAAACGCCCAATGTCTGATCATTGCTTGGGAACGCCTTTCCAGAATTCTTCATTTTAATCTCATGAGATGATCTAAATGCTGATCCATCAATGTTAGGATGTGTCTTGAATTGAGTTTTTGTACCATCTAATTCATTCACTGAAAGCTGCAGCCTAGCATGCGAGTATTTGATATCGTTTATTCTTATTTGGAGATCACCTTTTATATCAGCAGACGAAATGGTACCATCTCTCGTGATCTGTGCCCCAACTTTCTCATTTGCAATAACCAAAATACCGTTATTTGGAATTGCCGCCTTCTTCTTGTGCTCTGGTTCAACATACGATGGGGTAGATCTCACATCAGTAGACGTCCTGTTCGACGATGCACCTGAAATCAAAGTCTCGCTTCCTCCAAGACCGAATCCGGAGCTTGGAATCTTCTTTTTCTTT
Source organism: Brettanomyces anomalus (assembly GCA_001754015.1). Lineage (NCBI taxonomy): Eukaryota > Fungi > Ascomycota > Pichiomycetes > Pichiales > Pichiaceae > Brettanomyces > Brettanomyces anomalus. The sequence continues at coordinate 189,295 of MDSB01000005.1, forward strand.
CCAAGCTGTAAGCCACCTCTTCTTGGAGCCGCCTGTCTGAAGCTGCTACCTCCTAGAGGCTTTGGTTCTTCCTGTTGAGGTGTCTGGGCTGTTGGACGAGGATAGCTTGCCTGCTGGTAATCTTGCTGTCCAAGTAGTGTCGACCCATCTCCAAAGGAACTTGTATTTGCCTTTCTCATCATTTCTCTGTTACGAATATCAGCAGCGGTCTTAGACAAAAATATCTCGGTAGCTTTCCGCTTCCTTTCTTCTGCAGCTTCCAATTCCTTGTTCCTCTCAATAATTTCTTGGATCTTTTCTTCGTGAGATTCCATCTCCAAGAACGTCACAATCTGAGACAATGTTAAGTTTTCCTTGTAACCCAAATTAACAATTTCGTCAAATGCATTGATGATCTCAAAACAGTTATCGAAAATCTCCCTTTCATCAACTGTACCCACAATTGATGTAATAGACTGTGCAAACAAATGAAGAGTATCTATATCTTCAATGATATTTGAATGCTTATTTGTGATCAAAACTACGTAAAATTCTTCCAATGGTTGATAAACATATCTGACAAATTCATCCTCAACGCTAGTAAATTGTGTTTTTGTCGATTTCGACAAAAGAGTTGGGAAGTTAGATAATAAAGATGTGACACGATCTTTCGAAAGCTCTCTAAATTGTCTGGAAAGAAGAGGCTTTCCGCCCCTCGTGCAAATAGAACCTGCTAGAACCACCATACTGTAAGCTTTTTGTTATTCTAAGTTGCCAAGTGTTTAGACTTTTTTGCTGACTTTAAATAAAAACAGGATGAAAGAAGTTTAACGAGAGGGATGCTTATACTTGATGATGTCTTTTTCTTCATCTTCCCTCGCTCTTCCATAGCCAACAACATTTCTCATAAATTTTAACAAGTGTTTATTTTTTTTTTAATTTTTCGCGGCCTCGATCCAGTCAGTAGTATTCAAAGTATGTACGGATGTGAAATATTTTTCACAATCAAGTTTTGTATTTGATATTATCTTGGCCGTCCTAGCCTCTATCGTAAGATCCCTCATAAAATCTGTTGTGTAACTCTCTGTATTTAACCTTCATATAGTATGAAAACTGATTATTATGAGCTGCTTGGAGTTTCCGAAACTGCTACACTGGCTGAGCTGAAAAAAGGCTTTAGGAAACGTGCACTCAAGCTTCATCCAGATAAAAATCCCAGTGCTGATGCTGCAACTCTTTTTAATGAAATCAGAACAGCTTATGAAACTTTGACAGATCCTCAAGAACGATCTTGGTATGATTCTCATAAATACCAGATATTGGCCGAAGATGATGATCTTAATGGAAATGAATCTAATGGTGATGATGATACTAATCAATATTACGACGGAACTACCGTTGAAGATATCAAAAGGTATTTTAACAACAGCTTATACAATAGGTTGGATGATTCTGTGCAAGGATTTTATCAAGTAGTTAATGTTTTAACAACCAAGCTTGCTAGTGAGGAGGTTTCTTCTGGAAAAAGGCAGGGTTTGCCCAACTTTGAGAAATTCAAGGATGATAGTGTATACAGCAATGCGTGTGATCCGCACCTTCTTTTGTTTCCTAGATTTGGAAACTCCAAAGCTGATTATGGCACAGATGTCCGTTTATTTTATAAAATTTGGGGTAATTTCCAATCAGTCAAAACATTCAGTTGGACGGACGAGTACAGGTACTCAACTGCACAAGATAGGAGAACTATGAGAAGTATGCAGAGGGAAAACAAAAAGGTACGTACTAGGGCGAGAAAAGATTTTAACGAGACCGTTCGTCGGTGGATAAGCTTTATAAAAAAGAAAGATCCCAGAGTCAATGTGAAGGCTCAAAAGGAATACGAGCAATTTCGTATTAAAAAAAGACAGGATGCCTTGAAGCGTCAGGCACAGACGCAAAGGAGACAAAGGAAGCATGAAACAGAAGAGTATGTTGAGCAGGACTGGCAAGAAATTGATGCCGATGAATTGACAGAGATCGAGCAAGAGTTAGATAAAATATACAAGGAAGAGGAGCGCTTGAGAGGTCAAGACCCGGATGATGATCAAAAAGAGACTAATGATATCTTTGAATGCATAGTATGCAATAAAACTTTCAAGAGTGAACAAAAATTTGCAGAACATGAAAATTCTAGAAGACATAAAAAGAGGCTCAAGAAGCTGAAGTGGCAGATGAGGAAAGAGGGGCTTGAATTGGGGATAGATAAGAAAACTTTTGTTAAAGAAGAGGAAATTGTGCAAGAATTTCAAGATGCTGTGGAAAATCCCGATGAATTACCATTGGGTGAGGATGATGACAAACTTCAAGGCTCAAATATTGCCGAGACCAATTTTATGATTGATCCACTTGATAATGTTACGAACAAAGAAAGTACAGAAATTGAAAAAGCATCAAATTATTCTCAAGGATCTGAGGCTAGAGATAATACAGCAGATGAGGTCTCATTACATTTGTCGGAAGAAAGTGTCCGTCTTTCCCCAGATTTGCCAAATAGTAGCAAGGTTGCCGATTCCAGAACAGAAGATGATTTTCATATCGAGAAACATGAAGATAAGCAATTAAAAGAACTTACAGCAATTTTAAAAGGTGTGTCCCTGGAGGCAAAGGTGAATAATGATGAAGATGATTGGAGCACAAACAAAAGGAAGAAGAAGGGGAGAAGAAAGGTAAAGAAGGCCAATAAGTCTCAGAGAAGATTTAAGAACGTTCCAGTGCCAAAATCTATTGAGAACATCGAGAAATGTGCTGTTTGTGGCTTGACTTTCGGCAGTAGAAATAAGTTGTTTCAACATATCAATAACACTAATCATGCGATGCCAGAGTCCAAATTCAAAACTAGGTCAAAGCAGATTTAAAGTCTGAAGACACATATTTTTTAATATTACTAGATGTGTAAATTCTAGAGATTCGTCCTTGTATTTATGCATGTTTATAGTATTGATCATCTAAAAATCATGCAGTATAATTTGTTTGATCCAAAAAAAAATGAAATTGAGGCTAACAGGAATCGAACCTGCAACCCTTCGA
>MDSB01000005.1:192349-463793 GCA_001754015.1 Brettanomyces anomalus
TGTTAGAAACGGACTGCTCGTTACAGACTTTGTGAGTGACCAGCTTTTATGTGAAGCTAAATTATTTTGATTTTCCAACTGGAAAAGTGGTTTAAGTGGTTATTCATAAGAAGTATGTTGAACTACTTTAAGATGAAGTAGTGTATATTGTTATGTGAAGTGTAAAGTATGTTATAATTTAGACAGGTGTGAAAGTGTTGTATAATGAAATAGTTAGACTAGTTCAAAACTGGCCTAAAATAGAGAGCGCACCCCCTCTTGAATGTTTATAATTTGAAGTACAGTTAAGTTATCAAGCGGACAACCTATAATAAAATATTGCTGTTTTCTTCTTAAAGTAATTCTTAGCTAAAAAGTATGTTAAAGTACAGGCTCTTTAAGTTATTCGCTCTTCTTTTCTTTGTTCTTATTCTCTTAGTTATTTTTTTTATCTTCATCTTGAGTTTTTCGAAAAAGCTAAAGACTCATATACAATACTGGCTCATTTTCTGCTCATTAAAATATTTAGATATCGTTGCTTGATTTCATCAAGAATTCACTCCTTTCTATTTGCTCACTCATTTACGTAATCATTCGTATATAACGTGATCATTCCTTGCTCGATTCCTCACAAATACTTTAAGGTAATAAATAGGTGTTCCACATGGAAAGCTTTTCAAGGCCTTGTCAAAAGCTTCTTTATTATAATGGGTCTGCATATCATCCAATTAAGAAGTCGCTTTACCCCTTATAGATGTTTATAATTACTTTAGCTTCCAATAAGTATAAATCCTCTGGTAAGTCCCATTTCAAACTCGCACAGACCTTAGTTTTACAGTTTCATCCAACAAGATGTTCTTACATAAATTTTGCCCACTTCGGAACTTCCTGCCTAAATCCTGTGCCATTTGTTTCAGAAAATATAGTGAAAATTTCAATCTTAAAAAGATTATAAAGTTGCGCATTGCATTTAGTCGGGTTATTAGAAAGCTATTCAATTTTTTTTAAGTTACATATCTCAAGCACTATTAAAGAGACTTGAGCAGTTTAAATGAAAGTAAGACTGTTGGGCAAAGAGGTCCCGAGATTGATTGTCGAACATAAAGAAATGATACTTATTTTCAAGTAATTACTATTATATGTTTCTGCATTTATTTTGTTTGAGATCTGAACATACTTTTATTTGTGATATTTAGAATTATATTTATATCTATGGGGACAATCTTGGTTAGAATTAGGCAGAAAATATTTATGGGCGATCATGATTACCTCACTTTATTTCGCTTTACTTTACTCCTTTGTAATAGAGCTGTCATATACACTCTAACTTGCTACGAATACTTCTTTACACTAGAAAACCTCGCTTCATAGGTTCATTAGTTCCTTATCTATCTCTTACTTCACTCTTTATTACTTTATTCTTCTTTCATATTTTATGCTCCTTTTCCTTCTGTTCTTTTGCTTTCTTTAATTTCCTGACATTTAATAAACTTGACTGGTTATAACAAACCCTAAAGGAAAAACCAGTTCCATTTGGGATTAGAATTGAGTAACTTTATCTCATTAAGGATTACAAATTAATATTATACCTTTTTATGTAATTTGTTTCCTTTACAAAGGGATAAGGCCCGACAGCCTATTTTGCAGTAAAACTAGTTCGATTTCACTTTGATGGTGACAGGGTAAAAAAGTAAATTTGTTTTATTCTATGCCAATAGATTTCAAAGACATCAATATTCCCATGCATACCATAGTAAATATAATTGTTCAGATTATTTGGTTATCTTACAATTGTCTAAACATCCTAGCCTACTAGAATGATATTTAACCCAATTAAGAAGTAAAATAGCTATAATGGCTCATAAGTTTTCCCTTAATACTGACATAACATAAACACTTTTTCCTACCACCAATAAGATTATTATTGCTTCCAAAATCTATCACTTTATTTAAAAAAGTCGACTTGCTGTATCTAATTTCAATACTCACTCCCATTTTTATAAGTGTTAGCGTGTTTCTGTGAAAAATACGCTTGATACAAAGTGATGTCAAATCTCAACGTTCGTGTTTGGGTGTAAATTCTCTAGATCATAGACTATCATTACTCGATAATTTGAGAATAGGTAGGCATCAAACTTAGCATTACAAAACCCGAAGTAGAATGGTACATTGCCCTAAAGTATAGTGCACACTAAATTTGACCATTGAACCTTAAGAACCCAAATTTTTTACACTCAAATCAAGAAATAACTGTTGATATAAAGCAATTCATTACAGCAGAAATAGAGGCTACAGAAAATTGTAGTAATATGTTTACGTATTAACAGTGTTGGTACAAAGATACCAATAATATTACAAAATGAACTATGATGGACAAAGGAACAATCAAAAGAACTCCTTTAAAAAATAACCAGATTAAACTTACCTTCTCTTGACGACACCTGTTTCGTCTGCTTCTTCCAAGATATAATCTTTGTAATCATCAATGGTACCAGAGAATTTCTTGACGGTACCATTTTCACTGGCCCATATTTCAGTACAGACTTCTTTGATCATTGAGACATCATGAGAAACCATCAGAATGCCACCCTTGAAGTTTTTCAATGCTTTTGCAAGGGCTTCTAAACCAGGAGTATCCAAATGATTTGTAGGCTCATCAAGGATAAGGATATGTGGATTATTTAGGCATAAAGAAGCAAATATAACTCTGGACTTTTGACCACCTGACAACTCATCCATCCGCTTCAAAGAGAGGGAACCTGAAATACCAAATGAACCTAAATGCCTTCTATACTCCTCATCACTCTTACCAGGATATTTCCTACTCAACCAAGTAACAGCACTGAGGGAGAGATCTAAGGCATCCACGTGATGCTGAGCAAAGTAGCCTATTCTTAGACGATGATTCTTATAGACAACACCTGATGTTGGTGCTAATTCTCCTAACGCAACCTTAAGAAGTGTAGTCTTACCACAACCATTAGCACCAACCAATGCAATCCTTGAATCCATTTCAATGTCCATATCAACATCATTTAACATCATTTCACCTGGTTTATATGAAAAATTAATTCCCTGCAATTGTAAAATTGGTGCAGGAAGTTTTTCAGGATCAGGAAAGTTGAAAGTATATTGATGTTCAACCTCTGGGAGATCTAAAATAGGTAATTTTTCAAGCTTTTTCATTCTAGATCTGGCCTCCCGGGATTTAGCAGCATTATACCTGAATTTATCAATGAATGCCTGCAAATGCTGTCTATAGGCCATTTGATTCTCATACTCCTTCTTTTGTGTTTTAAGTCTTTCCGCTCTTGTGTTGTAAAATGCATCGAAGTCGCATCCTCTGTAATAGTCCAATCTTTCTGAATGTTGATGAATTATATCAGTGGCAACTTCATTGAGGAAATCCCTATCATGCGAAACCACCAAAACTGTAGATGGATATGTTTGCAAATATCTTGCCAAATAAGCTGCAGAAGGAACATCCAACATATTTGTAGGTTCATCCAAAAGCAATAAATCAGGTTCACAGAAAAGAGCACGAGCAAGAGAGATACGCATTCTCCAACCACCAGAAAATTCATTTGTTGGTCTTTGTTGAGCTTCATCACTGAATCCCAATCCATATAATATTTGAGCTGCTTTACCTTCAGCTTTATCACTTTCAATATCAGCTAACCTCTCCTGAACCTTTTCCAAGTTACTATACAAATCATCTTGTTCATTGTCAAGCTTTTTCATCTCTGGTGATTTTTCCTCGAATTCTTTTCTCAAATTTTCAATTTCATCAACACGTTCATTTATCTTACTTTCCTCTCTCAGAAGCTGCTTTCTCCAAACGTCAGCATCTAAAACTGATTGTAATGCAGTCTTGTTATCACCAATATATTCCTGTTCGACATATAAAATCGTGATATGTTTTGGAATATCCAATTCCCTCTTCGATAAAGCTTTCAGAAGTGTAGACTTACCAACACCATTTCTTCCAACCAAACCATATCTATGGCCAAAAGCCAAGGTAAGGGAAGCATCGGACAATATACGTTGTGCTTGACCAACAAATAAATCAAAGTTGTCAATTTTAATATCCTTTGAGCGACCTCCATCTCCACCTGCTTCGAGAGGATTAACTTTCAAGAAGAAGGAATCATAATCATCTTGCTTATTCTCATCAAGTAATTTAGAGGCCTCATACTTAACGTGTCTATCCTTCTTCTTTGCCAGTTTCCTTGCAATTTTTGCTTCGGCTTTCTTCAACTTCCGCTTATCAACTCTTGTTTCCATTTGCCTTCCAACATGCTCAACATCAACTGATGATGTGAGGAATGCAGCTGAAGTATCTGTCCTCTGTTGAAGCTTTAGAACACTTGGATCCAAAAGTCTTTTCGACGTATCACCTTCGATTTTAAGCTTCGACATATTACTTCTCAACTTCTTAGTAAGCATGTCTTCAATGCCTGAGCTCAATTTTCCAACTTTGCTTGAATCACCACCTGAGCTCAAAAGTATTCTCTTCAGAAATGCCACCTCTTTGGGAATATCAAGCTGCTTCGAAAGAACTGCATCCTCTGTGGAGTCCAATATATGTTGAATATAACCTACGGTATAATCAGCAACTATAGGATCTACAGAGGGCACAGCTTGCCTAATCTTGAGTCCAACGTTAGACATATTCGATACACAATGTCTTGCTTGTTTATTTGCTAATATAAATGAAATAATATCAAATAAATGCAATGATGCTGGATCCAAGTAAAGTCTTTCAACTCTTATCCATGGCTACCAAAATTTTCACCAAGAAAAATAAAAACGGAGAGGAAACAACAATAACAACATTACACCTATAACTTTAAATACAAATAACGACAACCCTTTACCAATTACTTTATTATATAATTCACATATATAACGATTATTTCAACGACAATAAAACTTTCCTCTTTCCCGTAAACTTATCCAATTCTGTCTTAACATAAACATCAACATTTTCAAACAATGTTATCACCCTCTCTTTGCCATCATTATTCTTGAATGTGAGTTTATATTTTTCTGCATCAAAAACAGCAGTATTCACTTGACCCAAAACATCCAATTTGATCAAATTTTCAAGACCATATCTTGGGATAAGTACAACTATACCATTGGAGAACACCTTTATAACGTAACCATGCTCGACAGCTTCTGCATTCTTCATAACCTGACCGACATAATAGTTGATACTAGCTCTTCCAGCGAATTGAGCATTTCTGTGTCGCTTGTTAATATTCTTCACAATCAAATCCATCTTATCTTTGTCCATATGCAACTTGCTCAATGTTTCATAGCCTATAGCTGCTGCAAGCTGCCTGTGAACAATATCATCACAATAACGACGAATTGGAGAGGTGAAATGAGTGTAGATGTTCACTGCAAGACCATAATGATGAAATTCAGGGTAGCTAAAACTTCCTGCAGTGAAATATTCAGCAGCAGTCATACACCTTGTAGCCAAAATACGAACTAACGTATTAAAATATGGATCTTTTGGATCAACACAACGATCGAGCGAATCTGCTAGAGCCTTTGAACTTTCAACCGAAATACTCATTCCTTTTCGAACTCTAAGCATATCGTTTAGGGCCTCAAAATTTGTTGCCGGTGGAGTGGCGTGACGTCTAAGCATGGCAACTTGAGGAAAAGCTTCATATATTCTTCTGGCAACAGATATATTAGCTGCCAACATAAACTCCTCAACCAAGGAGTTTGCTTCCAAAAGCTGCTTAACTTCAACCTCACTTGGATCCGAAGTTTCACTATCCATATGAACTCTAACTTCGGGAGATGCAAGATTTAACGCACCTGCATCCAATCTTCTCTTCTTCAAAATTTTGGATAGACGTAATAGAATACGCAGATCTTGTGTAAGTGGGTCTTGATTTTTTTCATCATCCATCCTCATTTGTGCTTCCTCGTAAGAGAATGCATGGCGCGACCGAATGATGGACTTGGTAAATTTCACATTCTGAATTTCAGCTTTGTCATTCATTTCCCAAATAACTGAAAATGCATATCTGTCGACATTAGCCATGAGCGAACATAAATCGGTACCTAAGAGGCTGGGTAACATGTCAATACGTTTATCTACAAGATAAACAGTCGTACCTCTAGAGGCAGCTTCCTGATCAATAGCAGTACCTGGCTTTACAAAATGTGTCACATCTGCAATATGAACACCGACCTCGTAGTTCCCATTTGAAAGCTTTTTAGCATGCAATGCATCATCAATGTCTACACAACCTGGAGGATCTATGGAACATATTAGCCTATCTCTGAGATCCTCTCTTTTAGCTAATAATTGGTCACCGTTGTTAAGATTTTCAGGAACTTTCCAAGCATGTCCCTCTTTTGGAAGACAACCTAAAACATTTTTAGAAAATGGCCTGTACTCAATATCATGTTCAAGTAAAATAGCTTCCTCCTCAGCCTCCTTATCCTCAATATCTCCAAGAGTTCTAACATAATGACCTTGTGGAAACTTAGAGGTTGCTGGCCATGAATCAACTGCGATAACAATTCTCTTACCGGCTAATGCACGAGACCTCCGGGTTCTAATCCTAATTTTGGGTAGCGTTCTATCCATAAGAATCACAAAACAGTTCTTCGCAGCATATCCCGAATTATTATTTTGATCGATGGAGTTAGGTGATAGCTGTCCAACATATAGTCTCCAACTACGCTTAATAATACCAACGACACGTCCGGTTGGAACAATACTGTCCTGATCATCTTTTTCACCTTGGGGAGCTACTTTTTGTGCCTTTATGGCCTCTTGTGCCAACATTATTCTTTCTTTATCAGTGATTATCACCTCATTATCATCATCATCACCAATACCATTTTTGTTAACAGCCTCTTCATCAACAATTTCCGTCGAAGGCTGTTTCCAACTACTCTTAGGTAGGATCTCAACAACAACTTTATCACCATTAAATGCCCTATTCAAGTTCTCTCTTCCTAGAATGAGCAAAGGCTTTGGTAAATTCGGAACGCTAACGGTACCCTCTAAAAAGTTATATGACGAAATATTAATGACACCTTGGTGCAATGACCCAGCTTTGACACCTCCAATAAGTCTAGCAGCGGAGAGATAGGATGGGTACTTGATCTCCTGGTAGTTGGACGAAAATTCTCTGGAAGTTGGCAACATATCCTGCAATTCATCAGAATTTGGGAGTAACGAAACATACTTAGGAAGTGTCATAGTGAGAATCCCATTCTTCTGTGCTTTTTCACAATTTGCACGATCACCTGTAATCAAGATGATAGAAATATTAGCATTTTTAAGATGTTCTCCATAGAAGCTTGCACATTTTCTAATAAGTCTGTCATTGTAATCATTCATACTTTCACCAACATTTCTTTCCAAGTATGTATCGGCCTTGAACTCGTTGTGAAACACAACAAACCTTTTGTCCTCACTCTTGCACAAACCCCTTAAACGCATATATATGGGGTAACTTTTATTTCGGACTTCTTCCAAAACAGTTTGTGGAATAATCACATCATAGAACACTTTATCATTTTCTAGCATATCAATAGCGTTAAGAACAACGTTTGTGTCAGGAATAACATAATGCTGTCCTATACCGTCTTTTTCAATTTTTAGTGGCATGCTAGATAAAATTGGAGGTTTAACTAGACCAGAAGGATCTGGTAAATAATATTCATCACATGCTTCACAAGCCTGGGAACCACAAGGAATATCATCTCTCAAATAATGTTCCCTAACTATTTTTGAAGCCTTCCCACGTCTTGAACGAACAAATACTTTCTGAGTGACGGATAAACCAGATGAAATCTGCTTTCTTTTCAAAGAAACAGACATTTTCAAGTGGCTTGTTATTCTCGATGAACACTTACTATCCTTGCTATAATATAAACGATTCAATGATAAAGTAAGTTAGTGAGAAGACAAATTCGTTCAGACGGGCTTGGGTAAATTTTTTTCCCAAAATTTTCGGGGATCTCAATAATTTTTTAATAAGATCATAGCATGGTTCTAGCTATAACATCTATGCGTAACAACTAGTATATTGGAACAATACTGCTCATTCTAACTCAATATATATAAACTACCTTTGCAATATATACTTCAGTTATTAGAACGTCTGCTGAGGGCTTTCTTCTTGTCCCACGTGGATAACCATTTTTCCGACTCAACCTTTGGAACAATGTAAACCCTAAGAATTCCGTCAAATAATGGTGCCTTGGACAAAGCATTACTGAACATCACTTTTTTCCCCACTTTGATCACACCACCACTATTCGATTCAAGATATACGGCTAAACTTTTAGGCCTGAAATTCTGATGCTTTCCGTCATTAAAGTACTCTTCTGGCCTATCCATCAACATTTCAGTGAGTTGTAGAGGTGTACTAAGCTCACTAACTGCGCCAACAAAATCAAACTCATTTGTTGTAGGATATAATATAACTGCAGGTATGATTAGCTGTGACTGGACATCATTTGAATCTTCTAGATGGAGTTCACTGTCATCAGGTACATCTTCCGGTAGTGAAGTGCTAATATTTGTGTAGTTTCTAATCTCAAGAGCCTGTTTAAGATTCTCCTCTTTTTCCTGCTTTTCGTGCAACTTCCTCTCTTTTACCTCCTTAGCTTTTCTTATTTCCAGTTTCTTCCCTTGAATACTTGCCAAAAGTGATTTCACAGCTTTACTCTTCTTATCTATGGTAACTGCTGCTTTTAAGGCATTTTCGGCTTCATCATACTTCTCTATGTGGAAATATGCATTTCCCATTCGATAGAACGCCTTAATATTCTTTTGCTGACGTTCCAAACATTCTTTACAATCATCGATACATTTTCTGTAATTCTTCACTGCCAGATTGCAAGCTGCCCTGTTAAGGTAGAGAGCTGCATCAACGTAATTCATCCCACTCTTGACATTTATACCTTCAGTGTAACATTTTATGGCCTCTTTGTAATCATTTTTCCTGTAGAAATCATTTCCTCGACTTTTTAGATAATCAGCCCTATCCGATGGTTTCTCTTCAGCTTGGAGTGCCTTTAAAGCCTCGATCTGTGAGTTTTCATCCGAATTTTCTTTCTCATCATAATTCTCCATGAAAAATGGCGTAGACTTCAAGTCCTTTAGCATCTCATCGGCTGATTTACCTGCAAAATCGGCCATACCTGGAGGCAACTGAGGTGCACCCTCTAGCGTTGGCTTTTTGTTGATGTTATCGGGCTTTGTGTGAACATTCTGCTCAGCGTTTTCGGATATTTCAGATATTTCAACCATACCGTTAGCATTTATTTTTTACTTTTATCTTCCGCCTGAGATATGGAGGATTGTAAACATCATAAATCATCAAAACCTAGGTTAATGAACTACAAGTTGAAGTCGTGATTCAACTGAAAAATTTAAAGCTGAAAAAACAAACAAACTAAAAAAAAATGTTACCTTGAACTATACAAATTCGCTACTAACCAAGACAACTATGTCTATTATAAAATTAAGTCTAGTGGTCTATAAAACATATCATTAATCTATTACTCCTCCCTCCATTTTCCAAATTTGAGATACTCATCGTAAATCTTTTTGAATGCTGGTCTGCATTGGGAATCGAGACTTGCATTAATGTAATTGAGCTCATTCTCGGTCAATCTTTTGAATGCCAAAAAAATACTACGAGAAAGAGGTTCTCTCACAGCGGTACTGGTACGATATCTGAGAAAGTATTGCAAGTAATGCATAATGAATACTGGAAGAGATTTTCTTAGCTCTATCCTTATCTTTGATATCTGGGTACTTGCAGTTGTACTTATACCTGTCGTAGTCTCACTATCTCCTGAACGCTCCGTGAGTATTGTAGTACTTGGTTCACAGTAATTTTCAATCAATCTTTCAAATGACATCGCGCATTTTTCAGAGGAAGAGACTGTATCGTTAAAGCCATACCTTGTGAATAGCTGCTCCATAAACTGAACCAAAGTGAAAATCAAAACATGCGATCTTCCAGAAAGTCTGAACCGTTGATATAGTAAAACTGAGGATACAACTTGCATAAGCTGAACATATGTGGTTGTAAGGTCTTCCTGGAGGTTTGTCTCAGCCAATGAGATATCACAAACCTTTGAAATAAAAACGAAGATCAACTCAATAGAATACTGGGTAAGTGACCAACTTTTCTCCGTTATGGTGAGACACAGTATTTTCAGAAAGTCTAAGATGTTCTCGTATTTTTTGCCCAGTAGGGAATCATTAAGTACTTGCGCAAATGAAAGTGAGCGCAAAACTAGACTTCTGATGTTCTGCAACGCTTTCTCATCAGTTGGCTTCTTCATGTTTTCCATGAAACGACTTAATAATGCTAATCCATCAAAAAAGGAGATACCATCCTTTTTTCTTAACATATAAGTCTGTAAGACTCTACCCCATTCTTCTATAAACATCTGCTCATTTGAAGATAGTGAAGCAATATACATGTTTAACGAATATGTATTCTTCTCTGATGGAGGGAGAATAGTGAACAACGAAAAGACAAATATAGGGTCGTAACAGCCCACACCTAGTGAACATAATAACTGAAATAGAGACTCGTTCACATTATCAGAGTGCTTCCCTTTGTCAGATCCCAAATTTAATATCATTCGTTTAAGATTGACATCATTTTCGATAAGATTCAGTTTTGAAAATTTCACTAAAACGTTGCACAAAGTACAGATATCATCATTCGTCAGGTTTAAATTCTCTTCCGATAAAGTATCCACAATATGTGAAATACAAAGAGATGCTAAATCGTCAAAACGGAGAGGTTTTCCTGAACTGATCTGCTTTTCAGATGTAATCATGGCCAAAACGACATATGAAACAAATATATTACCTCGAAGTTCCAAAATTTGACGCTTGAAAAGAGATTCACACTTTTCAAAAAAGGAATCGTTACCCATTCTTAAATTTTCAGTGAAAATACCAACAGCTATCTCAAAGGATTTGGATTCAATCACATTTGGCTTTCGTATGGAAATCAGCTTGAGAATATATTCTGGCTCTGTTTCTAAAATTGATTTTGAGGTCGGTAGTTCAAGCAGCCGAAAAATAATATCTTCTGATTCTGAAGTTATGGAAGACGACAAAATCAGTTTATCAATCATCTGTTTCCGTTGATATTTTTCAAAACAAAAAACCGGGATTTTGCCAATCAAGTTCAAGTAAGATGCTTCAAGCATATAATCCCCTTTTATGAGGCATTCAATAATAGAAACAATAATTGTATGTTGCTCATCCAGTACCGGGTCAGATAAAAGATGATCCAGCTCCTGTAAATCACAATCCTTTTTATCAAATAATACTTTCACTAATTTTGATATATCAGTTTTCCTAAACAGCGCATTGATCAACACAACCCACCGCATAAAAAAACTTAGCTTAGCTGATCTAGAAAATGATGAAGATTCAAAAAACTTGACAAAACTCGAAGATATTTTATGTGTAAAGCGATCTGGATTCTGCTCTATAATTCTAAAAATGGTGACATAAAAGAACATATTATTCTTCTGATCATGGCGACATTTGAAAATTGCCTTTATATCAACATTTTCGGCTAGTGTGGATAATTCATAGAGCATGAAAATATAAGAGTAAAGCTCCCATATACGTGGTTCTGACTTCAGTTTAAAAGTCTCCTTTATTAACTTGCTGAAGAAACCACTGAGCATATCTAAAGATGATATCAACGTCGCATTCTTATGGTGTCCTGAAGATCCAGTGACACCAAGAAGCATTCCATTGCAAATGGATATTAACGGAAGGAAGGATTTTGTTGGGTCATCTTTTATATCATACGCTAATGTTTTTAATATCTGCTCAAGCTGACTATAGGGAAGGGAAGCAAAATCACGCGAGCATGACATTGAAAATTCTCTGGACGTCCAAACGCATTCCGATGGTAAATCCCTACTCCCAGGGAGTATTTTCTCCCATAAAGTAACGAAAGTTGCAAGATCTCTTGAATTTGCATAACATTGGAACAAAGCTTTTGCAACGGATAATGTAGTTTCAGAGAGTTTTTCTCTCGATAATGTGCTCATAATACTTCTGCCAAACTTAACTCCGACTTCAGAGTTGCGACTCAATATACATTTAATTATATCGAGTGTATCTAAATCAGTTTTTCCTAGCGACTCCTTGACTAAACTAGACAAAAACTTTGTACTTAATGAATTTTTTGAATAGACAAGAAGAGGAATAAGGGAGGAGGAGAACGATGGATACCTTGACACAAATGCTTTAAAAACTTCTTCTGAGTCAGATACTCCCAACTTATGAACCGACAATTCAAAAATATACTTTAAACCCTCTAAGGTCATCTTATTCTGAGCACGCGCATTGTTTATGAAAAAGCCCAAGTTATCCTTGCAGCTACCTATGCTTCTTTCACTGAATAGTGTATCAAAAACAACAGCCTCTAATCTTGTGCGTAATGACTGTGAGTCAAGCAATGGATTCGTTAATAATAGTATGACATTTGGCAAGCACGAGCTACAAAATCGAGTGACACTTCTTTTGCTAAATTTGATTGCATGAAAATTGCAACGTTCGTATATTAAACAAACAGATATTGCAATATTTTGAAGCAACTTGGAGTCATAGTCCAGAGCCGCTGATGCGAAGAAAAGAAGATTGTCCATTATCACAATACTTTGTTCCTGAGAAAACGTCACCTTCTGGCAATTATTCAGAAGATGTACACAATCTGAAATATTGGACACAAGTTCATTATCATCTTTAAAAGTTCCTTTACTTTTTATTTCATCCAACGCATTACAAACAGAGCTTGCCATATTACTTCTCCTTAGAACTTGATTCCTCACATTTTTTGTCGTCGATTCAGATTCAGATTTAATCCAGAGCTTCTTGAACAAATCCCACATTTTTGAGCATGTTCTGAAGTCTTTAAACCTTTCCTGAGATAATCGATCACATAAAAGTTCAAAGATAAATTTCTCCTTTTTTGGTAAAACATATTCCGACTTATCAAATATCAAACCAATTGATATTTTATAGATACTATCCAATGAGGTATTCTTACCCCTAAGAAACTTTGTCAGGCCTTGGGTGGTGTGTAAATCAGAGTCGTGATCTCCCTTTTTCAACGAAGCCATTTTCAATCAAACCTAGTTAATAGATAGAGTCGTACCGAAACAACTTACAAGAAACTAGGTTAAAAAATCTTGAAGGTTTTGAGCACTTAGCATCTACTGTAGATTGATTCAACTACGAATTTTTTTTCTACTCTGCTCTTTTTTTTTTCAACTTTAAATTTTTCACTTCTCCTACCATGTGAACAATCTTGGTTTTGGCTGAAAGAATTTCTTCCTAAATTTGCTGGAGATCTAAAAAGTATATATTGAAGTAAATTGCAATAAGCAACTTTGCATCAATTGATAAAGAGCAAGACAAGGCTAAATATCAATTATATGTAGACACACGAACTAAGGTGTATCAAGATTAATCATCAAAATCTTAGGAATACATCCGTACATTTACCAAACGGGTTGGTGAAAATATCTAGCACTTCCAGGGAAAAAAACTATCACATTGCACTTCTTACAACATTTTCAAGGGGATAAACAAAGTTAAAATCTGAAAGACTAACAGGTCGGTAACGATAACATATAACCTTTGAAGTTTTTCAAATAATCTTCTTCAATCTTTTATTTTTGGATTATAGAAAAGGATATGACAGAAGACCATATTTTGGATGCCAAAGATAATGATGGTGATCTAGACATGGAGGAGATCGTCTTACCATCGAAATATCATGAAGCCGTGGAAAAATATACAATTGAAGACGAGGGAAAGCCCCAAATAACAAAAGGTATACAGGAAGAAGGGCAAATACCCGGATCAAATCCAAACTGGCTAAAGGAAGGAAGACATTTTGATCTGGCTACAGATAAAACAGGTAATAATGGAATATTATACGTTAGCGCTACACCAGATACTAGCATTGTGAACAGCAATAAGGAAGACCGTCAAGCAGCAGTGGAAGATGAGAAAGAAGATACAAAGCTTTACCCTTTAGAACTCACTTCAAGTGAGGACATATCACCGGATAGAGTCAAATTCTTAACTGGACTTTTTGACGACTTCGAGGATTTACTCAAGGATTCTGCATTCAAAGCATATCTAATTGATACACACGATTTTGGGGTACCATCTTTGATTGAAACCGAAAAGAAAGAGAGGACAAACAAACTGAGATGGCTTCTTACAAACTTGATCAAGAGCTTGAAAGAACTCTCGTCAAGTGTCATAAAGGATGATACCGAGGGTACTGATTCAAGAGCTGTTAAGTACGAAGAACTTATAAATGTTCTCAATCTTCTTCATGCAACCAAGTTTTCAGAACCGGATGAATCTATCATTCTTTTTCAAATGTGGGTCAATCGTGCGGATATTCAGCCTGATGAGCAACTTATTTCAGATATGGGAAATGCCCCTCCAGGAACTTTATACGAGAATATCACTTTTTGGTCTAAATACTTAAAAGTGATGATATTTAGAGGCTATTTTGAGCAAGCATTAACCTCCATCGATGAATCTGGATACGAAATATTTCAGGAAAAAGATCCTGATTTACACACATTGGTCACAAACTTGAAGATTTTACTAGCAAGCTATGATCCAATGAAATTTTCTCAGAACTTAAAGACATTTATGGAGTGGAAACAGAGAGCAGTTGAGCTTCGGGACAAAACTATTAATTTTGATTTTAAAAACGTTGAAATAGGATCTCAAGTGGTGGATATAGTAACATCCATATCTGGCGTTGATAGTGCTCTTAGGGAAAATTGCAGCAGTTGGTATGAGTATTTTCTTGTGCAGTACATGTTTGAAATGCCTTCCTCAAATAAAATACGTAATTATGTTGATAAGGCACAGGCAGCTTTTTCTGTTGATACTGTGTACTCATGGGAGACAATATGCTTGAGCATATTCTCGGAACAGTACCTTAAAGCAATTTCAGCTCTAGAAGTTCTCGATCAAAGCGTGTCAACGTACATCGCCATTTTACTTTCCGCATCAGGTCTTCTTGAATCATATTCAAGTGTCCCACTTCACGGGAAAAACTCAAAATCAGCTGAGGAAGAAATTCAGACTAGTATTGACCAGATGATCGAAGATCTAGCCTTGTCATATCTTTCAAGTAAAGAATTGTTTTCAACGGGTACAGGAATCCTAATTTTAACTGATGATTCCAAGGCAAGAAAAATTCTCTCCGAGATGCTTCCAAATTACAAGATAGAAAGTAATGATGATTTTGAATGGTGCCTTTCTATATGTGCAAAGCTCATGCTACCAACAACTGCCAAACAAATATATAACACACAAGGTGAGATATTACTAGATAATGGCTTTGAGTACGAAGCACTGTGTTGCTTTTCCGAGGCTGGAAATACAAACAAGGTTGTGAGTGCAGCATGGCTCATATTTGAGAATGTTTTGTTGAATGGGAACCAAATGGACAATTTACTAAATGAAAAAGTTGATAAGGATGAAATTGAATCTCCAATCCTCCGTCAGGCACTTTCTCCATTAGCACTACTCAGAAACGTTTTGGGCACGGAGGGTAGATCTCTTCCGTTCGAGAGGTTCATGGAGCTTATCAAATTCAGGTATCTTCCGGCACATTACAAGGCCATACTTCTGCTTTTGCTTCTACCATACTTTAACACAGGGACATTTTCATTGGATCAGCTAATTAGAATTATCGAGATTTTGAACATTTATGAGAAACAGATTCAGAACGACACTCGATGTGCAGAGCTTTCCACTCAGAGTTATGAGGTTGCAATTAGTAGAAAGCACGTCGAGGCTCCGAAAGGGCCATACGATTGGAGAAGTATAGAAAAGCTTCCTTCTGACTACAAAGCTCTAATTCTTGAAATTAGGCGCCTTATAGCTTTTGAAATAAGTTTCAAGTTTCTTGAGGAAACCACAAAAAACTGATCTTAACCAATCCATCGGATAATATAATATAACTTACGATTCTTTCTTTGCAACAGTAGAACCTTTTTAGTGATATAACTTACGACAAAATACTGATGCATAAGACATAAATGTTTCTATATTCATTTGCAAACATTCTCAGCCAACTCAACAGTAATTTGGCTTTAAAGCATTGCATTTTCAACGGCAGGTGCTTTACTGAAAGTATATTTTTTACTTACTTCGAAGGAATAGTAACAAAGCTGGATTTCAAATTAGATACTATAAACAACAGAGGCTGCAAGCTAATAAAAATGCTTCCCTACCCCTCAAACCTTAATGTAGAACTTGAAGGAAGGATATCAATCTATTTGTATTATAATACGATTATCACCTGAATTACACTTTCCTAGACCAACGAGTACTGAACCACAAATTGGCTTCTTGGCGAAGATTTTCCGGCACTATTATTCACTAGTCTCAGATTCAAATCAATAGGGAGAAAAAGGTTTGTTTAGCTTTCTTTAAGTTAAGTATGATGATTCGCAATAATGAGCAATGCTTAAGACATTTTTTTTTAACAACCCACAGGTAAGAATGCTTTGAGAGGTTGCCAATGCATTTAAGGCTAAGTAATACTGTATTTTTGGACTCCACATTGTGAAAGATGTATAAGCTAAGCATCTACAGTTTTGTTTTCACTAGTACAGAGCCATTTATAGGAACGGCAATAGTATAATTTATCTTATTTTTATTCTACTAAAGATATATCTTAACTTCGTTGCGAAAGAAGATGATTACTTAAGGGGTCAATTTAGCTTGAATATCGATTGCAACTTGCTACAGATTACAATACTAGGAATTGGACGTCATTCGTGATAAAATAGGCAAAGACAGTTCCATCAAAATGAGCAACACTTCCGATAATTCGGGCAGACAGATTTTACCCAAAAACGTCAAACCAATCGAATATACACTCAGGTTTGAGCCAAACTTTAAGACATTCAAATTTGATGGCTGTGAAATACTTGACTTAGAAGTAGTTGAAAATTCCAACTTCATCACCTTGAACATATTAGAAATTCAAATACAGGAATCTACATTGATCAATGCATCAGGTGAAGAAATTCAGCCCGAGTCTTTTAAAGAAGATAAGGAAGGACAATGCATTACGTTTAAATTTGACGAAATACACTCTTTTACAAAGGGTGAACATATAAAATTAAACATCAAGTTCGTGGGTGAGCTAAACGACAAACTAGCTGGTTTCTACAGGTCCTCATATGAGGAGAACGGAAAGACCAAATACATTGCTACCACTCAAATGCAACCAACTGACTGTAGGAGAGCGTTTCCTTGTATTGATGAGCCAAATGAAAAAGCTAAATTTAGCGTTACACTTGTTGGTGATAAAAATCTCACCTATTTATCTAATATGGATATCAAGGAGGAACATGTCATCAGTGAGGGCAAGAAAGAAGTGATTTTCAACACCACCCCTGATATGTCAACATATTTGGTAGCATTTATAGTGGGTGATCTTCGGTATGTTGAATCTGAGTACAAGTTCGGAGACGTCCCTGTTAAGGTGTACACAACACCAGGTCATGAGACTAAAGGTCAGTATGCAGCTGAGTTGGCAGCACATGCCTTAGAGTACTATGAGCAGTGCTTTGGTATTAAATATCCACTTCCTAAGATGGACATGGTTGGTATTTATGACAGTGCAGGTGGCATGGAAAACTGGGGTCTCATCACATATGATATGATTGACTTGTTGTATGAGGAGGGAAAGTTCACAACTGAGACAAAATTCGAAATTTCCAAAGTGGTTGATCACGAGTTAGCTCATCAATGGTTTGGAAATTACTGCACACCAGAATTTTGGGATTCACTTTGGTTGAACGAATCATTTGCCACTTATATGTCATGGAAATGTTGTGATCACTTTCACCCAGAATGGAGGATTTGGGAGAATTTTGTCGGTGAATCACTTCAAACGGCCCTTAAAAAGGATAGCTTGAGGTCATCACATCCAATCGAACTTCAAATAAAGCGTTCTGATGAAGTTAATCAGATTTTTGATGCAATTTGCTATCAAAAAGGATCCGCAGTTCTTAGAATGCTGGCCAATTGGTTGAAGGAGGAAGACTTTATAAGGGGTGTTTCTTTGTACTTAACCAGGTATGCATGGTCAAATGCCAAAACAAGGGATCTCTGGGCTGCTCTTTCTGAAGTGTCCGGCAAGAAAGTCGAACGTACAATGAAAATATGGACAGAAAGTATCGGATATCCCATCATTACAGTCAAGGAAACTGATGATGATGTTTATATTGAACAGCATAGGTTTCTTAGGAGTGGCGATGTTAAACCAGAGGACGATAAGACATTATTCCCAATTTTTGTCGGTCTTAAGACTGAGGACGGTCTTGATGGGTCAATAATCCTTGATAAAAGGACAGCCAAACTTCCAGTGAAGGTCGGTTCATTCGTTAAGATTAATGGAAATTCAAATGGCGTTTTCCGTGTTAACTATGAACCAGAGAGATGGCAAAAGCTAGGGTGCTCTGTCTCAAAGCTGTCGGTGGAGGATAGAATAGGACTTGTCATGGATGCCGGTGCCCTATCCACTGCCGGATATTGTAAGACATCGACGTTTCTCACGTTGATTTCAGGTTGGAAGTCTGAAACATCGTATTTTGTATGGAGTGCGGTCATTTCGGAGCTAAATGCTATAAGAAATGCATGGAAGTTTGTAGATAAAAAGACCCGTGATGCACTTGAGGCATTTACACGGAACTTAGTTACAGAAAGATGCCATAGCCTAGGATGGAAGTTTAAAAATAATGAGCCATTCTTGGAAGAGAGATTGAAGACTCTTCTTTTCGGTGCTGCTGCTTTAGCTGATGATGAAGTTGTTGTCACTGCTGCAAAGAGAATGTTTGCAGACTATGTCGCCGGAAACAAAGACGCCATATATCCGGGCTTGAAAACACACGTCTTTCAGTGTGTGGCTTCTCATGGAGGGGAGATTGAATTCAATCAAATGGTTGATATCTTTAAGAACCCAGAATCAGTTAACGAGAAATCGATAGCTCTTAGAAACTTGGGTGCATTTCGTGATACAAAGATCTTGGAAAAAGTTTTTGAATTGTTGATGGATGGAACAGTCAGAATTCAAAACATATTTCTTCCACTATCCAGTATGAGTAGAAATCCAGTTGGTGTAGAAGTAGAATTTGATTGGATGACTAAAAATTGGGAGGTATTGCGCAAGATATTGCCTTCCGGATTTTCCATGATTGAGCGGCTTGTTCAGATATGCACCAGAGGTTTCACTAGAATGAATCAATACGAGAAAGTTGAAGCCTTTTTCGGGGGCAAGGACACTAAGAGTTATAACAGGGGCCTTGCTCAGACATTGGAATCTATTAAGGGTAGTGCTTTGTGGGTCAGGAGAGATAATGATAATATCCAGGCGTGGTTGAAGGAGCATAACTTTTTGGTATAGTATTTCACTGTTTCTGATGTGCTAATTAATGGTCACAATTTAGATAAGGGAACGAGATGTTTATTTTAATTCCTATTCGATCTGCCTCGGCAACACATTGTTATTTTGCTTTATCGTTATCGTTTATATTACGTTACCCATAACTTACTGGGCCGATAACGCACTCGCGCTCACTCTTCTCTTATTTCCTACGGTTACCGGTTGTATATTGCCGTGCTGAACAATGAATTCACAACCCTGTCTTATCTAGCAGGGACTAACCAAACCTCTCCGGTCGGGCGAGTATTCCATACTCGAAAAATTTTTTTTCAATTTTTTTATAGTATTTCCGGTGACGACTTAACTGAAGATAAGAAAACTCTCTGATCACTTCTTATCCTCTTCTTGAAATCATTATTAAAGGTGTAAATTTGTCGCACGCACATACTTAATTTAAACTTCAATTTCGAGATATCTTAAGTAAATCTAAAATTTCAAGCAAAAATGAGTGAAGTTTACAAGAACATCATTAGATTGAGACAAACTAACCAGTTGAAGTGTCTTAATACGTAGGTAATCATGATGATATGATAAATTTTATTTTTCAACGACTTGTATACTAACTTACATATCAATTCTTATGTCGTGCAGTATAATCCGTGACAAGAACACGAAGCGTGCTGACTTCATCTTCTACTCAAATCGTATCATCCGTTTACTTGTCGAGGAAGGTTTGAACCAGCTTCCTGTGAAGCCCAAGACTGTCGTTACTCCAACCGAATCTACATACGAAGGATCGGACTTTCTAGGAAAGATATGTGGCGTTTCCATCATTAGGGCCGGTGAGTCCATGGAAAAGGGTTTGAGAGATTGTTGCAGATCTGTTAGGCTTGGAAAAATTTTAATTCAGAGAGATGAAGAGACCGCTCTTCCTAAACTGTTCTACGTGAAACTTCCAACTGATATCTCTGAAAGATACGTTCTTCTTTTGGATCCATTACTTGCTACGGGTGGATCAGCAGCCATGGCTATTGACGTTTTAAAGAAGAGGGGTGTTGCTGAGGACAGAATCATTTTTTTGAACGTTCTTGCAAGTCCCGAGGGAATTACTATGTTTAGGGCCAAGTATCCAAAGGTGAAGGTCGTCACCGGTATGATCGACCAGGGATTGAATGAACGTAAATACGTTATTCCTGGTGTTGGTGACTTTGGTGATAGATACTACTGTATTTGAATGTGCCTATAGTTGATATATAAGGTGTATGTTAATGCCAACTGTCTTTTGATACTATTGATATATAGGAAGTAGCCCAATATGCCAGTAACTCGGAATTGTGTCGTTACCTTTAAATTTTTCTTTCTCGACCCCCATATTTCTCGCCTACCCGCTTCTTCGACTTACCTTTTTCGTTCCCTCGCTATTATTATTTCTGACCTTCTATTTACATTTCCAAATATTTAAAGTAAATATATATGAACATCATCAAAAAAAAATAAAGGCTCGTCGTATTAAATTTACATTTTCTCTTTTCGTAATACCTTACCCCAAGCCCATAAAACAGCGTATGAAAGTTGAATTTAGGCAGAAGCTTTCATTGCGATGTCTGAAACACTATACAATCAACCCATAGTTATAGACAATGGGTCCGGCAATATCAGGGCAGGCTTTGCAGGTGATGACCGTCCGAAGATTAATTACTCCAACATAATAGGAATGCCAAAATACACAAAGGTAATGCCTTCATCAATCTCTGAAAGTGACACATTTATAGGAAGTAAAGCCCAGAAACTGAGGGGCCTTCTAAGATTGCGCTATCCCATCACACACGGTGTTGTTACAAATTGGAATGATATGGAAGAAATATGGAACGAGGCCATAACAATTTTAGATTGTAAGGCTGAAGAACATCCGTTGTCCATTACAGAGGAGCCATTAAATCCACGATCCAATCGGACAAAAATGTGTGAGATATTATATGAAACATTCAACTTCCCCATGATTCACATAGCTATGCCTGCAGTTCTTTCTTTGTATTCTACAGGAAGAACATCTGGCACTGTGGTTGATTGTGGTGATGGTGTAACCACAATTGCTCCAGTTTACGAAGGATTCTCAATTCCAGGGTCCATCAAGAGGTTGAACATTGGAGGACGAGACATCACACGTTATCTACAACTGGAACTTTTAAGATCGGGTTACTGTATGAGCTCTTCATCTGAGTTTGAAATTGTTCGAAGCATGAAAGAAAGACTTGGATTTGTTTCGCCCGATGCTGACTCCACAGGTCTTAATGATTCTCATGGGGGAAAAACGCGAATCAATGACTTCTTAATGTATGATTCCACGGCCAAGGCCCGAGAATTTAAACTTCCTGATGATAAGGTGATAAGAATAAGCGAACCGGCTCTTTCTCGACCGTGCGAATTGCTATTTCAGCCTGAAACGGCTGGATTTGAGGATTTACCAGTGCAAGAAGCTATTTACTGGGCTATTATGAAGACAGATACAGATCTCCGCGGAAAGCTTTTTGAGAATATCGTTTTGAGTGGTGGTTCAACACTTTTTAAAAATTTCGGTACTAGACTATTGAAAGAGCTAACAAAGATTAATAAATCAGTTAAACTGAAGATATATGCATCTCCAGATAGAAAGGTCAGTTGCTTTGTGGGTGGATCAATCCTTGCGAGCTTGAGCACTTTCAAAAATGTATCAATTTCTAAAGAGGCGTACCTAGAGGATCCATATTGCATACACCATAAGTTCATGTGACTGGCTTAAAGATTATTTCCTTGCACAAATTATACAGTGCGAGAAAATATATTTAAATTAGCTAATTATATAAAGTATGGCATCTTTCACCTATATGGATAGCGTTCGGGTGAAAGAAAAACGCAACACGAACAAAGCATACACACACAAAAGAATTGCAGATTGTAGCGTAAGAACAGATTGTAGGAAGAAGCGACACAAACAAATACAAATGAGTAAGACAGGGGAAAAGAAAAACAAACAAATAGAGAGCAGAATTAGACCAAAAGAATAACCAATAACTCGAGTACAACAGAAATCTCCAACGTAACTACGCAATTACCAAACTGTAACGCCGAATAAAAATATTATCCCACATAGTCATTATTTTAATCGATCCTCATCATGGTTGATGACGCCAATGTCAATTCCAAAAATCTGATTAGTTGTATATCCGTTGATGGTTGGTACTGGGGAGCGCCCTTTGGATTCCTTACTGATCGGCTCTAACTTTTGGCATGAATCTCTTGGTGTACTAGGAAACTTTATTGCTTGGGCATTAGTCTTCAGTCTTTGATTTTTGACTTTGGTCCGCTCACTCTTGATCACAAGAGGCGATCCATAAATCGTTTTGTAGACCGAAACATTACTATTGTCCGAGGTCTCATTGTTGGCAATCGGTGATGCGTAGAAATCGTCCAAGTACGATGGAGACGTCCAAAGTTTGCGAATCACGGACGAGGAACCAATGCTTAATAGGGGAGTCTGCATGGTGTTTATCGGAGTTTTTAGTTTTGGTGCCAATGCTTCATCAATCTGTTGAGTCTCTTTACCATCCGGCATATTTTTCTTCGGTGTGAGTGGCTCCCAAAGAGGTCCGCTATAGGTTGTATTTGGCAGTGGAGATACCTCAAACGTAGACTTGCAATTGAACGAAGAGGTGAAAGGTAGTGCTCTCGGAGAATCCCTTACAGACGGATCATCAGGGGACGCAAGACATTGTTTGAACGCGCTCCCTAAACCTTCAGCAGGAAAGCCTAAAGTCCTTGGAGTACGTCCCTGAGAGGCAATAACGTGGGGCGTCCTTGGTACCTGACTTTGTATTGGCGTTGTAGCTATATCCACAGGTACCGAAGCAGTGGTCATATGTAAAGATGCTATTGATGACAGAGCTGATTGTAGCTGACTATTGGCCTTTTTCACTTTGCACTTTTTACTCTTTGTTTCAGTTGTACTTAGTTTTCTGGTTTGTTGGACATGGCAAAACTGATACTCGAACCCTGAAACTATTCTCCAGTAATGCCCTTTTCCATCCTTGGACTTCTCAGCTTTCTCAAACGACTCGTTCAACGACAAATTATGACGGATGGAGTTCTGCCAGCCTACCTCACCCTTACGATAATAATGGAAATGTGAATATATCCAGTGGTATATCTGAGATAGGGTAAGCTTCCTTGTCGGTGATCGAAGAAGCGCCATTCCAATCAAGGTTGCATACGAGAATGGCAGCTTATCATCAAACTCGTAAACAACAGGTGGAAGTTCCTCAGGAAGTGGAACTTTAAAGTTTTCAGGCGCTTTAACTCTTCTGGACCTTTTGTTTGATTTCTCCACACGATGCGAAGCATTTCTTTTTCTACTTTCATTCTTCTTCAATGTTCTATCACTTCTCCGTAACTCACGCGTTTGAGGAGGATAGTTTGCACCCTTTACCAAAGGTGGTATGCTCCTCTGTACATTCAAAACTTTTACTGGTGTTGCCATACCACTGTTACAGTTCTCCTTGCCAGCATTCATATTAGTAGGAACACCGATTCGTGGGAGATAATTAGTGGTCAGTGTCTGCGGTGAGTTAATCAGTAAGTCGGCATTGGATTCCTTGACAATTCGTTTAGGTGCAAGTTGGATATTATGTCTTCTTGGCGAACCTCTTTCTGTATTACTTATTTCTAGTTGATGTGCAGAAACAGAGTATTTGCTTGGATTTTGTAATAACTGGACTGATGGGGTCGAAGTAACATGATGAAGATCATCCATTTGTGGAGATGAAAGCTCTGGAGATAGCAGACCTTGATTTAGGAAGTTGTCTGAACTGATATCCGCAATATTCTTTTCCTCTCTTTCCGCAGAGTTAGGAGTTGAACGCGGCGGCGTCTTAAACACAAAAGTTGCGTTTGGACTTGGTATCTCTGGAGTTGGAATAAGCTTAAAATTTTGTGACATCCTCGGGGTACGGCACGGCAGTGACAGACACGTAAGGTATCAGATTTGGAATAAATGAACGTTCTCAGTCTCAGCACTAAGAACACTTCTGCTGTGAATTTAGCCTGCTTATAGTATTTGTATACTTTTGATTCTTTTCGATGCAAAAGTACTGGTTGACCTCCGTGATTTGTGCAATGAGTATCAATAATTAACGTTTGGCCGAGCTAAAAATTTTGTAAAGCGAAACAGACTCTTATAATATAGACACCAGGTAGTATTCAAAAGGGGGTATAAGTGGAACCAGGCGCTCAAAGTTAAGTGTAATGAATCTAAAGGACAAATAGATCAAAAGGGAAGAAAAAAATAGGGAAAATGCTTAGATAGATAAGGAAGCACTTGTTAATGCTTCAAGTTCAGGAAAGTGCAATGGCTGGTATCAACGGGAACGTGTGAAATCAAAAAAGGATAAAAAAAAAAAAAAAAATTGGGTTGTGGAAAAGAAAGCGCGTTTCCCTTGTTTCAAACTATTTACAAATACCCAATGTAGGAAATTTCAACACATGAACGCGCTTTTCCTGCTTTTCTTACAGAGAAAAAAAAGATGCATCACACATGGGCCGGAAGCATAAAATGAATGCATCGAACATGGGAATCTGGAAAAGATTAAGAATATTAATAAGGTGCACAAATATGTCTGATGTAGAACAACCTATTTCCTAGATTTTCTTAAACCATTGTATTTAAAACAAACATCGTCCGGCCACCTTAGGTCTCTAAAAATTTTAGCCGGCTATATGAGCAAGGAAAACCACTTTAGACTTGCTGATTGATCAAGATACACGCATTACTTTGAGTATTGCTGTAAACGCGATCAAAAGTGTGCGAAAACCAGCCCACGGAAATATGGAATAGAAGGGGATGTGATCCTTTACAAAGCCCCCAAATTATCATCCCCTTTTTAAACCTTAGTGGGTTGAGTTGAACTCGGTCCCAGACACATAGGGGTAAGAGCAGACATTATTATTTGAACTCGGAAGTGTCACTTCCATATGTAGCACTTATGAATATAGGTGCATAACGTTCTTCAGATATTCTATTTTTTTAGAAGGAAAGACAGGGGCGTGGAGCTTTTGCCTGCTGTTTCAAAATAGCAACTTCGTAATGTAAAACAATAAAATACCTAGAAAAGTTTTTCCGGTTTGCACGTGAGTAAAAAAAAGAGAGCCAAAATTAACCATGGTAAAGAAACTCTTTAACTCCAAGAAATTGGGACATTTAAAATGCACAATCAATACATACAATTCATCCTCTCAATCGCGCTACATTACCGCAGGCCTGATTTCTTTAACACCATTTACTATTCTTACTTAAACTTGTGTCATCCACAAATTTTTATATTTAATTTTTATTTTTCATCCTGAAGTTTTTTGTCCCCGGCATTTGCTATTGCTATGTTTTGTGTTTTCTTAAAATTTGTCCCATTTCACTTCTAGGGCAGCAGTCAGCAGTCTCAATTAGGACGTCGATCGACGAACAAACGTTCTAATTCTCTTTCAACCTACCTAATATAGGTTTATCGAACTGAATCGGGCTAGGCTTAGATCGACAATAAAAGACATCAATCGGCATTTTGACCCTTGCAAGAAAGAAAGTTTTGTCATCACTGATTTTGGACCGAGTTTTTTAATTCACTAAAGTCATTAAAGATCCAAGAGTTAATATCACATATTTAAAGATGTAGTTTTTTTTTAAATGGCTACCGTGACGTTCCTGAAGTCTGTATGTATGTAGTCTTTATTACACCCCAGTGATCTAAATTCTATTTTTAACGTATACGCTATCTTTTAATTTTTTTCCTATTTATTTTTCAATTTTTATTTTATTTTTCTGCCATTTTTTTATTTTTATTGTGGTTCTTTTTCGAAGCCAAGCAACATACCAATCTCTATCTATCTCTGGCTACCCATCCTTCTCAATCATTCCAATTTGTAGTTCTAACAATTACTCACAATTATAGATTTGAAGATTCAACCATCGCTGATCAATCTTTGATAGATCCAAAGGTCTGTTAAATGGCAAGATGACCCAAAATGGGTATACCGGTCCTAGTGAACAACACCATTCCAAATGGTTTTCAAGATTGATACAGAAAAGAGCATCGCCCTTAGATCCACGATCACAATCATCGCGAAGGGAAGGTGAATTCATTTCACAAGGAAGCAAAATCTCAAACTTAGACACTTTACCTTTGAATCGGAGGACATCATTGGGGAGAAGGCAGCAAATCAAAAAGGATGCTGATTTCAGTAAAAGAGCCTGTAAATGTTGTGGCACAGTCTTACGGTATCCATCCAACGTTCTGCGGATTCGATGCATGGTATGTCAAACAAGTTACACAATAGAAAACAACAACAACAGCGAATCTCTAAATATTATTGACAAAAGTTTAACGTCCTCTTTGCCTGAATTATCATTAACCACTTTAAACAAATTCATCGAGGACTACGAAGAGTTGCAAACAAACGAGCACACCCTAACTGATTCTGGCGAAAACATGCTATGTTCATTGGAGAACTTCCTTTATGTATCATTTTCATCCGAGAAATGTCTTAACCAGGCATTTAAGTTGGCTAAATCAAGGAAATGTTCTTATTATTCGGCAAACTTGGATTTTGATGAGCTCCATGCATTTTATTCCACCATACAGTCGCTACCAACAGTGAGACCCATGCTAAGTCTTCTTAGGGCGGCATCCGCACTTCTTAGACACCCTCCCGAAGGGGATGATGTACAGACAATTAGATGGCTTTTAATTCTAATGGAATTACCAACGTTGGCAGATTCGTTGATAGGGACCAATGACCAAAATTCACAATCCCAGACCTCATTGGACAAATGCACAGAGCCAGAACTTTTGATAAAGTCAATTTCATATGATATACTTAAGCGAATAATTGGCATCAGTGCACATTTAGATCGCAAATGCACATTATACTTCTCACACTGGTGGTCGCATCTTCCTAGCCAACTTTTTATTCGTAAAGTTGAGATTCTCAATTTGTATATTACGTTTCAATTAACCAGATGTATCAATTATGAAATCTACAACAGCAATTCAATTCCTTCATCCATAAAATCTCCTTATGCGGCTGATGACATCAACTATAAAAAAACTTTAAAGGCTCATTTTGTGCGTCCAACCTCAAAAAGTTCTGATTTTGGACTTTCAATCCATATCCCTCTTTTCATTTCATCATCAGGACGCCGCTTGGCGTCATCACATGGAATAGGATCAATCGAAGAGGAAGAAAATCATGCAAGAGGAAGTTCGAGTGAAGATCAGGTGATTAAGCTAAGACTTCAACAATATTGCGATGAGTGGCATCTACGCACCGCTGCAACTATCTTATCGACATTTTTTTGTGCGAATCAAGCTCACGGAAAGGTTCCGGAGGCAATCTTTTATAATAACCTTGTTGACTACATTAACGTGAAACAGGACTTTGACTCGTGGCAGTTCAGTAAAGATAATGAGAAGCATGAGAAAGAAGTTGCAAAGAATAACGATCTTTCCCTATTAATGCTAGATTATCTTAAAGCAGAGTCAAATAGTACATACTTGAACATTGTTTCTAATGATGGAGCAACTCTCAAAAAGCCTTCCTTCACATTTTGTCAATATCCGTTTCTAATTTCGTTGGGTGCAAAAATTACAATTTTGGAGCACGAAGCAAGGAGAAAGATGGAAAGAAAGACAGAGGAGGCATTTATCAGATCTGTCAATAAAAAGTTACCATTTGATGTTTATCTTAAGATTCGTGTTCGGAGAGCATTTATCACAGAGGATTCGCTGAGATCTATTAAGGAGCACCGGCACGATTTAAAAAAGTTGTTAAAAATTGAATTTGTCAACGAACTAGGTGTGGATGGCGGGGGATTGAAAAAAGAATGGTTTCTACTTCTTACGAAAAAACTCTTTGAGCCATCCAAGAAGCTCTTTTCATACTATACACCTTCCAACTTGTGCTATTTCTCTGTATCAAATGTCAACAACGAAGAACTATATTATCTAGTAGGGGCTGCTTTGGGATTGGC
The DNA here is from genome assembly GCA_001754015.1 of Brettanomyces anomalus. Lineage (NCBI taxonomy): Eukaryota > Fungi > Ascomycota > Pichiomycetes > Pichiales > Pichiaceae > Brettanomyces > Brettanomyces anomalus. The sequence continues at coordinate 220,865 of MDSB01000005.1, forward strand.
AATCTACAACTCAACGATTTTGGACTTGAAACTTCCAAGAGCTCTTTATAAGAAACTCTTAGGACATAAGGTTACTTTGGATGACTACACACAACTTGACCAAATTACAGGAAAAGGATTGAAAAAATTGCTTTCTTTAGAACATGTTGAAAATCTTTCGATATATTTTGAGGTTTCATACAAAGATATCGAGGATCAATTAATTACCCGTGAACTAATATCCAATGGTTCAAATATTTTGGTAAATGACACAAACAAATATGAATACGTCGAGAGATACTTGAACTTCTTTTTGAACGATGTTTGCAAAAGCAGATTTGAATCGTTCCAACGTGGGTTCTACAATGTTGTTGGCGGTAATGCAATATCATTATTTACTCCAAAGGAAATTGAACAGATATTAATTGGAGATTCTAGTGAAAGTGCCATTGATACAAGGATGATGAGGTCAATTACCAGATACAAAGGCTTTAGAAGCAACGATAAAGTAATCAGCTGGTTCTGGCGTTACTTTGATAGTTGCGTTCCAGAAGTACAAAAGAAGATATTATTTTTTGTTACAGGAACATATAGATTGCCGGCAACAGGTTTGCCATCGCTACATTTTAGAATATCACGTATGATTGACGAAACAGGATGTTCGAGATTACCAACCTCACATACCTGCTTTAACGAATTGTGCCTGTCTGATTACAAGACCGAAGCTGAATTGAGGCACAAAATGGAAATCGCTATAAATAACTGCGAAGGATTTGAATTAGAATAACACAGCAGTTTTGGGACAGCATAAATGGTTAATTTTTTTTTTCTAGTGTTTTACTTTCATTTTTCATGGCAAAAAAAAATACAAATGATTATGCATAATATTAAAATACATTAAAAAATTAACGTCCATTCATATAAAATCTGTTATTAAAGTCTATATAGGCTACAACATACTCCAGAATGTTACCAGCTTAATCCAAAGCAGCGTACTTTCTGAGTTCAGGTGGAATGTCCTTGTAAAGGTTCTGTTCTTTCAACCACTTCTTGCTGAAGAATCTGCTTGCGTATTTGTGAGCAGAATCAGTGAAAATAGTAGCAACATTAGAGCCAGGAGGAACCAGCTTAGCAGCTCTAACAGCAGCGACAACATTCAAAGCAGCGGTACTTCCAACGAAGATACCTTCCTCATCAATAAGTCTGTATAACATGGAGATGACCTCGTTATCTGGAATCAAGAAAGCATCATCAGCAAACTTAGCACCGTGACGAGCATTTCCGGTAATTCTGTGCTGACCAATACCCTCGGTGAAAGAGCTACCAGTCCACTCAGTAGACTTACCCTTAGTCTTGATGAATTGGTAAACACTAGAACCATATGGCTCAGCAACAAATGCCTTAACAGATGAATCAACACCCTTTAAGTATTCACTGACACCAGCAAAAGTACCACCAGATCCCAAAGAGCAAGTGAAGGCACCAATCTTTCCATTAAGCTGCTGGTAAATCTCAGGACCAGTAGACTCCATGTGGGCCTTGTAGTTATCGAAGTTCTCGAACTGGTCGGTGTAGTAGCAATTGTCATGCTCCTTTGCGTACTTGGCGGCAAGATGGTTGAAGTTCCTTTGATCAGTGAATGGTTGAGGAGGAACAGCGTGAACCTCGGCACCCAAAAGCTGAAGAGTCTCGATCTTAGCTGGGGCTTGAATGTTGTTCAAGAAAATAACACACTTGTAACCCTTGGCACGGCAGATATGAGCCAAACCTATACCAGTGTTTCCTGCAGTACCCTCAACGATAGTTCCACCAGGCTTAATCCATCCTCTCTCTTCGGCACGCTCAACAAGCCACAAAGCAGCTCTGTCCTTGACAGATCCACCTGGGTTCATCCACTCAGCCTTACCAAAAATATTTCTTCCAGTCTCTTTACTCAATTTGTTAAGCTTGATCAAAGGCGTATTTCCAACAGCTCCGGCGAAACCCTTATCAGCCAACAGAGGCTTGAAGCTTGTCTGATATGACAACTGTAGGGGACGGACCGTGGAAAATAGTCTCTTGGGTATAGTTCTGAACATTTTGATCGAAGTTTCGAAAAAAAAGTACCTGCCTATTTTTATTTACTAAAAACGAACAGATTCCAATGTTGATCACAAGTATGAAAGAGTTGAAACATAGTAATAGAGGTTCTTGGTCTAGCGGTTTATTTGGGGCAGGCTTCCTACTTTATATAGGGAGTTAATGGGTGTGTGCGGACAACGAAAAAGAAGTGCGACACCACAAAAAAGGCCAGATTGCCTAATTTCGCACTAGGTGGTAAAGCCACTCGGTATAGGATTGGGGGCGTTTGTCAAGAAAACCATCCCGGGTCCACATTGTTGTTTTGAATCAGAACCCCATTCAATCAAATTTTTCGTCTTGACCTTATTATAACAGCCATCTTCTCTTACAGTTTAACATCTTGTGGTACAATGATTAATAATAAATCAAGATACTACCTCGAAACTCGTATTGTTCGTGCCACCTTAAAAAAGTTCTTGCGTTATTTTTCATCGGACTAATCACCGATATAGATTAGGCCAAGTCACGTGCTACATAGTAAGTTGATGATACCTAAACCACTTTCCTTCTGATTGCATATCTTATGGTGTTATTATCATTTCTCCGTATACGAAGCCATTTTTTTTTGGAGACGTGATAAATTTAAATGTACGTAATGCAGTTTTTCGGAGCACAGGTAAGTAATAAAATACATTGACATATACATACGGATATTTCAATAAAACAGGACTGAACCATAACAACGATCACGGGGCTCAACCATCCTAGCTGTAAAATGAACTTCCATCTCGAGTCTATAAGGATCCACAGCAGTGAACCGTTTTTCAATTTCCACTTTTCACTTTTTTATTTCTTTCACCTTAGCACATGTTTTTTTTTATTTTTTCTTTTATTGTTAGGATCTGCGTTCAGTCAGTCTTACTGCACACCTATGATGGACAACTCCAGAGTCCAAACACGACGAATGTGAACCTTGATGCTCGTTATTCCCAAGCTTTTTCCCTGGACATCTTTTAATCCTAATTCGGAAATATCAACATCTTCTTGAACATCTGCCCACCAACATTTTCTTGCGGGCTTCCTCCAGAAGAGAAGAAGTTTTGTAGCATTAGAGTTGAATTTGTCTCTTCTAGTTCTAGAACTTGCTCTAGAAACTGCATGTGCTAAAGTACTGAAACGAGATCTTCTTTTCTCTGTGCTTGCCGCCGAACTAACTGAAGACACGGGATTGAGGCTTGGAGAATCAGGACCACTTGAAGGAGAGCCAGATAAGTTATTATTAAGACGAACCAGCGTCAAAGAAAAAATAACCGTTTTTCCCGGCTCGAGGGACCGATGTCCCCAGTCTCCACTTACTGAAAAGCCCGATGAACAGAGCATATCCATCAAATGCTGTTCTGCTGGTTTGAGCTGCTTTCCAGGTTTATATCCCAAGCCATCGAAGATCTTTGTGTTTTTCACGAGCTTCTGACCAACCATCAACTTTATCTGCCTCATCTGTTGGCTGGTCACTTGGCGCATTGGTGGAATACAGTAATAATCCAGGTCCTCTCTCAAGCAAATGATCGATGGCTTGTCGTTTAAAATTGTTGGGTCATTAATATCGTAAGTCTGTCTCTTTGGGGTAGTTTGTTGCTGCTCCAGAGTTTGTAGGTCCCGAACTGCGCTATCGAACACTCTGCAGATATACTGGAAACATTCCGGCGAAAAGTTCACGTAGACGATATCATCCTCTGTTAGGTTTGTGATTACATTTCCATCCTTGTCAACGAAAACTCCATTTGGGAAAAGACAAAGTAAAACACTCTCAGGTAATGCCATCAAGTCATCTCTTGTAATGGTGAACATCTCACCTCTTAAGTTCATTTGTATGACCGTATTATAGTCATCCATATCATCCTGGGTGAGTATTTGCTGTTCTCCAGCGGTACCATTTGGCACCTGTGTAATAACGTCTTGTTGGGACATCCTGATATTCTATGTTGAGCAAGATATATGGGTAGTAGTAAATGCTTAGAAAGGGCTGTAAACACTATAATAATGCTGGCTTTTTGTACGTTATCTTGCAAAATATGTTTTCTTATGCTATTTTTAAATTTAATATTAGCGCAAGACTATAGCACTATTGATATCTGTTCTATGATAATATGCTATACAGATCTTGAGGTTATTATTGATAGTTTTAATCAGAGCTATCAAGTAGATAAAGAAAACCAATATTAATTTTATTAACCTAAATTGGGGAGGACAGGAGGAAAAAAAGTTAGATATAAGATGAGCCCAATTAATCACAATCGAAACATTAACCATTCAACAAAAAATTTTCGGCCACCTGCTAATACCGCGCAAACCATACATCGGAACTGGTGAGTGATTTAATTTTTACACATAATGTGTAATCCCTGATTTAAGCGCCCTAAGAACAAGTCCTATTTATATAGTTTTATACTTTAGGTTCATTTAGTCAACAAAAGATATCCTACGTAAATAAATATTCAAGAGAGGACTTTTTGCATAATAATTACCGTGCCTACTTTAGGAGTATCCATCGATCATGATAGTGTCCAAAGTAATCATAATTAGCAACAAAATGAAACAGCATATTGTTCAAGATGAAGGGATTCAAAAAGAACCACTAGAAACAAAGAAACACATCAAATTAGAATTAAAAATAGAACTTGAGGAATTCTTTAAAATGGATACCATGAAACAATTAGATGATCTCTTCAAATCTGAAAAGGATGACGGAGCAATCCCATCGAACGATGAGGCCGGCATTTCCCAGCGAACCAAAAAAGATCGAGACGCCAAAGATGCTGCCTGGCAGCGGTTTGACGAAATGAGCACAAAATATAACTATTTCAAAAAAAAAGGAGACCCAACTGAATGATGAACATCCTAATTGACCCTATTTAGGCTATAGAAAAAATAGTTTATATTCTCTTCGAAAGTATAGCAGAAGTATATTTCAGGATATATCACTTTCGTTCATAGGTAGTGGTAAAATCACTAACGATAACAGAGTAAGAAATCAAAAAAGTATACACCCCTACACAAAAGGTTTTTCCGCCTCTATTAATAATCTGTATAAGAGAAGCAATAAATTTATGAAATGGTACAGTTATTTCAAAAAAGGTTGCTTATATTTGAGAAAAGCAAAGATACGGATGCAGACTGACGCTAAGGAAAAAGAGGGCGAAAACAGTGATGATAGTGATATTTGGGTTTCAGAGGGGGAAGAAGCTAATATCACGTTGGATAACGACGACATCTATGGATATAATTCGGCGGAAGATAGCGGGACAAATAGAAATCTGAGCGTTCAATCTCTAAAAAGGAAGCATGCCAAACAAGGGTATCTTGATGGGATAACAGAAGCTCGGGAGCGTAGTCTTCAGCAAGGATTTGATGATGGATACCCAATAGGAAGTCAAATTGGGGAGGTAATAGGTCAATTAATAGTCAAAACATACACCAGATTGGAGGTGAATAAGATTACCGAAGAGGACCAGAAGAAGTGTCTAAAGGAACTTGAGATTGGGAATGTTCTACAGTCGAAGTATTTTGATAAATCGTTATCAATTGCTGATCCAAGAAAGCACCCAATAATAGAGCACTGGATCCATGAACTAGCCAATAACTAAAATAGATTACACACATGTACACTAACATATACCGTTTACAAATTCATCATCGGAAGATTTAAATTTACTAAAGACGTAGGGGTTTTTATAATGATTTTGGGACAATCATCACCAAAAGGAACACCATCCAATATAGTGTTGACATAGATTTTCAACAGAAGTTGCCTGCTGTATGAGCTTATCCACCTGAGTTTTAACATCCAGATCTTTCAACCTCTTGAAGTCGTTGCCGATGAGCTTATCATTAATTCTATTGAGAACAAATGCTGCTCTGGCATTTCTGACTTCGTTTTTGTATTGTGCAGACATTCGTTTAGCCTCCTCCTCTGAGATCTGGCCGCTTCTTAGAAGTTCGTTGTAGTTGGCGTTTGGTAGGTGATGACCCGAGTTCTCAATGATCTGGCGAATAGGGAAGTCGAATCCCCAGTTAATCAAAGGATCGTATGCAAAGGCTTCCAAAATAGCGAGAAGAGATTCCTTGTTATCACGGAGGACCCTCATAACATTCTCACTTGTAATTCTGAATGAACCTTCGATTCCACTAACTTCCATAGCATAGCTCAACATTCTAGTCAAACGGAATGGAACTTTTTCAGGATACTTCTCTCTTAAAATGGCAGATTCGAAGCAGTCACCAAAATCAATATGGACGATCTTTCCTGTGATCCGATCCATCATCAAGTTAGATGGATGTCTATCTCCTAGACCCAAGATGTAACCAACCATAGACATCACTGCCAATGATCTAGTGTACGTTGTACGTCTATCCAACCATGCTTCAGAAGACTTAGACTTGAACCATAAAACCTTGTACAAGTCTTGTCCACGAGTTATGTCAAGAGCATAAGTAAACACTTCAACTTTCTCTAGAAGCATCAAAGTGTCGTAGTCTGGTGACATCTGTAACATAATTCTGTGCTCAACGTCAAGGTAGATCTTTCTTGGCTCTCTATACTCCTTTATCAAGACATGGAGAGTATCAGCATTTGGAACCCAACCCAACAAACCTGCTGAAGGAGAAAGAGGAATAGCTGAAAATCGTTGGATATCGAGATGCCTCTTGAAGCATTCAGGGTCATTGGCCAATAAAGTATTCACAAGTCCGAACAACTGCATAACCAAGCTATCCTGACGAATGTCCTCGTGACCTTTCAATAAGTATTGCCATTTCTTGCCATTGCTTCCAACAATGGAAAATCGTCTAGGCCTCTGCTTGGATGTAATCACCGAAAGAGTAGGTTCAAACTTGGTGATATGAATGATTGGCTTTCCAGCTATATATGTTCCTGGGACCGCCAGCTCGAGATCACGAACGGCCAATAACTTGGGGGAAACATGTTGCAAATTCAGACTTTGAAGTTGAGGTAGCTGTCTAGAAATCTTCCTAAACACTGCGTAATACAAATCCCAAGCCTGGTTCAAATATGCAACGTCGCGTGTCTTCTTGAAGTTCTCAAGCCACTGCCATGCTTCACCCAAATCCTTGCCAAAAGAGTTGACGAACGAGGCCTCCCTTATGGTTTCTGGTCCCTTCTCTAGTGTCTGATGCAAAGGTTCTAAAATGGTGAGCATTTTCTCCACATTATGCTCTCCAAAGTAAGCTCTTGAAGCATCATCTAGACCCTCGTACCACATCTCGTGCCAAAGAACAGAGACACGAATCAACTCATTGCTCACCAAATCTGCTTGATCAACAAGCTTAGGCGAATGCTGTCTCATTTTTTCAATCGTGCTTAAAGCTGCCCTCTGTCTTGATAAACTTTCAGATTTAATAGCCACTGTTAATGGGAAAATCAATGCTTGAGGATGTGCTCTTCCTAATTTCGCAAGAAGTCCCAATAAAGATTTACTCACTACTGGATCAGGTTGATTGATTCTAGAAATCAACTGTGGAATAACATCTAACCAAGTATCAATCTTCACCATCTGGAATCCATCCTCCATAGCATCAGCGACCTCTTTGATACCACCAAAATTAAGCCACAAAGTTAAAAGCCTTAAAGTATCTTGTAATGGACTTGCTGATGATAGTGAAATGGAGTGGAAAAATCCCTTCACTGCTGGAACGACATAATGGACAACAATATCCAAATTGACATCAGATTTATGCTGCTGTTGTGTGTTCTCATCATAGTTGTTCAACCTCTTGGAATCAGCTGGAATAACCTCAAAGTTTGTCAATGCCCAATTGTGCCAAGCTTTATACCACTTGGCATCAAAATGGGTAGCCAATAAGAATGAACCTAGTATTCCAGATGCCTCGTTTTCTCTCCAACTTGGATTTATTGAGGTTTTCCATTCTCCCTGCTTCAAATAACATCTCGCTAACAACTTTGTATACTTCACAATACTCTCTGTAGCACCGGGAGCTTCAGTAGGAAGAGGCTGATTAATAGCCTCGTTCTCATTAACTCCAAGATCTCTCGAAAGCTTTGAAGTAAAATCGATAAGATGATTTAAGGCATCCCTCTTTTGGCCCCTAGCCCAGATATATTTCAACTGTGCATAAACAACTTGTGGAGGTGCCTTAGAGGCCTGTTGACCAGGCAACTCATCATCTAAAAGTAAATTCAACGTCTTTTCCGACAAGCCAAGACGTCCACTCTTTCTGCAAAGATTTGCAAACTTAATCCAAACATCCATATCCTTTTTGGGTTTGACAACAAGTGCCCTTACTTTCAACATTCTCTGCCAGATATCGACGTTCTTCTGACAACCAAATAATCTGGTATTCCATGTTTCTCGAATGTGAGCCCTTTGGTCGGAATCAGGTGGTAACTGCTTATAGGTTATAATTTCTTCCAACTCTGCCAACATCTGGACCCTGACAACGACTCCATATGCCCTATTGTATGACTCACTCACTAAAGCTGTAATTTCTGTGACAAGTAAGTCTCTGGCCTGCGATATCTGCTTAGCAGCCTCTTCAAAGTTGTTATTATGAAGAGATAAAACAGCATTGAAGAAAGCTTTGTCTGGAGACTCTGATTTCATGGCGCTAATGTACATTCCCATCTTCTCCCATTGTCCTAGACCCCAAGACGCAGCAGCGGCTAGTGGAGCAATAGCTCTTTTCATATCATTGGATGAAGGTTCCCATTTCTTTTCTGCAAGATGACTGAGATCATCCCATTCTCCAAGTGCGTGGAAGCATCTCATCTTACCCATCAATATTTCAGACGAGTCTGGTTCTTCTTTCTCTCTTCGATTATAAGCAGCAAGAGCTTCATCCCATCTCTGCAACTTTTCGAAATACGTTTCTTTCAACTGCAGTCCATGGTGTTCCTGGGCATATTTCAAAATTCCGACAGCCGCATCGGTCTGTTGGAGCTGGTTATTGATACTAATCAAGGCCTCAATAGTTGGGGTAGATGGTTCTTGGATAAATTCAAGCTCCTTATAATGAAGTGCTTTGGCGTATGCATGACTTCTTTGAGCATATTGACTTAAAGTCTGGATCCTTATTGGCAACGACTTTTCATCGTGCTCCAAATACTCGGTTAAATTCAACAAAGTCTGATGAATTTCAGGAGAGCTGTGTGGCGAAGATAACGCAATACATAAAGCTTGGGCCAACTCACCTTGATATTGAATATGAAGTTCGTTCCAACAGCTGGTGAATGCACAATTAAAAAGGGCCTTAGCCAATGGAGGGTACACAATAGCCAATGAAGAGCATGCTCTTAACGAAGGAGACGATGATTCTTTCAACATTTCGATACTCAACTTTCGCATCCATTCTTGCCAATCTTCTTTTGTACGCTTAGTACTACACTCCCAAGCAGTGCGCAAGGCCTGCGTGTTCACAATGAGCTTCCCAGGTGATTCTGGTGACTCTGGCTTCTTATCTTTGTTAGACTTCTCTTCTCGATATATTACAAGCCCAACTGGTAATGGCTCCCCTTTCAGTAATTTTTGAGAGAGCTGATCGAAAAGGTGATATTGCAAATTATTTGCAACAAGAACCGAACTCACAACAGGAATGAAAACGTTGAAATCTTGTCCCATCTGTATCATCATACAACAAATGGTTTTCACAGACGCATCTTTTAGCGAATTACTGCCCGCATTTGCAAGTATGCGGAGTAATGGTTGAATAATTTCAGAAGAAAAGTCATTCAAATTGATGAAATTAGACAACTTTCCGACGGTTTCTATTGCTGCAAGACTTAAATTTGGAGGTGCTACCTGAAATAGCTCAACTAATTTTGGCAAAATAAGGTGTGCATATGGCTCTATGTTATCTCCAAATACCAAAAATGCTTTGAGAACCTTCAGTTCCGACTCAATATTAGAGCTATGATTACCAGAAAGCAAATCTATAAGCATTGTGACCACATCAAGCACATAGTTCTTGAATTCCTCATCTAATGCATTGGACAATTGCTCAATGAGGTCTAATATGATAATCTGAAGGTCCGAATAGACAAAGAACTCTTTCACAAGACCAAATATCTGCTTCAAGTATGGCCTAATATTCAACTTCACTATCCCGACCAATTCATTAAGTTCTTTAAAGTATGTTGGCAAAAGAGCGTGTGAACACGAATGCATGACTGACACATATCCTGGAATAACCTTGTCCAGGTAGGAGATGCATTTAACTCCCAATGTCTTGAATATCCACATTATCGCCTGGGTAACCGCCGGATGATGGTTGCTTAAGGAAGAATCATTCAAAATGTTCAAAAGAGTAGTTATAGCAACTGTGGGGTAGTAATCTTCGTTTGATGGTGACCTACCCTTCATGAGGAGTTCCATATCAATAGACGGTGCATTTTGCTCCGCTAACGTTTGAGAATCCCGTCCATCTCTCTCTACCTCTCGGTATTTGTAAGGGTCCAATGCACCTAAAATACCCATTAATTTAACAGTTTCCCTTTTTGTCGAAATCGAGGAGTCCGATTTAAGAATATTAACAAGTAAGCCAAGGAGCCGGGGATAATCTATCAAAGGCTTGATGACATAACCCGAAGCACCAGCAAATTGACCTAATGTCTTTAACGCGACGTCTCTCTTATATCCCAAGCTCTGGTCCCGAAAAGTATCAAGTAAAATAGGAATGAGCTTGTGCGTAAACTCCACCATATCCGTTCCTCCAACTTTCGACATTGCACCAATGGCTGCAATAGATGCCGACGCAACGGATGAGCTTGAGTCCTTTGCCCTAGGTATTAAAGCCCCCATAATCTGGTTCAAATATGGCTTGGTAAGTTCACCCGTACTGGACACCAAAATAGATATAAGAATTGCAGTTTCCTCCTTTCTTTTTGTACTTTGTCCAGAATAATTAAGCGTGGTTAGAAGTTGAATCAACGTCTTTCTTAACGGAGGAACAACATAAGCTGGATTAACAAATGTCAATCTGCTTACAAGTTTGAATGCTGCCTTTCGAATTTCAAAACTTTCATCGTTCATCGCCATAAAAAGTAACCGAACATTCTGCTCCTGGGATAGTTGCGGGTCGAATTTACTTCCCAAACTTTCGAGAACAGAGAGACGAACATCAGCAACAGGATCAGTGATACAAATTGTTAAAAGTCTACTTAACACGTCATGCACCGCTGCTAAAGAGATTGAAGAACTCTCTAGACAGATATTGCTTCGCATGTATATTTCAGATGATGTTAATGAAGACTTTAAACGAACCTCGGGGTTATCATGACTGATATAGTAAGTGACCACGTGACGAACAAAATCAGTCAGATTATAACTTCCAAAGTTGAAGAATCGTAGAGCTTTGAGGGCCTGAAGAACAACAACAATGTCTGAATCATCGTAAACTCCTGTCTTGGGGAGTGTTGCAAGCTCTGCCAAAGAATCATCCAATGCATTTGTTCTCAATAACGAGCCCCCCTCTTTAGAAATCATGTGCCTACGATAATTGTATGCTTTCCGAGGATCCATCAATGGCTTGAATCCCGGACACCCAGGATGCTCAAAATTATAACCACATAAAGTAAAGCTGATCTTACTTATGAGTCTGGCATTGATAATCGGTTCCAAAGATGGGAGATACTCTATAAATATCTTTAGAACACTCAGCATGTTGTCACTTAAAGGTGAATTCAAAACTAAGGACAAGAGGTGATAGCCATTGACAAACTTTGTTAATGGTGGACCTAATGCAATCGCAAGTTTAGCGATGCAGTAAAAGCACGGAGTAGTTGTTTGATGTCTAGATTTTGAAGCCTTTGTTGAAAGTCCATCTCGCACACTCTCCAACACTATACCATCTAGATAGTTGACTATATTGCTTTTTGCCTCAATCGCAATCTCACCTATACTTACCAATATGAAGGATCTATCCTTACCAATTTTTAACTGTGATATGTAATACAACAGAACCCGGTGCATGTACTTGTCAACAAACCGTATTCTATCATAGTGGGCCAACCTGGGCATTATATTTGCGAACTCTCTTCTGACATCAACAGAGCGATTATCCTTTACACTCATCACAGTTTCATATATTTCATCTATCTTTGAGGAAAGCATGGACGTTCCCTGTAATATTAACTCCCGGTAGCATAAAAGAGAGCCGTGAATGAATTCAGGTGGACTATTAGATGCATTTAAGGATAACCGTGGTGCCATAGAAAAAGGATCGTCTGTTTTATTTGAACTTCCATTAGTAGTAGTTGTAATACTTCTAAAGACACTTAAAGCCTCTCCATATAGCTTTGTAAACCAGTAGTTTCTAAGTTCTGTGTCTCTCTCATAAACTATAACGAGACAATTTCGAAGACACAGCGCAGTATCCTCTCTCATTGCCGGTAATGGGTCCCTCAAACCAATCCAGATGTTAGCCAACACGTCCTTTATGTATGGGTATAACAGTGTAGGAGCATTGTATGCCAATGAGCTAAGTATGAGAACTGCAGCATGTCTTTTGCTCTCGACTTTCTCGGATACAAACCACTCTAACGATCTCTTGGTTTCGAATTCAACAAAATCGCCAGTAAGGGAGCTTCCTGGGATTGCCAAGTTGCCTAAGGTTGATATGGCTGTCTTCATAACGGTCATGTTTTTCGATGATAGTAGTCTTCTCAAGTAGCTGGCATATCTGGTAATCATATTAGAATTCTCTTCGGCAGTAGTACTTAGGGCCAATTGCGGGAGCGCCGGGTTCCCATTGACATTTGTAATAAGATCTACCATTGCATTAATAGCCTGTGTTCCGCCAAGTTGGGCACTCATATCGGAGCTGTTTATGAGATTAAATATTCGTTTGTTGATAAAATTATTGTAGACGGAGAGTTGGTCTGTTGACGAAACATCTCTCGAAATTGTGACCAGATATTCCTTCAAGTTTTTTGCTGCCTTTTCCCGAGTCGTTTCATCTTTCGATTGTAACTCCTTAAAGATCCTGTTCAACGTGAAGTTGTCGACTGGTGTCCCCGCATTGGTGAAGACTCTGTCCCCACCAGCGGAAATTGATGAATTCACTTGAGTCGACATATGTTTGCAAATAGCTGAAGTGTGTGAAAAGCAAACTGTCGAGTCACAACTAACGATATTCCTAAAACCGTTGAAGATGAAAAAAAAAAGGTTAGCTCTCTAGTAGCAGTAAATATACAGGTGACCGAGCGTGTTTGAAGTGAGTGAGTGCAGTTGCAAAGTAATGATAAGAAATGTGAGATTCCTAATACTGATTAAGCGAGGCAGGGGAAAAAAAGAATCTGGTAGTAGCATTAGATTCAGGTGAAGAATAGGAGTTTTGTTTTCCTCGAAGAAAATAAAAGGACGAAAAAATAAAAATATTTCCTATCCATCCCTACCCCACTCAACACACCATGCTGTAGTATGAGCAATATTCATTACACTTGATGACTTGTATTCATCGCAAAATTTCAGACATAAAATATTATTCAACTATAAATTACAGAAATATGAATTTTGAGAATTCATGCGGACACCTTCTCGAGTAATTGGTTGTACAAAGTAATACAATCGGCAGAGAACTTTCTGATACCCTCGGATAGTTTTTCGGTGGCCATTGCATCCTCATTGAACGAGAATCTGAATTTGGCTTCATCGTTTATGAATGTCTCCTTCTTCAAATCCAAAGTCTGTGCCTTCTCAGCATCCAACTGTTTTGGAACAGAAGTGGTGGAATTCGATAGCTCCTCCAAAAGCTTAGGAGAAATAGTCAAGAAATCCACACCAGCCAGGGACTCTATCTCACCAACATTTCTGAACGAAGCGCCCATAACGATGGTCTTGTAACCAAACTTCTTGTAGTAGTTGAAGATACTTTTCACAGAAGCAACACCTGGATCAGTTGTCGAATCATAGGTCTTTCCAGTTTTGGCTTTGTACCAGTCCAAAATTCTTCCCACAAATGGAGAAATCAATGTGACACCTGCTTCGGCACAGGCAATGGCCTGCACTTGTGAGAACAAAAGAGTTAAGTTACAGTGCACATGATACTTAGCTTCTAACTCCTTGGCGGCTTGAATTCCCTCCCAGGTGGATGCAATCTTGATCAAAACTCTCTCCTTGTCGATACCTTGAGCCTCGTAAAGCTTTATGATAGACAATGCCTTCTTTATCGTGGCCTCCTTGTCGAAAGAAAGTCTGGCGTCAACTTCGGTAGACACTCTTCCTGGAACAATGCTCAAAATCTTTGTGCCGAATTCCACCAATAATCTGTCCAAAGCGACAGAAGCTTGCTCCTCTGGTGTTCCGGCCTTCTTCTTGGCGTACTCAACAGCAATGTCAATTAACTTTGCATACTTTGGCTGCTTTGTGGCTGCAAGGATCAAAGATGGATTTGTAGTGGAGTCTTGAGGTTGGTATTTGGCAATTGACTCGAAATCTCCCGTATCTGCCACAACGATAGTGCCAGCGGCCTTAAGTTGAGCTAGTGATGATGCCATGGTGTATGTATATACAGTTGTAAAATTAAATCTGCTTTAATCTGGATGATTACAAGCAAACGACAATTAAAAATTGGTAATATAGATGATATCTAAAAATATTGTGGGGAAACAAATAAGAGTAGATCAGCCAGCAAGGAAACTAGTTAAAAAAGGATAAAGGCAAAATAGGGGTGATAGAAATATGGAATATCTTCCAACTTTATATATGCACCTCTTCTCGAATAAATAAGATGCGCCAATAAAAGATTGTTCCTACAAACTCATGAACAGAATTTCCCCGGTCCCGTTTTTTGCCTTATGAGGAGAAACAATAGGTGGGGTTCAGCAGAGTCATACATCTATATCTATCGCTATACTAAACTTTCCTTACTTTTTTTCTTTTCTCTCCACAATTATGAGCTGTTGTTTTATTTCCGCTTACATTTCAAGTTTCATTTGTTTTACTAATCTTTCATTTAATTTAAGAACGTTTCTTACTTTACGTTTCAACTACTAGTACTACAATGCTTCTCGCCTTTTTGCTTGTTTGCACATTTTCAGGAAATTTACTAATTGTCACAAATCAGCAATTCATTGACTCACAATTTTCACCACATCTTAATAATTCATTTGGATTGATTTTTTTTTTTGCTTTCTGTAGATCAGTACCGAGCTCCGGTTTTCCTTCAAATACCGTCCTACTATTTTCGGTCGGTGCATACTCGACCATTTTGGTTAAACTGTTACGTGTAAGTTTAATATTTGAAATATCTCGACGAGCATCACGGTGGGGAATAATTATTAACCGTTTGATTATTTCTGGAACAGTAGTAGGTTACTAATTAGGTGGACATAAGCATTTTTCCTAATTTCACAATTCTAGATCTTCCTCACTATTCAACTTCTGAGTCCGAAGCATTAAAAGTTGTTCCGTACAATAATTTCATTCACGCAATTCCGGAGCAAGTGAGTATCGGAAAAAAGAAGGGCGACAGGCAGGTAGAACGCACGTTGCTTAGTCGATTGTCGCGTCTATTGATAAATACATTTGGTGTAACGATGCGTAGATAAAAAAGCCTACAGAAAAACAGTGCACGCTCAAGGGGGAAGAAAACGGGAAAAATTCAAGTATCTAATGAACAGCGAAAGAAGCGTCAAATCCAAATTAGTAGAGTAGTTCAGACTTGGATAAAGTAGTGCTTAATATAGATACCAATTAAATCGAACGCATTTATTACTGCCTGAATTCAATTGGGCACAAGACTTGCTTCATTTATACTCCCTTCAGGTTTCAAATCATATCTAGAAATTGCAACCAGTGAGCAAACAGCCATGGCTAGTATCAACACACCAGCTGTTGTCATGGGTAAGTAGCATAATTCTCTTAAATATCAAGACAAATTGCATTAATTGGCTTCAACTTAGCAACAAGGCATGTACTTGTCAGAATAAGAGTCCGTACTAACATAATATTGGTTTCTCTTTTTTTATTTTATAGACAATGGTACCGGTATGACCAAGCTTGGATTTGCCGGAAATGATTCTCCTTCGTGGCTATTTCCGACAGCAATTGCTACCAGAGCCCCTGGATCTTCTGGAAAATCAAGCGCCACTGCAAAGCCAACGTTTCTAGGTGGAGGCTCCGCTTCAAGTTCTGGAAGTAATTTAATTGGTGGCTCGGGTACGTTTGGTACTTCAAGGGCTCCAGCTCTTTCTTCGATCAAGAGCGACATGGGCGATTTAGATTTTTACATTGGTGATGAAGCTTTAGAGGCCGCCAAGGGGCCTGGATATTCGTTACATTATCCAGTTAGGCATGGTCAAATCGATAATTGGGATCAAATGGAAAGATTCTGGGAAACTTCTATCTTCAAGTATCTTAAATGTGAACCGGAAGACCATTACTTTTTACTTACTGAACCACCATTGAATCCACCTGAGAACAGGGAGAACACTGCTGAAATCATGTTTGAGTCATTCAATTGCGCAGGTTTATACATTGCAGTCCAAGCAGTGCTAGCGCTTGCAGCATCTTGGACTTCTGCTAAGGTTACAGATAGAACATTGACAGGAACTGTTATTGATTCTGGTGATGGTGTCACTCATGTTATACCAGTTGCTGAGGGTTATGTTATTGGCTCAGCTATCAAAAATATTCCATTGGCAGGAAGAGATATAACGAGCTTCATTCAAACGATGCTAAGAGAACGAGGTGAACCAGACTCTTCATTAAAGACAGCAGAAGAAATAAAGCAGAAGTTCTGCTATGTTTGCCCTGATATTGTGAAGGAGTTTGCAAAATATGACAACAATGCTGAAATGTTTGCCAAATACATGATCGACACAGTTAACGGTAGAAAACTTACAGTTGATGTTGGATACGAGAGGTTTTTGGCACCCGAAATCTTTTTCAACCCAGAAATTGCCTCGTCAGATTTCCTAACGCCGCTTCCGGAAATAGTTGATTCCGTGATACAGGCCTCTCCTATAGATGTGAGGAGGAACTTATACAAAAATATTGTTCTCAGTGGAGGTTCGACCATGTTCAAAGATTTCGGCCGTCGTCTTCAAAGAGATCTTAAGGGTATTGTGAACCAAAGAGTTGCTGCTAATGAAAGAATAAGTGGTACAAAATCCAGCGGTGTTCAGGTGCAGGTTATTTCGCATAAGCGCCAGAAAAATGCCGTTTGGTTTGGGGGATCTCTATTGGCCCAAACTTCTGAATTTAGGAGTTATTGCCATACTAAACAGGATTATGAAGAGTATGGTCCAAATATTGTTAGGAACTTTTCACTTTTCAACGTTCCATGAAATCTGGATTGTTGCTATCTTCTTTTTTTAAAAAAATCATTTGTTAAATTATCAATCCTTTTTTCTTATTATGTACCTGTGTCTTTATCTTTTGTAGAAGTAGAGGCAGTGATATGTTGCTGCTATTATGAATTTGCAGGGTTCGGCTCAAAAAAAAAAAAAAAAATGTAAATAAAGGGCTCAGTCAGATCTTTCAAAGTTAACATATAAATGCTCTTTCTCTTCCGGATTCTTTCCGTATATTCAGTTCATCAATTGCCAGAAATAACATTTTACATAGAATGTCACCGGAGGATGGTATTCAAAAACTTGATGTGTTACTCAGGCATTCTAAGTATGCAGAATACCAGGTTTTATATACATTTGATGTTCAGAAAAGGACAAAAATATGGAATGACGGAACATTACGACTATTTAAAATGAATAAAAAGCTCATATTATACGATGATGATAAAGTTTTGGTGTACGAGGATTTTTGGAGAAAATATGAACGCTTTAAAGATCAAAAGACTTTAAAATTTGATGTTATCTGGATTACGATTGACTCGCTTTTAGGAATATATGAACGGGATATATCTGGCCAGTTCCATCAGAAGAACGCTCATGATGTGAACACTGTTGCACATTTGATAAGTAAATCAGGCGGCTCATGCCCGAGCAAAATACCCCGAACTCCAGTTAGTAATAAGCATTCAGGACATAGGATAGAAACACAAGTAAAAGATCTTAAAAGATCTAACCAGAAGAGACATCAGATAGGATTACATGATAGTAAGGGGAAATTTAAGTCACCATTGATTCATAGTCATTCAAAAAGAGCCATATTTCAATCACCGCGCAGTCCAGTACCTGGATCACACAGAATTAATAACACAAGCAGTGTTTTAAAACCTAAAGCCTCTCATAAAAGTATGAAGAGACCAAATCTACATATTGATCGAACTTTTGAGACACCAGTTTTGGATATGAAACAGCTTCTGACACCACCACTTTCGAATTTTGCTAAAGATACCATGGATAGTCAATGTGATTCAACGTTTAGTGAAATACAGACACCGCTTAAAAATTATGATACTGGTAGAGTGGAATTTCCAGATTGCTTCAAAAAACTATGCGAATTTGGCTTTGAAAAAGTCGATGTTTATGATAGTGATTCTCAAGGGAACAACGATGAGCTGAGTGAACCGGATGAAGAAAAGCATGACGAGCCGACAAAGAAGCATTCGCAAGGTAGTATCTTTAGAAGATTGGAGCTAGGTGAAAAAAATGCGGAACAAGTTGTTACGGAAACCTGGGGGCGTCGCAATAAAACAAGCTCTCAGGGCACAAAGAAGGCATTGGTTCTGTCAAGGCGTCTGCTAGCTAAGCAGTAATAAGCTTCTAATACATATACACATGGGTGGAAATATTGTTAATTCATTTAGTGTATTTATATAAAACTAGGATTCATTATTTTTCTTGGGAAGATCTATCTCCCTCTCTTCATTCACTCTTTGCTAATAATAAAAATTCAGACTTGGAATTAACTTCTTTTCTGTTAGACATCAATTTTGATTCATTCTGGAAAGAACTCTTTTCTCTTGACGTTTTTCTCTCCACATAAGTAATGGAATAGCATTAGAAGCAAAGACCTTTGGAATAGGGAAAGAGGCAATTAAGCCTGTTAAAGCTGCCAAGGCAGGTCTGTTATTATATTTTTCCGCAACCCAAGCCTGTTGTTCCATTTCTTTAGATTTGTCGTAAGTCATTTTGTAGAAATTAAGATATTTCAAAGTAGTTTAGCAGCTCAATCAAAATGAAAATTAAATATGATACCTGAAGAACTAAGTACAGTATATATAGTGTGCAAAGAAAACATTTACAGACAATAAAAGGAAAGGTAAGTTTGTGCACATTATAAATACTAATTAATTTGGCGCTTATCTCTGTCTACATGAAAATCCTTTTTTTTCATCTTTTCACTTGTCATACAAATCCAAAAAAAAAAAAACGAAAACATATTGCTGAATAATTTGAATCAGTCTAAATACAGCATACAGTAATAAATTATAATTTCTTAGTCAACTCTGGAATGATCTTGAAGAGATCACCAACCATTCCAACGTCAGCCACTTTAAATATTGGTGCTTCCTCATCCTTATTGATAGCAACAATGACTTTGGAATCCTTCATTCCAGCAAGATGTTGAATGGCACCAGAAATTCCAACCGCAAGATACAAATTCGGTGCCACAACCTTTCCAGTCTGACCAACCTGGAGGGAGTTATCGCAGAAATCAGCATCAACTGCAGCTCTAGAAGCACCAAGTGCAGCATGCAACTTATCGGCGAGAGGATACAGCAATTGATCGAAATGCTCCTTGTCCTTAAGTCCTCTACCTCCAGAAACAACAATTTTTGCAGATCCAAGCTCTGGTCTTTCAGACTTGATCAACTGCTCAGACACATACTGTGTCTTATTTCCAGACTCAACGTAAGAGACCTCTTTTACAGCCACTTTTTTCTCCGCCTTCTTTTCGGCAGGTTCAAAGGCAGAAGATCTCACAGATGCCAACAAAAACTTATCTTTGGACTTGACTGTGAGAATGGCATTTCCTGCGAATGTTGGCCTGACGAAAGTGTCAGGTGAAATAACCTTGGTGATTTCCGAAAGAGGCTGGACATCTAGTAGCGCGCCAACTCTAGGCAAAATGCCTTTACCTGTTGTGGATGCTGGAACAAAAAAGCTCGTGTAATCTGAACCTTTCAAAATACTGGCAACTAACGGTGAAACCTCCTCTGGAAGAAGATGTGCGTATTTATCGGATTTAGAGATGATGATGTTATCCACTCCTTCAAGTTGGGCCACTTGTTTCCCAGCAGCCTCGGATGATGGACCTATAAGAAGGGCAGTTATTGGATTTCCAAGCTTCTTTGCTGCGGTCAATGTGGACAATGATGCTGGGGTAACATTCGATCCTGATGTTTCTAGAAGTGCAAGAGTGGAGTTGAATCTCGAGGTTGAAACCAGTTTCCTGAGAGACAATGTTCTTCTGGTTAGAAATCTCGAGGATTTGGCAAACATAGCTATGTGTGAAGTGATACGCTTCTTTTATACGCAAACTGTAATCTGTTTTACCGAATTTAAAGTTATAGATAGCGGGACTAGAAATGATTTCTTTCAGAGTCTCATAATTAAATAAAAAAAAAGTTAGGGTAAAATCGAGCATGGCTAGCTCACCTAAACCAGCATCCTTTTTTGCTTTGTTTATTTCTCAACGCATTACGCGGCATGCTATAGGAAAGATGTGGGGACCCGGGGATACACCAAAAAGTCTGAAAAATCAAGAAAGAAACCCCTGAATCTATTGAATACAAATATTACAGTGCTCATTTTTTCTTGCTGTTTATAAACGTGCCGTAAATAGGGCACAAACAATATGTAGCATTATATGCGGCGGTCAGAAAGAAAGAGAACAAACATGATGAGAAGACTAACACAACAAAACATTCGGCATAGAAGGTCCTATATTTTGCTTTTATGTTGGGAAGAAATAAAAAATCGTGAATATATTCCCTTTTCTAAAGTTTTTCACATGTAGTTAGATGGTTTAGAGTGGGGTTGATAAAGATCTGGCTTTCCTGGGCCCAATGTATTATCCATAATTGGGACACCAGTACTGTCAATGCCACTCATTAAGCTGGTGGGCAGAAGATCTTCTTCAGAGACTTTCACATTCTTTCCACCACTTGATGCCTCATTAACGAGCCTGTCAGGTATTAAAGCCTCGGTAGACGGCACATTTAGTAGCATATCAGCTTGGGCAGTTTGTACATTTCCTGGACGAGCACCACCAATGTTTCCATTGGCAGTCTGTGCCGCATTTAGCTCATTACTAGGAACAGCCGATTGAGGGGATGCCTGTTGTAAAGAAATTCCTGCACTTACCCCTGTATTGGCAGCGTTTACAGAATGCGTGTTTATGATACTGTTTCCTGCTGCTGTGTGCTTTCCTCCAATGTCAACAGCCCCAACACCGTTTCCATCTGCATTCTTCAACTTCCCACCCATTTGGTGCTTCTCTAATATCATGTAGAGATCCAACTTTGTAAACGGCTTTGCCAAAATATCGGTCATGCCATGAGACAAGTATGTCATCAAATCTTCCTTCTGATAATTTCCTGTCATTGCGATGATCGGAGTGTCACTATCGAAAGATCTTATCACAGCCGTCGCAGAAGCACCGTCCAAATTTGGCATCACGATATCCATGAGCACAAGGTCGAACTTCACCTTTTCAACGGCACTGATTGCAGCCAATCCATCCTTGACCACTACAACTGTACACCCGTACTTTACTAAAAACTTCTTGCAGAGCTGGACGCAAACGTCATCATCTTCCACAAGAAGTACGTGCAAAGACGATCCTTTTGGACGCGCCAGTAGTCGTTGCTGTCTTCTTTTAGGAGATAACGGTGCCAACGGTAGTGGCATCGGCTCATCAGCCTTGTGTATTGGCTGCTGTGGCCCACGTCTGCTTGATCGCCTCTGTCGTTTTCTCGCTGGCTGGTTAGATTGTGGAGCTACTGGGGACCCGCTGGATGTCGGGGACCGGGAAGGTGCAAGGGAAGGCGCAAATGGAAGATTTAATGGTGGCAACTGCACACCCATCTGCGATAGAGCTTTGGCCAATGTTGAAATAGCACCTGCAAATGACTCATTGATGGTTCTAGACGTTAACAGTGTTGCAACTAGACTATTGTACTTTCCATGCAAGGATGTAAGCTGCGATTCGCATTTCTGGAGCCCATCTCGGAGTGTGCGGTTATCTCGCTCGATAAAGTCCAATCGATCTTGCAGCGTTCTGAATTGGTTAATAGACACAAAGCTGCTTCTGGAGGTCAGCAGAATGCCATTTTCCACTTCCCTCTTAACCGGGGCCTTTCTTTTGATACTGTTTAAAGCTGCCTTATTATGTCTAGAGAATTGGGGATGCTTGAACTCCCACACGTTATCAAGCTTGAACCTTTGTTTGACGTCGTGAGAAAACTTTACCTTGTGAAAATCATACTTGTTCAACTGTCGCACAAAACTGGCAAAATTGCTGTGTTTAAAGTAGCTTGGGAGGACTTGCTTTGTAAATTCATTGGTATCTGCTATGATAAAAGAATCGCCTGACTCGGACCAATGCACAATACTTCCGAAAGTATTCTCTTCTAGCATTTGGAAAAGCTTCTTGACAAAATCCGTCCCTGAACCTTTAGCTCTACTTCCTTTCTTTTCATGATGTTCATGTGAACTACCATTGTCCGGAGAAGCACTCGACTGTTTAGATTGTTGCGGTATCGCCGCGCTGTTGTTGACAAAAGCGTCTCCTGTGTTCGAAGATGCCATTATGAACCGATTATCGCAGATCTTGCTATAACTGAATTGCAACTAATTATGTGAGTATGGGCGAGGAAGCGTGAAATAAGTATGACCGGAAGATCCTATGAGTATAATATTAGATTGATTGATGGAAAGATAAATCAATAGAGATGCTATTATTCAAAAATGCAAAATGAACTGCTTTGTTTCCTGCGTTTTTTGTATATCAACAACTTGCGTGCCTTCGTAGTGATTCACAATTCAATATGCGCGTTATAGAATTGTTGACGATCTGGTAAAAAAAAAAAGACAGCGAATAAAGCACTAAATGTGGGAGGTAATGTAATGCTCAAATGGATAATTGTGTGGGATCCGCTATCACAGTAGGTATACATATATGAGAGGCAAAAACAGGGTTCCTTTAGAGATAAAAGCTATATTGTGTTAAGTCCAATGATGATTGTTCAGGACTATAAATAAGGATGAGAAAGATCTTTGTGTGAACAAAAAAAAAGGAAAAAAAAAAGAAAACCAAAACAACAAAACAAGGGGGATTCTGCGAAAATATTGTGCAAAAAAAAAGGGAGAAATAGGAAAATAGTCGGCGCTAAAAGCGAGGAAGAATCTTATATAATATTCGACATGTATTCAAACAAGGCTATTTGAAAGGAACAAAAAATAATTTGATGGAAAGAAGATTTAAGGAAGTTTTCAAATTAACAAAACATTGAGACTAGAGATGTAACTTGACAAAGATAGACATACTAAGAAGTATGAGGGAAGATTATATTAATGGTGAAAAAAAAAAATTCAGGTATGTGCTAATAATAGGGACGCACGAGGCTTCAGAGGCAAATCTATATAGCAAACTGCATTTCAAACCTTAGCTAACAACAATACGAGGACACTACAATTGTACAACCGTCATTTTTGAAAAATAAAAAAGAGCTATGTTATTCACCAATTTGTACTCAAATAGCCCCAATGTACTGTGATAATTATAACAAATGGACACAGCACTAACAGTCAAATAAATATCTTAGATCAGGGATATCACCAATGTAGTCGATCACACTTTCTGGTGATACAGTTATGTTCTGTGTTCATTTTCTGAAATTGTATAAATCTATACATAGTTCATTGCATTCCTCGCAAAGACACTATATATAAATTTCCGAAGCACCATACTCCACAGAAGTTTGTGAAGTTGCGAGGTTTACCTGTGACTATAGGGAATCTAAATACATATCGGATCGTGAAATTTTTTGCCATATAGATGATGCGATAACAATGTAAAATAAAGTGTATGGAAACAAACCAAGTTGCCAACAGTTATGATAATAAAGAGAGAGGTCGAAGAAAAAAACAAACTAATTTATACAATAAGGAGCCAAATGATGAGGAAAAAAAGATACACGTAAATATGATGCAACAGGGAAATATGATCCTGTGGAAAGACAAACAAGTAAAGTAGAAATAACAATAGGATACCGACGCTCCTATCACAAGTAATGTGATCAACCATGAGCCCAAACCAGCATTCTAATTTGACGATCCTATGGTGAAGTAAAGTAACCGTAATGAACAGGCATGATATGAAATAAAAAAAGACGCAACAACCTTGTAACAATCTTACATCGATAACAAAGAAAAGTATGAAACAGTTCACTTTTGACCTGGGGGGCTTCCTAGATTAACCTGAAACTCCAGCAATCCCTGATTGATGTTGTTATACGTTTTCGGTTGAAATGGCTGCTCATCCTTCTTTGGAAATTTTCCTATAAGACTTGCAAAATCCGGATTTTTGTCCGTGAATGGAACTCTAGCTTTCTTACAGCTATCAGAGGAATGCAGTTTGACAGTTAAGTTCGAGGAACATGAACTTCCAACAGAATCCTTTCGGAAACTTCCAGATGGGATACTCTTCAGTTCATTTGTCGAAATGCTCTTCAGTGGGCAGAATTGATGATTGACTATCTTTTTAGGTGAGTACATGATCACATTCTGGCCTATGTCACCGCAGCTCTTTGGTGTCTCTTTTTTAGAAGTTGACAGGCTGGCCTGCATTGAATTAGGACCTTGTCCATCACTCCCACCAGATACAGGAGGCTTGACATACATGAACGCAATCTGTCCATTGCTCTGCTTCTGAATATCTCTGAGTTTCTGAACTGCTCTATATCTTTTGGTGGCATTTGCCGCAGCAGCAGTTATCATTGCAGGAGCATTCGATTGACAAGGAACGTTCCGATGGTTCGACGTGGTTGCAGCAGCAGCAGCAGCGGTTGCCATTTGCTTCTCTGATAAAACTTTTCTGTGCTCCCGTCCGGTCGTAACTCTACTTCGAATTCGTCTTCTAAGTGTTCCTTTCTTTCTAGGTTTCCGAAATTTTTCAACGCTCGACACATGTCGCAGCTGGTGCACAGGAGAGGATGAATTCATCCCTATCAATGAAGTAGACGGAGAGAGCTCAAGTCCAAAAGCGGACGAGTTAGGAGAACATACATTTGGTCCCTGAAACATTCTACTACCATGTATAAACGATGCAGAAGAAAGAGACGTATTGGATGCGGATGTCGAAGAAGAAAAGCTTCTGTGGAATACTCCATCGATGGGAAGTGTAGCAGAGTCTCCTGGGCTTGGCAACACAGTTTCATCAATTTGAAGGGAATTCGCAGCTCCACCCAACTGTGAAATGTCAGGGGTCGAAAATGCAGTTGAAGAATTTGTATTCTGCACACTAATATTACTGCCATCGTTAATTGAAACAGCATGCTGCTTGGGAAAGCCATCCGAGTTCAGATATATTCGAGGTTCATTGCTAAACTGGGCACTATGCATCTCGTGTTGCGGAAGGGTGGCTGGGACAATTTGATCAGAGATATCAAGGCTATTGTCTCTGAGATGCAATGGACCTGGAACCATGCTTCCATCAACTAGCGTAGCATTGGATGTAGTGAATTTTGAATTTGAATAAACTGGATCTGATGCAGTTGATGAAGTCTGAGGAACTTGAAGCGAATTGTCTATATCAATTTGCGTTGAGCCCCGGAAGACATCATCAATCTTTGAGCTCATATCACCTTGTGCATTTTGTTTCAAATTTGCAGCACTGAGACTTTGATTGTGACCGATAACTGAAGTGTCCATTTTTTCTATGTACTCACGAATAGGATCATCCTTCAAAAGATCATCTAACGTGATATCTTCATCGTTGAAAGATGATGACACAGCAGAACTGGACCATTTGTTGGAGGAATTCCCTCCCTGATTAATGGATTTCTGTACATTCTGCTTTTCGTAGGAACTTTGTGATGGTCGCATAGCTTTGAGAGATGTAAATGATTCTGACGACAGCTTATGAATAAGATCTTGCGGCGGTATGGGCCCATTAAAAGGGTAATTGACTGCCCTTGGCTTTCTGCCATTTGCTGAGGGAGTCGAAGCTGCAAGGGCAGCAGCAGCAGCGGCAGTTGCTTGTGTAGATGATGTATTTGTCATTGAAAAAACTGAACTTTCCTCAACATTTCTTGGGCGTATTTGACAAGTAGATGAATCGGGCAGTATTGTCATCTAGCTTATGTGAATTGTCGACGCTCAATATATTTTCGAATAAGGCGATCCGCAAGTATAAAGAGCTGTTCACTGTATTCTAAAAATCAAAAAAAAAAGGATGAGTGTGCACAAATGTAATAAGAATGAAATCTTTCCCTTTTCCGTGCTTTCGGCTAAAACTAAAAATGCTCAATGGGAAGATTGAGTAACCTATCTGCTGTAATTAAGATGTAAGTATATTACTTGTCAGATATGAATATGATATATATACGTATTCAGTGAACCCTCATAAGCTTTGGGTATTAAAGAACTGATTAACTTTGGATGTACAATATCGTGAGACCTTGGGGAAAGATGCTTATAGCATAATTTTCTACTCTCACACTTTTTTTTTTTTTTGTGGTACTGCACAATTACGCAAGTGTTTAAAAATAAAACAATAGCGGGCATCCCTGGACTGGCTCGGAGCAACAGTTCCAAGTTTAAAAATAGGAACATGCTCATTGAAGAAAAAGTAAGTTGCTATGCGCTCTAGCCAGCTTTAATAATTATCCCAACTTGACTTAAGCTTATTTTTTCATGCGGGAGATCAAATATCTCTGTATTAAAAAAAACAAGTACAAGATAGATATGTGAATATCCTAAACGGCGATAATAAAACAATACTTTCCGGAGATAACATATTTCACAATACTCGCACATTTCCGCATGCCTCGAAATATGTTTGGAACAATAACATGTACTTAGAAGTAAGCTTCTTTCTTTTCCAATTGATGGAAGAACGATTGAATCAGTTTATAACTTCACATGGCCGATGCAATTAATTGTACTATCTTATAGTGAAGTTCATGATAGTTAATCTTCTGTCAGACTGTTTCTGCAAAGAACTTTTTTTTACAATGAGAAAAAAATTACGCGGAGCAGATTATGAAATGAAGCCTTGAATCTACAGACAGTTTTTTCTCTTCCGCTTTCGAGCCAGATATTTTTTTTTTCACTTTACTTTCCTGCTGAGCCTCCTCAAGCTTGGCAGGTGGGTATAATGTCATATTATATGGTGAAAAACCAAGGGGGGAAAAACTTATATTATCACACATAATTAATTTATCAGTGAGGCTAGGGCGATATTAGAAAATGCTAGGTGGGGGTTGGTAATCTATTTTTCGCTCATTCCTAGTGGAACCACCCGACAGCTTAGTTCTCGGCAAGAAATTTTCACCAACTGCACTCAATCAATCCACCGTTCGATAGTCTTTATTGGGAATGCTCCCGGCCCAAACTTTACACACGTTTAATATAAGTGGCTGGTGATAGAAAACTTCTCAATTTGGCTTAGCATTTATCAGGCTACGATAGGTTCGTCGTTTGACTGAATCGATTGACGCGCGGTGTTTTTTTCTCTAAAAAAAAAAAAAAAAAATTCCCCACCGGTGCATGGATGTTGAAATATGTACCTTGTTGAAAATAAGGAGGGAAAAAAAATATTGACCGCTCAAGTTATTAGTAATTAGGAGTATTAAAAAGCGGGAAATCTCCTTCATCCCTTTTATGATCGGGGACATTTTATTAGACAACACAGTAAAACTGATCGGAGCAGATAGTTCCATTAAAGAGATTTATACACGGTATGATCGGATCAAACTTTATAAGACTTGCAGCATTCTCCGCCCGTCCCAATATTGCAAGAAGGGCACCGATGTCTGCTTTCGGTAATGGCTCGCTATTCATAAGACTGATGTCAAAAGAGACAAAGGATGCAATCAAAGACGCAGTGAACTCTGCTCCGGTAGTTTTATTCATGAAGGGAACACCGGAAAAGCCTGCATGCGGGTTTTCGAGGGCCACAATCCAGTTATTGGGCCAGCAGGGCGTTGATCCAGCCAAATTTGCCGCTTACAACGTTTTAGAAGATTCTGAGCTTAGAAACGGAATCAAAGAATATAGTGACTGGCCAACCATTCCACAGTTGTATGTGGATCATGAATTCGTTGGAGGTTGTGATATTATCATGAGTATGGCTCGTTCAGGTGAGCTATCCGAGCTCTTAGAAAAGGCAAATGTTTTAGTTCCAGAAGAAGAGGGCGAAGAAGCTGCCACATCAGTAAAGAAGAGTGAAAATGCAAAGGAGGAGAAGAAATAAAATGATGAGAATAGAGACATGTATTGGATTCTTCATTCAGTCTGTCTTCTTTATGTTATCATAAACTGCCTTTTGAGCTTGTGAAGTTCGTGCGGTCCATGATACTGACTTGGCCCTGATAATGATCTTGCATATATATATGGATCCAATCAGTGGAAGAAGACGTACTAACTTTTCAGTATTAAGCTTGTTTATACCTTTTTGTACTACATTTCTCTTTTGCTCTATGCTGCACTTTTTCGATATATATATTGTTGTACCCCACAATTGTCATGAATGGCATTGTTGATCATAATAAAAGTGAAAATTTACCCTCGCGAGAAGAAATAGAGTAGAAAAGGAATTACGTTTTCGTGTGACGATAAGCAAATTGTCACAAGTCTTCAATGTGATCATACACAATTAGTATAAATAATAATTAGAAAAATAACATGAAAGGGTGGAGGAAATTCAAATAGAGATGGAAAAACACATCGAGTTTCCTTCAGGCAACAAAAATGTAGGGAATTAATCGCTCTTGTCCAAGTGTGCCATTTTTTTTGTCGAATCAATAACATCTTCTATCTGGTTCTTTCCGGGGATCTGTGTCAACTTGAACGACTTGCTATTCTTGGCCCATCTACAGCTCCATGCAAAAAGCTTCTCTCCAAGACCTAAATATTTGTCTAGGAAAGTGATTGAATCCTTGGAATGTGCAATATGATTGAGAGCGAGAGAGTAACCAGTAGCCTCTTTGATGCCAGCTAAAATCATTGAGATCATCAAAAAATCTACCGTATAATGGAACCAGCTGCCCATCTGTAAGTTCTGTGTTAGTAACAAAGTAGTCTAAAGGAGAGAGAGAGTAACATTCCTCTATTTATACTGATATATCAAACGTACACTCATGATCAAACAAATTTAAGTTTCACACAGCAAGATATTTGCGCCTTTTTGAGCTATCACCTATGTCTATACCACCATTTATAAGAATAAATATAATGCTTAAAGTGCACTTAAGTGGGATGGGATCAACGTTCTTTAGATAAGAGAGGGTTAAAAAAATAGGAAGATCAAAAAAAAAAAAAAAGTGGATGAATATTTATGTTCCCCATTTCCTTCAGAACTCGGTAATCAACTTTCCCTTCACTTCCACACAAGATTAAACTTTCAAACTGTAAAATCCAAGCTAATTTGTATTTATACAGATGTCGCTAGATTCTATAGCTATGTCTCTGAAAGAGGGAGAAAATTACACGGAAATTACTAGCCGATCGAAAGGGATATCATTACCTTCTCGAATAACCACATTAAATACACTAAAAGCGATACACCCATCTAAAATATTCAAAAATGGGGTCAAAGATACACCATTGACATCAATTTCATATGATGATAAAGGCAGATATATACTTACTTCAGGAACAGATGAAACTTTGCAGCTATATGAAGTCCCGAAGGGTCGTCATGTTAAATCCATATTCTCGAAGAAGTACGGATGTGACTTGGCAATGTTCGCTCATAACTCTCATACAAAGTGTATTTTTGCCAGTACAAAGGAGAACAACATTCTTAGACTTTTAAATTTGAATGACAACTCTTTTATCAGATATTTTAAAGGGCATGATGCTCAAGTGGTGAGCCTGATTAATTCTACTAGCACCCCAAGATCTGAAAGTTTTTACTCAAGCTCATTAGATGGTACTGTTAAATGTTGGGATCTCCGTGCAAAAGGATTCACCGCAAGTTTAGGGCTTCATTCAACTCCCCTAATAGCTCTTGACCCAAGTAATACTGTCATGGCAATTTTTGAAATTGAAGACTCTCAAATCAATCTCGTTTCTATGGAGAAGTTCCCATCTGGGCTTATTGCCTCCAAGAATCTTAAAAATATACTGGACAAATATCAATTAACTCCAACGAATATACAGTTCACAAATGATAACAGGTATATCTTGGTCACGACAACAGAATTAAAGCATATAGTTTTGGATGCTTACACTTTGGATCTTATTGTTTATCTATCGGGAGGAATGCCTTTTACTGAAAGACAGTATCCAGATATTGGATGTTTAACAGCTACTCCAAATAGTGAATATGCTCTTAGCGGATCCGGAAACGGTGATATTCTCGTGTGGAACTTAAAAAATCTTCAAAGCGGCGTTTCTAATAGCATATTAGTACCGTCCGCTATTATCAGCAATAAATCGTCTTTAAGTAATGGAATACTACCAAGAATGATACGGTATAACCCAGAGTATGAGATGCTGGCCGTCGCAGACACAGAATTATCTTTCTGGACATCAAATTGATGAACTCTTTTCTATAGATATTATATACACTGTGCCATCAATATATTTCAGAATCATCAACGTACCTTATATCGACGTCATTATTTTCACACCAGTCACACCAACTTTTTAGAAATGGTATATTACTGCCTCCAATTGTCTCAAAATCACCGACCACACAAAGCTGCTTTTTGCATCTTGTGATGGACACATTTAGTCTTTTCTCATCGGATAGAAATCCCACATTATGTTTATCATTAGATCTCACCAAAGATAAAACTATTATCTCTTTTTCACGTCCTTGGAAACCATCGACCGTGCTAATTTCGATTTTATCCAATAAGTGCTGACCATCAATATAACATTTATCATCATCACTATCATCCCCAGCGAAACTTAGTGTTCCAGAGCGAAATAACTGTCTTAGCTTAGTAACTTGGGCACTATATGGAGTAATGATTCCAATCTCGTCCTGATGAATACCCCTAGCCAACAGATTTTTCACGTGCTTTAATACAACTAAACACTCGCCATCATTATATCTTGACTGAGAAATGGAACCATCAGAATTACTACTCATCTCAGGGAAACTTCCGCCTTCTGTGTCATACCATATTATTGGCTCTTTTAGGTCATCTTCATCGGCATCATTATCTTCACCAATGTTATCTTCTCTATCTACTAGCAAATTCTCGACAATTCCATTCTTTACTGAAGAATCTGCAACCAAGCGTTTATCGTAAAGAGCTTCACTTGGAAACATCATAATCTTTTCATTCATACGATATTGAACGTTGAGAAAGCAGACAAACTGTTCTGGCTTCTTTTGCACTTTTAATAAACGATCAAACATTGTGGTACCCAAACATTTTGCAACCTTTTTATTCTTCTTTGTCTTGATAGTTGGGGATAGCTGCTTATTATCACCAGCGATGATAAGCTTTACTATGGATTTATGGTATATCAAAGGAATCCAACATGAAGGCTCCAACGACTGAGAAACTTCGTCAATTATTAGTGTGTCAAACAATTCACCATTTTCCCTAATGCAGTTTACCAGTTGTTGAGAAGATGAGCCATGAAGTGTAGCGACAACAACCTCGGCATTGAGAAGAGCATTGCTAAATCCCTTTTTCGTACTAGAGCGAAGATCCTTCTTTAAGTCTTTCATTTCCCGATAGAGCTCTCTTCTGTCCTTGTAATGTTTTACCTTTTTCAACTTCTTGGTCAAGGAATCCATATCTTCCATTATTCCGCTGATAACATCATGTGAATTTCTTTCCACTATCAGATCTAGAGAATGTTTCAGAATTTGTGGCAAGATTCTAGCTGGATGGCCAATTCGCACTAGTTTATCATAACCACCGTTGTTAGACATGAAGTCAGACAATCTTTCTAAAATAGTGTCGACAGATATGTTAGATGGACCACATATTAATATTCTATTGGCTGTTCTTCCAAGAACAGAGCTTGCAGTCGATGACTTTTTGAATGTTACAAGTTGTTTAACTAATTCGACGATTGTACTTGTTTTTCCAGTACCCGGTGGACCATGAATAATGCTCAAGTTGTTGGACAGACTAAATTCAATTGCATTCTTCTGAAAAACATTAAGACCATTATTATAGAAATGGTCTATTTTGACTGATTTCGCAGGAACAAATTGAGACTCGCCCAAGAGTAACTGCATTATTTGAGTTTCCTGAGAGATTGACATCTCAGAAAGCTTCCGCATAGTGGATTCCATTCGGTTGTAAGTAATTTCATTACTGAGCTTTACAATCCATATTCGGCTTCCGCCACAATATAACTGATACACCTTTTCCTCTAATTGGGAACCCCTAGTTGTCGTATGATCGATATTAATACCAACATTGATTCTCTTCTCAGAGACAGAAACCACTACACCTTCAATGTTTAAAATCTCATTTTTAAACTCTTCCTGGTCCAGTTTTTTTGAAGAGTGCTTTAATTTTCTTTTCATATCCTGCTGTTTCTCTTCCGATTGAGAATAGTTGTCCACTTTCACAATATCGCCGGTCTTGATCTCACCGGTATCTATGCCGTTAAAGTCTGTACTTTCTTTCTTCAAATTTGATCTGGACGCTCTTTTGCCTTTGGATCTTTTTGATTTACCATTCTGTGCAGATACAAGTTCCACAATTAAACTTCCCCCAACACTTGTACGCACATTAGATATTTCTAATCCAAGCACTGCCAATCCACTCTTTGATATCTGTCTTGGAGAGTTTGAAGCTAACAATTCAGCAGTTTGCTCATAATCCTCAGTCCTCTCGACTGCTAAGCAATCCAAAAACTGCTTAGAGAGCTTCTTATTTGTATCCATGACCTAATTTCCTAGATTGTAGATGTCTACTAGACGAAACTGACGCAGGAAACTACCTGGCTATTAATTAAGTAGAAGTCGAAAAGAAAAAAAATCAGTCCTATCTTCTGCTTCTCTATTTTATTTTATTTTTTTTTTAAAACAAAAAAGGTATAAATAAAAAATACTAGCTAGTTTTTCTGCTCATAGAGAAGCAGGGATTACGTGCTGATAAAAGGAGCATTACAGAGAGAGTGAACACTAAATGATTGAATTGTATCATTTGAATAAAGAATATTGATCAGAATAAAGCAATGGCTGAATAATAGAGTAGCAAACTAAGTGTACTGTGGACCATATTGGAACTCCAATTCGAGGAGGAAGCATAAAGGAGCTTTAATTACATAATAACCAGACTTCCAAACTTCTCCTTGTAGCCTGGAACCTCCACCTTACCGTGGTCCAACATGTACTGAACCTTATCTTCAACATCTGGTCTTGCCTTAACAACATCATCAACAGTCAACTCATCGAAAGGTCTTGCGGACTCAATATTCTGCAATGTCTTCTCAAGTTCAGTCAACTCCTTCAAGACTAAAGACTCAGTTTCCTTGGCGTTCTCCACAGCCTTAGCCTGGAAAGCAGAGATAAGATTCAATTGCTTCTTCAGGTCCGTTTTAGTAGCCTTGAAGCTTTTAATGTCGGCCTGTATTTTATCAACAATCTTGGCACTGTGCAACTTAGTCTTATAAGCGGCAAAGTCAACATCTGTCGGCTCCTGTTTCAAGTTGTACAAAGTTGTTTTGGCCTCATCGTTTCTCTTCTTGAAAGTAGTTAGTGAAACAGCAGTTTTACCTCCCAATCCTAGCTGTGGGATGATAGTCGACCAGCTGATCTTTGAAATGGCTTCCTTAGCAACCGCAGACATTATTGGCTCTTCTTTATTTAAAAATACTGGTAATATTTTTCTGCAACGATACCTTTTAATATATATAGCATGTCTAGGAACAGATAGATCGTTTACGCTTTAACTTTTTTTTTTTTTTTGTTGTTTAAAATTCGGTCTCAGCACCTAATTTTTTTTTCTCTCCTCTCTTTCGGATTCGCTCCTGCTTACGTTAACTTTATTTCATTTTTTACCCCATATGTTTATTTTCCTTGCTGATTGACGCCCAATGAGAATCCTCCAAAATTATTTCTTCCCAAATGAAAATAGAAAGCGGTTAATTGGAATAGCTTAAAGCGTTCCGCAGCTGAACTGTCGTTTTCAGTTACTTCAATCACGTGATTGAGTTTGATCGCAAAATGCTTCCAACTTTAACTTTTATTTGCATACATTGACGTAGATACATTAATCTCAGCTTTTAGGACATTGTAAATATATTTAGATTATGAGTATGGGTGAATGGAAGTTTGCATGTCAGCGAAAAGGTTAAGAGTTTAAAATGTGTGTGATCAGCACTAGAAAGAGAGCCAAAAAATGAGGAATAAAAATATGATAAAAAAGATATGAAAATGAGACAATGAAAGCTCCCAATCTTCTGGATCAAATGTAAGTGGTATAATATGCTAAGACGATTTAAAACTCTTATGCGAAATATATGACATAAACAGTGAATCAGTTGACAAAGTTTCCAACCAAGAAGCCACAATTATTTTTCCGGTAGCACATGACTGTTACTATGACTTAAATCTGGATTAGTCACCCTGAGCCGACCCCGAGAGTTATCTATGGCATCGGGTAGAGAGCCATTGCTAAATCTTCTTGCTCCGACAACGGGAGGAGCAAGGTATGTGTCATCAAGAGTATCAGGCAGGGTAGAGGAAGCATAGCCTGATTTCTCATCATCGTACATGCTGTCCCTACGCTTCTTTCTATAAAGAAGCGCAAGAACTATGACTGATGCTATTATCGCCGAACCCAAGACACTTCCAACCACAATTCCTGCAATTGCTCCTTTACTGAGACCTGAACTTCCCGAGCTCTTTTCAGAGTTTGAAGAGGACTCTAGGCTTCCCGTACTGGATGCAGAGGATGTAGATGAGGAGGATGAGATGGATACTGCCCTTGTAATTGTCACAACAGATGTCTCAGTCTCTGCCGGCGATTTTGAAGTTGACACTATAATGATGCTTGTTACCTTTGCGACATCTTCTGTAGTAGAAGAGGATGATGATGACGAGGTTGTTGTTGTGGTCGATGTCTTTGATTGTGATGAAGTTGAAGTTGAAGTTGAAGTGGAGGTAGTCGACGTACTGCTTGTGGATGTACTACTTGATGATGATGATGATGTGCTTGTTGTAGTTGGAGTGGAGGAGTAATCAGAAGTTGGAGAATCATCATCTGACAGTGAAGATGAGGCAGTGGACGAGTATTCAAAAGTTGAAGAAGCATCATCTGACGATGAGAAGGAGGTAGACGTGGAGGTATTATCATCCACAGTTGAAGAGGCATCCTCATCAGATGAAGACGAAGACTCAGATGTTGATGATGCCTCTGATGAAGATGAGTCACTTTCCTCGTTGCCTTCATTTTGATCGTTTAAATAAACTGTATACGAATCATCACCACCACACATTTCCATTGGATAACCAGAACATTTGGAACTACAACTGCTTGATGTTTCGGATGGAACGATATCACCACAATAGCACTCGTTACCATTCATAAGGGCAACAACATAACTATCTGGACACTCCTGTTGACAATAGCCGGATGACTGATACATATACTCGCCATAGGAAGTAAGACCTGAAACTGATGAAAAGCATCCCAAATAGTTCAACTGCGCCTTCGCAGGTGCCGTTAAAATGATATTTAGCAACACTAGAGGAGTTATGGGAACATACATCCTGGCACAGTAGTAGCTTTAGCTATAATTGAGCGGGATGAATATGAAAATTGTATCGAATGAAGTCTTGTTAATTGTTTCAAGTGTCAGGTGTCAAGATCCGCTGAAATGCAACGGCTCGGTAAAGAATTCTATAAAGTAATGTGCAACAAGGATATTCACCGAATTTCTTAGCACAACATGGGTGCAAGTTTCGTGACAGACCGACGTATAACAGTATTCGAACCAATGAACTGGAAAATGTTTGAAGAGAAGACAGAAAAAGAAATCTCAAAATATGTCCAATTTAAAGCAGCCAAAATTACCGGAGGATATAAAAATAGATATGTAAACAAAAAAAATTGGGATCTCAATGTTCTAAGCGAATAAGTCGGCAGAAACCTTTGGGATAAATAAGTTTGCTCAAGTTGAAAAGTCCAGGTTGGATGAAGAACTTAAAAACTTTGACCTGTCACTCCACAAAAAAAAATACACTTAAAAGAGTAGGATGATCACAATTTGGACGTCTAATGGATCGATGTTTAATTGCAACGCACACGGATTAACTAAGAAACTGGGAGAAGGTACACAAGTTTGAATCTTAGAGCCCGCAATAATATGCAACAACAAACAATACTGCAAGTCCGACTTATTCATATTGGTGCCGAAAATTTTTTGCGAATTTGCGGCTTTGTTTTTATTTCATTCTTTACATTTTTTCTCTGTATATATAAAATTTCTCAGCTTCTCCTCCTACATTAGGTGAAACAGCGGTATTTACAAGGAGCCAAAGAGAAAGAATGTGGGCAATAGAGGTTTATTGCAAATATAGGTGAAGTTCAAGAAAAGCTCAAATACAACTAAAGATGTGATGCTTCACCGGGAATATATTAATGGTTATTTAGAAGACCAATTTAATATGAAGAAAGAGCAAAGAAAAGACTGGTGTGGTGTTTCTGATAGGCTTTATAAAATTTTTGAGTCTATCCGAAATACACCGTGAGTTTTTTTTTTTTTTCGTATTGTTCCAACTGCATTTGATTCACTGTTAACACCGTCTCATTCCATTATTAATTGACTTTTTTTTTTTTGATTTGTATTTTTCTTCTTCTCTCTCTACTGATTCTATTTTTACACGCACTTCCTTCCAGCTGTATTCACGTCACATATACGTCGGCTTTTTTTATATTGTCTGAATTTATCCCTTCCCCTCCCACGTAGCACCGACCAAATTTTTTTTTTTCTCTCTTTCTTTTCCTCGCATTATTCTTTGAAGGGGTTCTATTGTTTACTTGGTACAATGTTCGAGGATTCCAGTCTGATCCAGGGAACATTGGTTCAAAGGAGGACGATCTCATATCAGTTTAAAGGAGAATTCTCATTATATTTTAGAAGGGGGATAAATATTAGTTTTAACTCTATATGAGGGGTTTTTGAACAATCCGTATCGAAGGGTCAACTACCCGATATACAATACAAACAAATCGCCAAAGCGAAAATATTCCTTATTGGAACAAGTTAGTTACTGATTTAAAACGAGACTCTAATTGTATTTATGCTTATACGTAATAGGATCTATGTTGCCAAAGACTTCTTATTTGAAATTGCTACTAATGATGTCTTACACACGTTGGTCCTTCCTGTTTACATAAAGAGCATGAAACTAAAACTGCCGTTAATTGATCAACCAGAAGAATTAACACTTTACCAACTCACCTGACGCATTTCATGTATTTCAAACTCTGGTAATAAACACCACAGTCACTTTAATTAGGTACCGCACCCCTTAGTTTAGCTTTTTACACCATGCATAGTGAGCAATTACGATTTAAGATAAGAAGAAACGTACAATTGAACTTCATTTAATCTTTTTTTCAGAATGACAGATACATAGACAGGGGATAACAAAACGTAATTATAATTAGGCCAAGATCTTTTTCACTTCAGCAGAAACTGCATCACCAACCTCGCTGGTGGTAGCTTTTCCACCCAAATCGGCAGTAACAAGACTGTTATCGATAACCTTTCTAACAGCTTTCTCAACAGCCTCACCTTCTTCGACCATACCCAAGGAAAGCTTCAACATCATAGCAGCGGAAAGGATGGTAGCCATTGGGTTGACAACATTTCTTGGTAAATCCGGAGCAGAACCATGAATTGGCTCGTAAAGACCAAATGCGGTATTCTTATCTGGAAGAGAGGCCAAAGAAGCTGAAGGAAGCAAACCTAAAGAACCAGGAATGCAGGAGGCCTCGTCAGATATGATATCACCAAACATATTCGAGCAAACAACAATTCCGTTAAGTTTGGTTGGGGATTTCACAAGCATCATGGATGCAGAGTCGATAAGCTGGTGCCTGACTTCGACCTTTGGGAACTCCTCATGCAAAGTCTCTGTGACGGTCTTTCTCCACAATCTAGAGGAGGCAAGAACGTTGGCTTTGTCAAGCGAGCACACCGGAAGAGGTGGGTTGCTCTGCATGGCCAAGAATCCAGCCATACGGGTGATTCTCTTCACCTCATCCACACTGTACTGCTCAGTATCCCAAGCATAATGGTCTCCCGTATCTTCTTTTCTCTTTCCGAAGTATATTCCACCAGTCAACTCTCTGACAATCATGATGTCGGTACCTTTGGCGATCTCTGGCTTTAAAGGTGAGAATTTCAACAACTTGTCGGACGCAAATTTGCAAGGTCTCAAGTTGGCGTACAAATTCAATCCCTTTCTAATTCTAAGCAATCCCTGCTCTGGTCTGACCGCACCTGTACCCCATTTTGGTCCTCCAACTGCACCCAAAAGAACGGCATCGGCCTTTTTGCAAGCTTCCAACGTCTTTTCTGGAAGTGGATCTCCAGTGGCATCTATAGCAGCACCTCCAATTAGCTCAGTCTCAAACTCAAATTGTTTTTCTGGACGGACTTCTGAAATTGCCTTGAGAACTTTCACGGACTCACCCACAATTTCAGGCCCAATGTGGTCACCTGGAAGAAGAACAATTTTTTTAGTCACAGTCATATTTGTATATTAATGTAGTAGCCTGTCTATTTGATATAGATCAAGAAATAATAAATGAAATTTCTTCTCAAAAAAGGTTGTATGAGTAAAAAAGGTAGACGAAATTATAGGATGGACCCAGGAAATGTGAACCGAGATATATGAGATTAAGTTCAATGACTGGCGCTGCGATGACTCGATAACGTGGAAATTTTCACCTCGAAATTTTCAATTTGAATTATTTCTCGCCGGTACCGGAGAGCTGCACGGCAACTTAGGCCTCAAACGGCCGAACGAGGATGCCTGTATGCACTTTTTTTTTAGGCCGTACTTAGTCTGGTCTCGGATAATTGCACATTAAAAGCACCGGGCTGTGGAGCGGGTTCTAAGTAAATGATTCTTTACGATCAGGAGTTTTCCGGAGTTCGTTTCGAACTGATAGACATCCGATTCATGCCATATCCCTTATCCAGGATTGATGTTCACAAAATTATGGAAGAAAGTATCTATACTTTTAATTTATTTATTTTTCAATACTAATTACCCTTATGGTATATATTCATTGCTCTAGAACTAATGAACATCATCTACGGATGTAAAGATATATGAGGACTCTTTGCACGCTCAAAATCAGGGACCAACTCTAAGCAGCACTTTTTAAAAGATATTTCACTTGGTAGAATGTCGATCCTCGAAGTAAATGCTATTATTATATAGATAAAAAGAAAGATTGAGAATATACATCATATTTGGTTGGCAATGAATTTATCCACATCAACTTCATTTAATGGTGCTCTGGCAGAATTGCTCACTTTGTGGTTTTCCATCTCTTCATCATATTCAATTCTCTCTAGCTTGCTGAAAGCATTCCATCCCTTGACAGGTGGCTCAAGCTTGAAAGGTTCCATGAACTTCACGCAAGCCTTGAAGCTGGGTCCAACAGAGGCGATTTCATGGATTATATCTTCGGTACAGATAATACCGTTGTCACCAAGCTTCTCTTCAATCAAGTTGTTGTCATTTAATGGAAGTGAAACTGTTTCGTGACTCTCATCATATTCTTCCCCTTCCTCAATCTCACCTTTCTCTGTCTTAGCCTTCATTTCGGAAACAGGAATACGCACTCTTGCTCTCTTTTGAATAAGGTTTCTAATTGTGGCTAAGGATGGTGTTCCAATCACAATGTAGGGGTTAACAATTCTGAGAAGTGGTCTAATCGTTTTATTGTATTTGGCAAAAGTACCAATGTTAATCGCATCAAGTCTAAGCAACCTCAAGATTTGGTTGGCTTTATATGGTATGTGAGCACCGTGAGGTCCTTTTATTCTCACGATAAAAACTAGTTTGGCATCCTCATCATCGTCCTTTTTGTCTGATCTTTCAATACTTTCCCTGTCATATTTCGTCACCCTTTTAATTCTGTATTTTTCTCTCTCAGTGGCTCTATGTCTTGCAATCAGAGTTTCCGCTCTTACAAATTTCTGCTTTTTAGCATTTTTATTGACTCTCCTCTTTATGGCTCTTTCTCCAGCCTGCAACTTCTTAACTTCCCGTAATTTCAAAGCATTTTTTCTCTTTCGGAGAATAATCTCAGGATTCGTGGCCAAGGGAGTTTCTTTCGAACTCATTTTAAGCTATATCAAATAATATTATGTTAATATTACAGACTTTGCAGTTTCCTATGTCCTAAATTGTTTATAAGGTTATAGTATAGACTTGACCAAAAGTTTGTAGATCTATTGGAAAAAAATTGATAAAGAAAAAAATTTTTCAGTTTTTTATTTTATAAATATATATTTTTTTCACCCTCTCCAATCTATATCTACACTTTATGCCACATTGTCCTAAGTCCCTTAATTATATATTTTATATTTTAGAAAGACGCTAAATAAAGCTCGAACTAGAAAGCTCCTCCCTTTAGTTACATTACAAAACGAAAGGGACAACGAAAAAAGAAAGAAGTTAAAAATAATAAAATAGAAACAGATGAAGAGCTATAGAATTATTTACAGTGGGTCGATCCTTAACAATTAAAGCACTCCTTATAAAAGCATATAGAAATAAAGTTCAACTTGCGAATATACATGTATGGGATATATAAGTGATAGTAGCAAGTACTATATCCGAAAAGTATCAGTTCAATGGCCGGCCCATTGAATAGTACTCAAATCAATGCCCTGCTGGACCATTTCATACAAAGGACTCAAGTCCCTTAAGAATTTGACTCTCTGCTTCAAAGCATTACTAACATAGTCAATTTCATCCTCAGTGGTGAATCTTCCAATACCAAACCTGATGGAGGAGTGAGCCAAGGCATCATCCGCACCGATGGCATGCAAAACATATGAAGGTTCCAAAGATGCAGAGGTACATGCAGAACCTGAACTTAAAGCAACATCTTTTAAGGCCATCAAAAGAGACTCACCCTCAATGTATGAAAATGAGACATTGATGCAACCGGGAAAGTGATGTTCCTTCGATCCATTGTAGGTGGTGTAAGGAATAGACATCAAATTATTGACAAGCCTATCAGAGAGTTTCTTGATATGGGCATGGTCATAGTCATAATCTTCACGAACCAATCTTGCAGCTTCACCAAATCCACAGACTAACGGTGGAGCAAGAGTTCCCGACCTGAGACCTCTTTCCTGACCACCCCCGTTGATTAAAGGCTCGATTCTCACTCTTGGACGCCTTCTGATGTAGAGAGCACCTATACCCATAGGACCGTAGATCTTGTGGGAAGATATGGACATTAAGTCGATATGCATCTTATTCACATCAATAGGGATCTTTCCGTAGGCCTGAGCACAGTCAGTGTGGAAGAAGACCTTATGCTTTCGGCAAATTTTTCCAATCTCTTCTATCGGCTGAATAACACCGATCTCATTGTTCACTGCCATCACTGAAACAAGACATGTATCCTTGCGGATGGATTTTTCGAGCTGCTCCAAATCTATCAAGCCTTCCTTGTCGACTGGTAGATATGTGATATCGAATCCTTCATCTTGAAGATGTCTACATGAATCCAGAACACACTTGTGCTCTGTTTGCGTTGTGATGATATGGTGCTTCCTTTTGCCATAGAAATGGGCCACGCCCTTCAATGCCGTATTGTTACATTCGGTTGCTCCAGAGGTGAAAATGATCTCCCTTGGATCGGCGTGAATCACATCAGCAACGTTCTTTCTTGCCTGTTCAATGGCCTTATCAGTTTCCCAGCCATATGCGTGCGTAGAGGAATGTGGGTTACCATATAGACCCGTAAAATATGGAAGCATCTTGTCCAAAACTCTAGGATCCACAGGTGTTGTTGCCTGCATATCCATATATATAGGCCTATGACCGTACTTTGTATCATCTCTATTGGTATTTTTGAAGTCCATATGCATCTCTGTTTTCTCTTCGGTTTTCTCTTCTGTTTTTGTTGCTGTTTTTGTTGCTGTCTTTGTTGCCGTAGCAGTTGCTGTGGCCATTCTATTCACACTAGTAGCACTAAGACATCTTATTGCATTCTTAGAAAGTATTCTCCGAGCTGAGCTTTGAAGTGCCCGGCTTGTAAAATGTATAGGCAATTGCATCGTGCTTTTACCGTATAATTATCCAAAAAACGTTAAGGAAACCGCCAACTCGATATATTCAAGAAGCTTGATAAGAATGGTGTAACAGGAAATGAATACGAAATAGTGTACAGCGCCTGAATCGGTTTTATATTTAATGGTAGAAAGAGGGGAAAAAGATTGGCAAATTCAGTAGGGCTGGAAAAAAAAAATGCGAGTGGAAGAAAAGAAGCAAAATTGGAAAGTAGAATGGGGAAAGAAAGAAAAGACAATCGCATATTTACAAGTTAAGTGAGAGCGATATTTTGACTCTAACCAAGATCACGGAGAAAACGTTGTCTAATACCGCTTATCGCCTTCCCCCATCCCGGACGTAACAAGAATTTAGGCACAGTTCGGAATTTTCTTATGAAAGAAGCGCCACCGTTGCGACTGATAGATATCCTGTACCAAACGGCACCACAGTTTATAATTTTGTTTACGGTTACTATCAACCACAGACAGAACAGAAATTTATTAGACCGTAGAAGAATGCTGATGAGCAATTTTCTCGTGGAGATATTTTCCCCAGATAATTGGGATGAATACAATTTGGTGGTGTAGTTGTTCGAGCTCATACTTTTCACATGTAGTGAAATTTTTACCATTCACGTACGTATTGTTTAGGCTAATTTAAAAGAAGGGAAGCCTGTCTTTTCCATTGAACTAAAAGTAATTTAACTTGTGGTTCACAAGCACAATTTACTACATCTCACTGAACCTCTGTGTCATACTATATCACCATTCATTGTAGACTCTAGAAGGACTTCTTTTACGTCAAGAATGATACATGAATCTCAAAAGCGCGGAATCTTCCCTTTTTGTACGGTCGACGTGTGCCATTGACTGACTATACAATTCTCCACATATACACGGATATACCGGTGAAGTGGTACAACACCTTGGGCAACTAAACGTTTTTGTTGATGAACTACGGCCCGATAGACGCGTCGATTATTAGCAAATGATTAACAGGTCTTTTTTGGTGTTCAGCAACGGCAGGGACGACGGTGCCGTTGCTTGGTATTAGGTCACCGAAAAAAAAAAATTTATTATACACTGTCGCGAAAAATCACTCCTAGTCCTTCCGGTTTTTGGTGGGGTCGGATCGAGAGAGATACTTAATTGTCCGTTCATTTACACCAAAGAGATTGCTAGGAATAGGCCGATCATCCCCTGCACAAAATACAACCTTTTGAACAATTGCTGGTTTTGAGAAATGTCCACAGACTCTAAGGCGTCAAATTATTTCCTCGTATCACTTGTAAGCGGTGGATGTGCTGGTACTGCCACCGACTTGACCTTTTTCCCGATCGACACTTTGAAAACAAGACTACAAGCATCTGGAGGCTTTTTCAAGAATGGTGGCTTCAGAGGGCTATATAAAGGCCTTGGGTCTGCATTAGTGGGATCAG
This sequence comes from Brettanomyces anomalus, assembly GCA_001754015.1. Classification (NCBI taxonomy): domain Eukaryota; kingdom Fungi; phylum Ascomycota; class Pichiomycetes; order Pichiales; family Pichiaceae; genus Brettanomyces; species Brettanomyces anomalus. The sequence continues at coordinate 264,701 of MDSB01000005.1, forward strand.
CACCATCGGCAGCGTTATTTTTCATCACTTATGATACCATGAAAAGATATCTCTATCGAGTTCTTCCTAGCCATTTCTCAAGTGAGTCAACGGCATTGACCGTGGCCCACATGATAAGTTCATCAATGGGTGAAATAGCAGCATGCACGGTCAGAGTTCCTGTTGAAGTGATCAAGCAGAGGACACAGTCACTACAATTCAAAACATCCTGGGAATCTTTCAAATTCATCACTGGAAACAAATCTGGAGAGGGTGTCTTAAGGGGTCTCTATAGAGGTTATGGAACGACAATCATGCGTGAGATTCCATTCACAACGATCGAGTTTCCCCTTTATGAAGCTTTGAAGGCCAAGTGGGCCAAGGAAGCAAATGTAAAAAGATTGTCACCAGGGAAAGATGCAATTTGCGGATCTATTGCGGGAGGTATTGCTGCTGCAATTACAACGCCGTTGGATGTCCTTAAAACCAGGCTTATGCTAGAGAAGCAACGGATTTCTGTCTTCAAGATGATAACTAGAATGGTGGAAAATGAGGGGTATGGCATTTTCCTCAGTGGAATAGTTCCAAGAACCATGTGGATCAGCGCTGGAGGTGCTGTCTTTTTAGGGGCCTATGAGACTGTCAGTGCATCACTGAGATCGCTGTATGGACTGGACTAAATTTACAAGGTCCACTTTTTAGATCATCACTCATATACATAAACACCTGTTATTATAGACTTTTTATAAGCTTTCTTTTGGCTCTAGTAATTTCCTGGCTAAGCATTTAAATTGAAGCCAAAACTAAAGCTAGCGCTCTTTCCCTTGACGAGCTTTTGCCAGACTTGCGATTTACCAGAAGTTTGCCGTTGATTTTTTATTTTTTGGATACCATCAAGTGCTTCCTGCAATCTCTTAGAGTATTTACTTCTGCGTAATTTTTCGACAAGGAGATCAAAAACCGGCAAATCTATAGGGGTGTCATGAAGCTCTCCTACATCCTCATCCGTGTCCTTAAGCTTACTTGCAGTAATGAACTTCTCGAACTTAGAGAGATGACCCTTGTCTATGGAATCTCTATTCTTGTCAATAAAATCTTCCACAAGTATTCTGAACTTTTTGGCATGAAATCCACTAATCTGATCCTGCTTGTCTCTAAAGAAGCTAAGAACCTCTCCAAGAAGCACGCAGGGAACAAAGTTGGCGGTCAAAGCGACATTGTCCTCAAAATTGATCACGGTATGCCACCATTGAGCTGGGACATACATACAATCGCCTGGAAATGTCATTCCAATAATACAGCTTAGTCCTTTGCTATCATATGCTTCATCAGAGAGTTTGACAGCATCATTGTAAAATCCTGATAAGACCCATTCGGCAACATCCACAGGCGCCGTCACTTCACTCTCATTTTCATTCGTATGAATTCCTGGTGGAAGCATATCTGGCGGCAGCATAATCCAGAGCTTTGTACCTTGTAAAACTGTATTCCAGGCACATGTGCTGTTTGGATCCTTATGGAATCCTGACCCTGATCTCTTCGGACCAACAGTAAGCCATAAATGGTCAGGTCGACTCTCACCAAGAATTTGCAAAAGGTCCTCTTCCGCATACGGAGGAGGAGAGAATTCCTTGCTTAGCTCTTTGGTGGCTTCTGAATTGCAGTCAAATAAATATAAAGGTTTTTCATCTTGATTTCTGCGTGCGTAGGCCATGTATAGGGGTAACGGCCAATCAACCGATTCCTGTCTGAATTTTACATTTGAAAACCTATCTTGCAAATACTCAGCTGTCCAATGGGGCCATCTGTCCTTGTCATTAGATTGTAGAATAAACGGGTAATTATACCAGTTGCTGTTGTAACTATCCATTGTGAACGTTTCTTCATTGATCCTAGGAATTCTACCTTTATAATAGCATCTCAAGGGGACGGATTCCCTCATGTCAAGTGGACTCTGTTGTTGTAATGCTCTTTGCTCTTTGAGAACTTGAGAAAAAATATCTTGGTAGTTAACTTGTAAATTCTGATATGGCTCATAAAGCATGTCTGAATATACCACATCACAGTTGATGTTGCTTTCCTGGTCTATACCCAATATGGAGTTTCTCCAGGATCCTCCCCATTTATTAAACTGTACGTTACTATGACGCTTCTGATCTTGCACAAGCTTGTTATAAAGGTCTCGCCATATTTGGTCAAAACTTACGAATCCATAGAAAAATCTGCTAGTGTGCATTAGGTGAACCAAATCAGATGGTGAATCTAATAAGCTAATAATATTTATTATTAAACCATCAGAGAGTCTTCCAAAGAAAGAACCCTTTGATTTTAAGACCGCCGCTTTTTGGACATCATCTGCAAACAAAAAGTTTCCAGAGGGCTTGATACTCTGTGGGTGCTTAATCAAATTTAGTCGTAAAGTGGATGGAAGGTACCTTGTTTTTGCAAGTACAGATTTCTTAATATCGGAAGAGACTTTTTTTCTCTTGATCTGACGTTCAGGTGATAGCATCATGCCGGTATCTACTCCGCAGGGTGGTTGTGAGGGCTGATCCTGTTTTTCAGAATATTGTTGTAGGATGATAGATATATTTCAAAGAGAGAAAGGTGACTAGTGAAATTTTTCGTACTCGATCCGGTTCAGATATCAGCTACGAAAGTTGAACATGAAGCTTAAACTTACATTAATAATCAACAAGTGCCTTTCTTACAATAATATATTTATTGCTTCTCATAGCTCTACGCTATCCATTGCTGGGAGTCGTCTGATTAGAACAATATCCCAAAATATTTACATGTACTTATAAATTGTTGCTACTACACTCTTAGTATCTTCATTTCTCCACTGGGAGAGTCTTTGGCCTCTTCACCAAATAATCCTTCATTCTCAACTTTCTATCATACGCTCTTTCCTTCTTTCCAGGATACAACACCTGCTCATCAAGAGGATTTGCAAACTCTTCTTTGTATGCAGGAGGTTTGAGTTGAGCATCTCTTTGCTTCCAGTACTTTTGTATCTGCGAAACACAATTCATGCAAAGATGATGCGCCCTTTTATAGTGGCCGCAAGCAGGACATCTGTTCAACTCATTCTTAAGCTTGACATGCTTGCTTCCAGGCGTATAAACCCTCAATCTTCTTTTCATGTGTGATCTCTTCTTTTTAGGAGCAGCAAGGTATATTCCATTATCTGTGAAAAAAGGAACCTTTGCTTGTCTGTCGGCAGCATTCTCTGCTATTTCTCTTAGTTTTTTCTGCTTCGTAGCATTGCTTTCCGGCACCTGTCTAGGGATAAGGAACGATGGTATAGGAAGCAATATCGAAGGAAGAGTAACTTTGGGGAGAAGCGTTTCCCCTATATTTATCATTCCCAGTACACTTCTCAATGCATACGACATAATGGATAAATTTTCCGTGGCTCGCCACTTCTAGAAATTCTAATTAGTCTATAATTTTGCCTATAAATACAGGAACCAAGCTTTTGAAAGAGACTTTGACGAGCAAGGTGTGTAAGGCAGAGCGAATATATCTTTTTTCTCCCCTCTTTTTTTAGTCTCTTTTCATATACGTTCACACTAGAGTTACAGAAGTTATACATTATACAGACTCCAACATTTTAGCACCCAAGCACCCCTTTTTTTTTCTTTTATGTAGTTCCTACGATTTAACTTGAACACATGTTGAAATCTCTGCTGCTATGTGTTAAATTCTAGACTCAGGTAAATTCACGGTTGATTAGTACTACCTGATGCCCTCCTTGTATATGACCTAGAATGTCGACGCGTCGTTGTACTTTTTTTAGATCGCAACAAGTTATCATAAATTTCCTGATTGGAAAAAAAAAGTGGCTCATAGGAATTTTAAGCACATAGTGTGCTTCCTTTTTCTAAATATTCCACTAGTGCGACGTACCCGTTTAACAAAAACAAATAAATTCTCGCGCGTTTCTAGAGCCAGCATTTTTCGTCTGAAGAAAACAAAAGAAGACAGGTGAAAGTAAAAATAAAACGGAAAAAGTAGAATAGCGTATGATCTAACCAACACCTTGCATTTTTGTACTAAGACTCTTTCAACTACCTTTTAGCCATCTTGACATCAATATTATCTGTTTCAGGATTGCAGTAACTCAATAGTGGAGTATCAGAAATTGAAGTTAATTTACAGATACTAAACCAAGATGACCGAGGCTCAATCTCAACATTACCAAGCGTCTTTACAATCTTCTCAGCAGAAGACAAAACCCCTTTCGCCGGATAATAATACAGCGTTGCAACCATCTAATTATGTCGGTTTCGATACCATCACAACTCAAATTGAGAATAGGATGGTGAAGAGGGGTTTTGTTCTAAATATCATGTTGGCTGGATGTTCTGGACTCGGTAAATCGACTTTAGTCAATACTTTATTCAGTGCACACCTCGATGAATCGTGCGGAAGAAAGTCTGTCTACGATCCAGTGGAGCGTACAACTGAGATTAAGGTCACATCGCACGACTTGGTCGAGAACAACGTGGTTTTGCACCTTAACATTATCGACACTCCAGGTTTTGCGGATCAGATCAACAACAATCGTTGCTGGGACCCAATACTCAGATACATTAAGGATCAGCATAACCAGTATTTGAGAAGGGAGTTGAACGCTGACAGAGAAAAATTCATTAAGGACACGCGTGTTCATTGTGTTCTGTACTTCATTGCTCCAAACTACTACGGATTGACTAATCTAGACATCCAAGTTTTGAGAAGGTTGTCAGAAGTTGTCAATGTTGTTCCTGTGATAGCCAAGGCAGACACGCTCACTTTGGATGAGAGAGCTAATCTTAAGAAGGTTCTCCAGGAACAATTTGACCAGTATGGACTTAGAATGTATCCTTACAATGATGATACTGGAAGCCGTCTTACACCAGAAGAAGTTCAGTTCAATAAAGATATTCGTTCAATGCTTCCATTTGCCGTTGTTGGTTCTGAGGAAATTATTAAGACCGCGAAAGGTGAGGCCGTGCGTGGCAGAAGAACTAAATGGGGTGTTATAAATGTTGAAGATGTCACTCAATGTGAGTTTGTTTACTTGAGAGATTTCTTGACCAGAACACACTTATATGATCTGATCGAGACAACCGCTTTACAGCACTACGAAACGTTCAGAACAAAGCAGCTTACTGCTCTTAGGGAGAATGTGGGCGCAAGAAATGCACCTTCTCCATCCCAGATGATGCCAAGATCACAATCCCAGATTCCACCATCTCACATGGGCTACATTCCTCGTAATTAGTCCTTGCATTAGTCTGTGAGAGGAAGGCCATCTTTTAAAAAATTTATATGTGTGCCACAGATGAACGAGAGTCGTATTTAGCGGTTAGCGTGACTCTTACTTTCTGCTTCCTAGCATTATTTTTGCCCTTCTGTAAACTGCTCTATTTCTACAAATTTGCCAATTTTACTTCATACTATAATTACAAGGTAGTAAGTAAGTAATGTTTTTTTTTTTCATCAAGTAAAATATTCTTGGTAATGGTAGCGATGCAATCATAGCTGTAAATCACGAACATTGTAATTTCAAAAACATATAATTAGAGTGATGTTCATCTATGAACGAATGAAGTAATAGTGTAAAGTCCTTTTAACAGAATTGGAAAGAAGGAAAAAAAAAGCTCCCCACCAAAATAAAAATGAAAAACTTGGTAGCAAGCTATGCAATAACAAATATTCGAATAGAGTTGCGTGTGACAAAGGATTTATATATATATAATATAATGCCCTCGATTCGTTCATTTCAACGTAAGAGTTTTGTCAATTTTTGAAACCAATGTGTCAACCACTTTATTCACTGCCGTGTCTTCTTCATTAAGTTCAACACTGTCTTTCAATGTTGCAGCCTCCAAAGTGTCCTCCTTTAGTTTTGTGAGGCGATCTTCATCTTCAATATCATCTTCTACTTTAGCTAATGATGGATCTGCTGCCACATCATTTTCATATTTCTCGGTGTTTGCCAATGTTGCATCCTCGACATCTTCTTCTTCTGCCTCTTCTTTCCTTTTACTATCCTTCTTTGTTTCCTCTAAAGAATCATTCAACGTGTCCGAACTGTCATCCTCATACTCTGGAATCTTCTCAACCTCTTGTATGTAGTGTTCCAGTGCATCACCATCATCAAATCCAATCAAACTACCCGCTTGCTTGTGTTTTCCATTCTTCGATTTTACAGTAGGGACTTCACTATGCTCTTCATCTTCAACGTCAGCAGCTGCAGGGGATTTCACAATTTTGTGATTGCCATACAGTGAGATGTTATAGGCGAGTGGATTATACTCTGGAGAATTGTAGAAAACTCTTGAAATTTTTGGTTCCGAATTGTTCTTTTCCCATGGGAAAATTGGATTATGTTTAACATAGTCTTCAACATAACTGTCCTTTCTTTTATGCTCTGTCTCCTTTGAAACTTCTTCTTGGACTTTTGGAAGTGGCACATCATGCTTTTCCTCTTTTTCAAAAACTTCATTTATTTCAGTCTCAGCTTCAGGGAAGTGGAATTTTGGCTCTTTCATCCTCCAAGCCTCACCTTTTGAAGACTCATCAACTAAATTTTCATGATGATCCGACTTTTTATAGTAGTACATTGGGAATTTGACTTCATTTGAGTCAAGAATTTGATCAATAGTAGCTGGACCCTCGTCGACGAGAGGCTCTGGTTCTTTTTCAACGTCTACTTTTATTATCGGTCTATGTATGATCTCCACTCTATCTGGTTGCAAATTCTCCGAAAGAACAAGTAAATCCTTTGGATTGTTTCCCGCAATATGTAAAGAGTCAAATATGTTCCACCATAAATCGTAGATTGTCTTCTTATCACCATCTGAAAAGAAATCCAGTGCAAATAGGTTTTGCTTGCCCGAGATAAATCTTTCATTCCATGGCTTTAGCGAGCCAATAAAATGTAAAACATGAATGTCATTCTGAAATCTAACCATTGCAGGGGCATACTCATAGTTTGAGCTTAACGTGCAGTTGTATGTGAATGGGATCCGGCTCCACGAGTATTGCGATGGTCCAGTCAAATGGAAAAATTCATTTAAAAGACCTTGGTCAGAACCGTCGAACGAATCCATGTTCTTGGCAAATGCGGAAAGTTCCTGAAATGTGTGTAAGCTTGGTTTGAGTAAAAACACACCAGAATTAAAACAGTCTGGCCATCCACAATCTGGTGCTGCAAAAATCTGCGTTTCGGAGACATCATTTTCGAATAAATCATCGATGTTTCTAATAACAGCAGTATCCGAATCAAGATAAACCAATTTATCGTAATCGGTGAATCTCCAACAGTTCAATTTTGTGAGAGTTTTATCCAATTCGGACCGCTGAAGCAAATTGTCCAATTCATACCGGTTCCTGGTCTCAAACAAGTCATCATCAATATTTACGAGCCTCTCGAATAGGCCGGATTCGTCAAGTAATCGGACTATCTCTGGTTTGACGGTCTTCTCAGAGTACAGCAACACTATTGGTATAATAGAGCCAGTATTTCTCAACGATTGAGCCAACGTCAAAGTTCCCGGTAAGTAACCGGTGTTAAGAAGGAGGGTAACATAAGCGTATGACGACATTCAATTGGTGGTTAATCAAAAATTCTAATCGGGTTATCTGAGTTAAATGGTACCGAGGTGGGTAAAAATGAGTTTGGCGTTTAACCAGCTATTTCTGTTAGCCTTGAGTCGTAAGACGGCTTCTAATATATAACAAGGCCTTGAAGTGGAAGCTTTGATCAGAAATATAATAAGAATTCTTATCAAACTCTCTCCCTCAACCAAACTTATATGTGTTTGTAAAGAGGATGTGGGAAGTGAAGCGAAGAGTTGTAAATTCGAGGAGAATAAATATAAAAAGAGAAAAAGGCAGTCATTGATTATTTGTGGTTCCTCTGTAAGATGGAACGAAGTTCAAAAAAAATGGGGTAGAGCAGAATTGAGGCAGTCAGTACGAAGGAAAAAGGCAGCATCGACATTGTATGGAGTTAGGTTTGCAGCGGCTGAAAAGAGAGGACGGGATGAGTCTTTAGCCGGGTCATTTGCTTTATTGACAATCCGCTCTTTCGGTCGCGGTCACATGATTGAACAACAATACCAATTTAGAAAATTCAGAGTATTTTTTTTCTTTTTTGGCAGTAATCATGAGGCTATATCAGTTTATGTATGGCTGACCTTACCATTTTTCGTTACTGAGTTTTTTCCCCCTCCACTCCATGTATCCAGATTGTTAATTGTTTCATGTGGAGATAATACAATCAAAGTTTAAAATCGCCATTTGTGACCATCCATGCCTTTATTTATGTTGTTATATTTTGTGGTTAACGAAACCTTCAATTTGACTACATCCACTCTTTTCCGGCCTTGGGATTGATTGAGTTCATAATTTCTGTGTTAGGCACCCGTTCTTTTGCAGCCAAAAAATCTGCAAGAGAAGAGCATGGTCTATCCTTAATTATTTCTCGGCTGTTTTGGTATACCTTATTTGGGTAGTACTTTTGGGTAAATCTATTTATTGGGCATACTTCTAAACAAATCACCTCACAATTTTTTCTTCGTCTTTTTTTTTTTATCAATATTTAGATCTAGCCTTGGGTTGGGCTCTATCTATAGAACTGTAGTACCATCTGTTATCTACACTCTTTACTCAATATCTTCCTTTATCGCAAGTAAGTCTGAAACCTCTTATCTTTAGTCTGTGGCATCTAAACGCTTTAATCTGTTTCATCCTTCTTCTATCTATATTTTCTCGGTTCAAGCCGTCCCGTGGACTTGAAAAAAAAAATTAAAAAAAATAAGATCAGCGTCCTAGTGGAAGCTGCTTGGACTTTTAACCTGCAAAGCCAGCAGAGATCGGTGGGGATGCTTGTTTTACTTGATTGCAGCTTTAAAGTATCAAAAATTGGGGCGTATTTCCGCCCTCTATTCCGCAGGTTGTGTGGTTCATGCCTTAATAATAGAGATCTGCAATGTTTACACTAAACATCATACAGTTCCCATTAGCACTTTTCCTCGATTTGCATCCACTCTATTGAACTTTTTTTTTCTCTTTCTACTGTAATGCGTAATTGGCAAAAGATGAAGCAGGCCAACATTCCCGTACCGCTTCCGTACCTTTTTTGTTGAGTTTAGATCCTCTTTTGATTTTTTTTTCCCCCATTCTATTTATATATTTACTTATTTACTCATTTATTTATTTGTTTATTTCATTTCCGGCTAGTCCTGGCTTCCAATTTTTTTCTTGGCTCTGAAGCAATTGCCCAGTATTATGAGAAGTAGGATTGGCTATTGTTGAAATGTATACTGCCATACCTTAGGCGTGGAACCGTTATGTCACCTCCATGCAGTATAGCTGCAAGCTATAAAGAAGTCCGTTTGCTAGTAATAGTACATTTATATTCTCAAAGTATTGTACACGCATTATCTATATACCCGAGCTATCGCCGCTCCTATGAGTTGAGCATATGTTTGCATCGTTATCCGCCTGATATCTATAAGCATTAAGTTCTCTTTGTATCTTTATTAGAGCCACCTTTGCCTTGTTCTTGTCCTTGTTCTTGTCCTTGTTCATGTTTTTGCTCTTCCTCTTGCTCTTGCTCTTCATGTTGAATACGCTGTTGTTGAATTCCAGCGGCCGACCATGAAGATGGGATCTGTTCATGCGAAGATTGTAATTGATGAGGGGGTATATTCTGTCTTGGCATGTGCATCATTTGTTGTTGAGTCTGGGAAGGAGCAGAATATATTTGGCTTTGTGGTTGCAAAACATAACTCTGCGGCTGTGCATAAGTTGAATATAATGATGGCTGAAAATACTGCTGTAATGTTTGTCCCAGTTGCAGCTGCATTCCTTGCTGTGGATAGCTAAGCGTGGAAGCCATCGGCTGTTGCTCTTGTATTTCTTGTTGTTCTTGTAGTTCTTGCTTTTCCCGTTGTTGTTCTTCTTCTTTTTCTTTGTTCGTCCGCTGTTGCTTGTTCGTCCTCTGTTGACCATGTACTGCGTTTTTTCCCTGGCCACTTTGACCTTTTTGGCCTCGCTGTAACTTCATCAACTCAGATAGATAACTTTCATCAACATTAAATAGCGCCGGGTTCTTCCAGAATAGGTATCTTATAAATTCTCTCACCTGTTCTGGGCTGGCTTCCTGTCCCTTAGCCTTGATAAACTCTCGTGCCAAGTATCGCCATTTCTCAACTTCTCCTTCATCCAAAATATCTCGAAGTTGAAGAACATCGTCCGGCCCACTGTCAGAGTTCACACCACCTTGCTGCCCTATTAATACCTGATACCGGTTTCTGGCAGCCAAATACGTTCCCACTCCTGAGGCCTCCGCAATTTCCACCCACGACTTCCCTGCCTTCTTCATGTCCACTATCATTTTGTCCTGCTCCTCTGTGAACTTAGACTTTCTCCTGTTCCGTTTGGTATGCTCCACTTTCAATGATTCTGGACTTGGCTGAATGTTTGCATACGGTGGGATGAATATCTTCTGTGAAAGATCGTACGCGAGATTTGATATTCCCATATAATTAACTTCCACTGGGCGATTCGTCACTCCTGAGACTTCAGCCGCTCCTTGATGAATATTGCATGCATTGGAAGACGTCAGGTTCGTCACAGCCGCGCCACTTTGATACCCTGACGACATCCCTTCAATTATAGGTTGCGTCGGCATGAAGTTCATTCCCGATCCTTTCCGTAGGTTCACTTGGGGCGCGTTAATAGGTGCTTGCGACATTTGGAATGATTGAGGTATTTTCCCATGGTAGTAAGGGTACTGTTGGTCGTTGACAATGTTTCCCATTGTGCTTTGCAACTTTTGTGTGGTATCCTTGTGATAGACTTGGTATCCCTGTGGCATCAACGGTAATTGCTGCGATTTCGGGGTTGGTATATTCTGGTAATGCAGCTGCTCTAGATGCTGTTGTGAAGACTGACCAACCTGCGGGAAAGGATTTTCGTTGAAGACAGTATCAGGTTGACGCGGCTGAGAACTCGTCGGTTCATAAGAAAATGTTCTTTTATTTGTAGTAGCACCGGTTGTGTGAAACGATCTTTCGGACTTCTGATAAGAGCTGTGATTATGTGGTGTGTACCCAGATGGTAAGGATTGTAGGCTCGAGTATCTTTTTGTATTGCTGCTATTATCACCCGCCACATGTCCTTTGCCTGAAGGTGATGACGTATCTTTCGAGTCAGAAAAAGACCCAGATTCCGCATAATATTTCTGGGTCTTTTTGGTTGGCAAAGACATCAAGAAAGACGGTGTGTAAAATGTTAAGCCAGTCCGAGGATGTTTTGATTCTACACCAAAAATGTCGTGATGGAGAAGAAAAAGATGGTCGCAAATATTCCGTGGGAGAGAACACAAACAAAAATATATAGCACCAAGAAAGTAGAGCTCGAAAAAAAAAAAGACCAGGAAAGACGAACGCTTGTAATATAATATAATGAGAGCTGAGCGAAAAAGGGAAATATTCCTGAAAATCCTAGACAAAGAGACAAATGGAACGAGTATATTCGTGACCTGTCACTTGTAACTCAGAACTTCCCGTTGTGAGTCTGACTATCTATCTGCTGTTCGGTGAATATCCTAATTTCCGTAAGAATGATATTCGTTTTGATAGTGTTTTTCGGTTGTGGGAGCAAGCGAATTTTCTCTTCACTGGTAACCTGATCAATGGTTGAAAAACTCGGGAAACTCAATAAAATATAATTTTGAAGGCTCAAGGCTATCAGAATTGTTCACAATTTTGGTCCTCTCCAGAATGAATACTCTGTATGTCAATTTGTGTAGTTTAAAAAAACTGGTATAATGACTGCTCAGTTGCTCTGTGCAAATAGATATCCGATGGGTGGGATGTCGACAACAAAATTCCGCTGCACGGATGGCTGAAAAAAAAATATATATAAGCAGGAAAAAAATATGCCAGTGATAAGAAAAAGTGCTGCTAGCTGACAAAAAGGGACGGCAAATGGTAGAAAGAATCAAGTTCACAAAAAGCCCAAATCTTGATGGTACTTTGAGAAAAAGAGAGCAGTTTGGTTCCAATTGATGAACAGAAAGAAAAAGTGGTGAACTGTTAGTATATAATATCACCAACCAAGTCCACTCCGAAAAAAAAGCTGTTAAAAAATAAAATGGAAAACAAAAAAATATATATATATAAGAAATCAGATCAAATTTGAAGAAAAAAATTAAAAAAATTAAAATAATAATGGCAAAAAAATCTTGAATAAGCACGAATGCAAGTCAAAAGAAGTTTAACGCAGAGAGTCACTCCAGAATGAAAAGTACGCAAAATACTGGATACGGCGTGAATCAGACGCAATAGAAAACTCTGTTTCGGAACAATCAGCTCCCTGATACTCAGCCACGCCTCCTGCTGAGAGAATAACTTGTATATCGATCTTGTAATGATCTGGTACTGTTCAACCAAGTCTCTACGTTAAAGAAAATGAAGTGAATTCGGAGTGGATAGCCTAGTATATATGTATCACGATTGCAAATGCGGGTAGTTTTATTTTGCCGAAAGTACGGGAAAGCTAGGTCTAACGATGTAGCATTTCTTCGCTGATTGTTCCTTCGGTCATAGAGATGAATGCGTTATGAATTCCGTGCAGATAAAAAAAAAACGCATTCTCTTATTCTTCTTCCGCTGGTTCTTATTTTGTGCTCATAACCTTGTTTCTTTTTTTAAGTCTGCAAGCACCTCAGTCGAAAGTTTTCGCGAAAAGAAAAGAGTTCAAAAAAAGTGGTCTCAAATCAACAATAGTGATACGCTCTCGTAGTCATTCATTCCATACATGAAAATGGGCTGGAACTTGAAGGTAAATTCGAGTTCAACTACCTATTAAAATCTATATTCGTTTGGCAAAGATTAATCCGCCTTTTCAGTCAACCTTGTTGCTTCATTTATTGCACACTTACAACACTTACATTTCTCTATGTAATCTAAGCAGTTGAGATCCGGGCTAAATAATATTTCCTACCTTCTGAAATTTTTTTGGCTAACATTTATCTTTTTTCTTTATTCCTGATTATTTAAGCTATTGTTAAAATTATTATATTTTTTATTGTTCCTTTATACTTTTACCTCTCATAGTTTTTGATCCAACCTTGTTACTCAGAACGATGGATGCCCTGCAAAGCATGAAGTAATACATTATTATATGGTGTGCCGGTTTCCTACTTGGTTTTTTTTTTTTTTTTTTTTTTCCCCCCCCCCCCCTACTTATGTATGTATCTTTCGTATCTGTTTGCTATTCTGGTTTGAACGTCTTTTTCTCTACCACGTCATTGCAGTTATTATACCTATTATTAACATTTCTTCTTTTTGGACACTGCAACAACTATTTTCCGTATTATTTCCATCATAACCTTTCCATTCTTTATGTCTTGTCGATTTCAACCTGTTTCTTCATCTTTCTATCATGAAATACTGTAGTAGGTCTTTACGCTAGTCCATTTCTCGTAATTGAAACGGTGCCAAATTTTTTTTTTCTCTGTATTTTTTCTCTCGAGGCCGATAATTCTCACCTGCATCCACCAAAACATATCTCACACTTTTTCATTACTTATAGTATGCATGAAGAAAGACCCAATCATTTTTACTCTGCAACCACAGTGAAAGCTTATCTTATTTGTCGTTGGCATCCCATATTACTAGTGTGTAAATCACAAATCCTCACCAACTATTTTCACGGGTTGCAGAGAACAGTTTTTGAACCACTCACTGAATTCACATTCTAACCTGAAAGTAATATTTTGTGCCTAAATTCCAACAAACGGATTGATTTCGAGTTGCTTTCCTGCAACTCGTTTATCTTATTATAACCAGCTTAACGGTTACTATAGTTACGGGGCCCGAATATTCAGCAAACATTCCATTTACTTTGATCTGTTAGTTACATTTTGTCCCAGCTCTTCTTTATTTTACTTCCTATCACTTATTTTCTTTCGTTCTATACTTTGCGTGTGAACATTTTGTAAGTCATAAAGTGTTTGTAATAGGATTCGAATTTAACTACAGAGAAGCAAGTGTACGATTCAATAGTTAAATTAAATCTTAAATTACGCTGTATAAATATGTCAATTTTCAAAGATGAATTTGAAAAGCAAAAACGTTTTATTATCATGTTTTATTCAATATTAGGTTTGGTTATGAAGTATATATATTTCTATAACAAAAATTATATTATATTTTCTAATTACATCCACCATGAACACAGAAGTATCTCCGTACTTTTGAGGAGATAATTTTCTCAGCACCTTCTGGTGATCGCGTACTTTTCTTTTCGATTACCAGTCATTAATTTTTTTTGTTGTTCACATTTCAGTTTTTTTTTTCGATTTATTTCCATCAAACAATGTGGTTGGCCTACTGACAGCAAAGCTCTAAAGTTGACATTTATTGTATTACTTTTAGCTTCACAAATTTCCTTCCTCATCCTGCTCACAATATTCCGCTTTTAAATCCACTTTTCCCCCTCTCACCCCCGGAGATAACTTCATCATGGTGGTTGCAGGAAATAACCAAGTTTTAATTTCAGTTGGATAGACGGACAACTAAATTTTTGGATCCTCTCTGAAAGCCTACATAACGTCAGGCAAAAGTGCTACATTTGGTTGAAACTATATCCGAGTTAATTATTATGAATCTTCAAAAAAAGCAGAAGTATTTTTCTCGGACTAGCCAGTATAATCTTGAACAGCTGGACAGAGAAATTGAGAGGACAGATTTGGAACAATACGTTTAAAATTAGAACAATGTATATTACATATCATTCCAAATCCGGAAATTTATGCATACATACACACACACCACACCGTATAGAACACAAGTTGGCACATCTGCAACTCACATACCAATAATGCGATTTCTTCTGGCAATAATTTACAGTATCTTCCCTCATTATATACTATTTCTCCATGGATTTCTAGATTTCAAATAAAAAAACTAATATCTATAGAATTACACCAACCATGTTGTGTCAACAACCTATTCCTAGTTCTCTGAAAGTTCAGCATTAGAGTGTTATGTCGTATATACAAAGTGCAAGAGAAAATGTGTACATGATAAGGAATTTTAGAAAAGATAGCAAAATACAGAAATACCCATATTGAATATCAGTTAACTTCAACTGTTAAGGGTGCTTAAACTCAAAAGAATCAGTTGCAATAAAAACTGAAGGGACCAGATACTTATCTTTTTGACACGATCCGTCCTCTTCTGTTCATCTGATACATAATCAGCAAAACTCTTGTAAACACCGATGGACAAGTCGTCCATTAAAAGTGAATCGTATAATGTCCAAGACCCATTAAAGTCTTCGACATCCTTGTAAACTCGACATCTGATGGGGATATATGTCTTGTTGGAATTAATGTATGCCACGATTGGCTGAATCAGGGCGATGTTGACATAAGAGAGATTGTTCGAAAATAATGGAACGGAGGCACGTGGATTGTTCAATCTTAAGTAGAAGTCCAAAATGAACATATTATTCATACTCGATAGATTATCACCTTTATTCCTTGCCTTCCCACGAAGGTTCTTACTATAATATTTTACAATCTCGTCGATAGATATATCGTCCATCGAGATGTTTTTCTTAGGCACTATGACGTCAGCAATCATGTCAACTGTACCCTTGTTAATCCATCCAAATGGACCAGACATTCCACCATTCAAGTGGTCAAGCTTCAAGTTATCAATACGAAACCTCGTAACCCTGCTAAAATTTTGGTCATTTACCAAGCTCAAATCCTGATATTTCTTCTCTCCCAAAAGAGTCCTTCTCACCTCGCGGTCAATCCGCTTTTCCTCATTGAAACTGTCAAATCTTTGCAGCCTATTCATGGTAAAGAGAGAACCGTCATAACTTCCACTCATATGTATTGCATTCATAATATCAAACATGAGCCAGTTTTTCCTCAGCAGTGGAATTTCACATTTGTACACTGACACAGAAAATGTCCGGAACCCTTTAGGATTCATCATTTTAAATAGTACATCCTCCACTTGAAAGTTTTCTATTTCCCAATCACCTGGTTGCGCGACATTCCTATAGTTTGTTGCAGAATCTCCTTCTTTCCAAACCACGTGAGTCCTGTCGACTACTCCACGAACCCCCTTTCCGGATGCCTCCTTGATAATACCTTTACCATTTAGCCACTTTTTGAAACTTAATGATATGTTCACCTCGTCTATTGTGAAGTCAAATTGCGTATAATTTCCATCGTCAAACTCAGCTGTTTGATTCTTGCTCTTTTTTGGCTTCTCTTTCTTCCACCGTAAACTCCTTTCCAGCTTTCGAAGTGTACTCTTCATTCTATGCTTTTCTTCACCATCCACCTCCTCCACATTCGCAGTTATTTTCTTGAACGTGCCAGAATTTTTAGGTCTCCTGCTAACTGTACAGTTCTTAAATTGGATCTTTCCATCTTTCCAATCTGGAACGATGGCATTCTCGAACGTTACAGTAAGTTTGGTGTTCTTCGTTATCATATTTCCTATCCATTCGGCCACCAGCTCCTGAGCGAGTACTGTATTCAGAGTGTAGAGCAAAAGAGAAAAAAATGTCGTCGTCCCAATAATAAGTAACACTACATTTCCTGCCAAAAGCCATGAGATAAATGCACTTATGTCATCCGTATTGAACGGTCTCTTTGTATTCTTCATAATTCTCCAGATTTTCTTCAACCTGTTTCTAATACCATCTATGATCTTCCCAGTAGTTGTTAAAATTGAAATCTCCCTCCGCTCTTGAAAAAGCATGGATGGACTTCCTAAAGATTGTATGCCAATGACATTACGTCCGGGTCTTCGCATCTGGAAGATCGGGACTCTGTTTGATGATTGACCACCCGTATTTTGCAGCGTGAAGTATGACCTTGGGCATAATGTGCAGGAGTTTCCTAATGAACCGCGTCTTTCCACATGCCTTTCTAATTGGCTACTCAAAATATGATAATTTCGAACTGTGAAAGCGTAGTATGATGCACAAACTTTTATACGTTTATGGTCCAATCCATACTTCAAAAGCTTTCCCTTTTGAAACATAAAGCTTTAATAAAAATAATGTAAGCAGGCAAGTCTATACAAACAAAAATTATTGTGTTGAGTTGTTGTAAGTTCAAAAAATGTGCCTGAGATAAAGTATGAATGAAATCTGAGAGAGGTGCTTGCTTTCCCAATATCTATTTCCACAAGACAAAAAAAAGCTCGCCACTGTCTGAATGCATAACCACCGTGTCAATGGTAATTGATGTCTTGAAATTGTTTGGCCTTTGATTGCATACTGTTTTTTATTCAAAAACATAACAAGCTGTTTCCGCAACTGTTCCGAACCTTGCTCGAGTGTAGAGCAAAATGAATAAAAAATGAAGAAAAGCACCACCAGCTGACTCGGGGTTTGAGATTGTATAATGAATGCGTCAATCGACTTTCGATAACGTCCTCCCCCCTCTAAGCTGTCTTGAAATTTTTTCTCCCCTGCCTCATTTGGATACAAAAAACTTTTTTGTGTCTTGCTACATTAGTATTTCATATTAGGTTCTTTGTTCAGACTCAGGAGCATGTATTGAATTTAGGGCAGCCCGAAGGTGTTCGTACGTACGGTTGATCTAACCCCGATAATATATGTCGTATAATAAGTTATCCGACCTAATTATTTTTAAGATTCGGAGTTGTCGCTTTCCCAGTAGCTATATCGTTATGATATAACAGGGTTGGATTGTGTTCTTTATCTTTTCCATCATCTACACCTACCTTTTATCTATTTCATCTTTTATTGTACAATTTTTTTCTCAAAAATAGCTTCATTTTTTTATCAGCCACATGCGCCAAGTATTATTTGACAATAAAAATTTGTCCCTGTTTTTGCTTACGATTTTTAAGGGGTTGGTTATAGTTTCTTCGTAGTTTGACATCTTGAAATTAGACGTCATCTTAAATTAAAAGAAAAAGAAAACCTAAGTATTCATAATATACTTCATTTTCTAAATATTCAGTTACATATACACACAACACAACAGCCTTCCCGATTTTAACCGCCGAATCTGCGAAGTAAAACGAAAGCTAAGCCAAACCCGAAATATTAAGAAAAAAATTTGATTGTTGGTTACTGCATTCACGATAATAATGAGACTTCACCCTTGATCAATTGTCGGTAATTATTCCTGAACATTCGGGAAGAGGCCGATGGCTAACTACTGAAATCTATTGTTGAGCTGATTTGTTTCGCTCAGAGGTGTGAGTATAATATAATTTAAGAAAAGTTCACGTTTGCAGCTTTTAAGAAGCCTTCTAACGAGCTGTTTCGTAAAAGATGAATCCGCACCTCTGAAGAGTACCTTGTTATAAATAGAGCCCGAATCCACCCTCTTTTGCTAATCTGTACTTCATGTTCTGTTCCCTCTTCTTCTGCTACCACAAATTTTTTTATGAATTATATGTAAGGATATTCGATCTTTAAAGCTATAGTGTTGAATTGTACTAGTCTATAGCAGGACTTTTGACACAATATTAGAATAGCAGGCAGGACCTTCCAATATTTTTTCACCCTCGGCAAGTACGCCAAAAAAAAAAAAAAATCAACTCTAAAATTAACAGAGAAAAAGAAGTGATTGACTTTACGGTTGTTCTACTCGACAGACTTCCTTACATACATAGTGAATTCAACATTTTTTTGAATTTCACATTTTCCCCCTTCACATTTAACGTTACAGCATTCAAAAGGCTTTTTCATCTTTCAAAACGACTTCGCATAGATTTGGAGTCATCGGGTGGATCATGGGGTCTACTAAAGATTGGTTGAAGAAGGTGTTTGTTCCACGGCAAGATACCGCGTTCTCTATTCAGAGTACGGTTGTTCAGCCATCACCAGCTCTTTTATCGCCTATTTCTAGAGAGGACACGGAAATTTCGGAGAAGGAAAAAGATGAGTTTTCTGTCTATGAAATCGATCAGTTCGAAAAGAAAGAGGATAGTGAGCTCTTGAGTCACTCATACATCGATGTGATGCTAGTCTTTTTTGTCCGATGGGCAGGTACTATCACCATGTTCTGTCTTATAATGGCGATTTTGATCTTGTGGATTGTTCTTGGTATAGTTTACAACGCTCCGGACACGTGGCAAATTGTTATGCAGGATGGACAATCTATTCAATGTTATGTTTGGGATACACTTTTAATGAGACAGCAAGTTGATGACAGTGAGAGATTCTTGGTCTTTTATGGTCGTATAAAGTCAAGATTTTCTACACATAAAAAGTTGCTCACAGAGTTACGTCGAAACCAGAAGAGTGTTAGGCTCGCATCAAACGAAACTCCTGCTGTAGAATTGACTGATAAGAACTGGTTTGATCGTCAGGCTACCTTCTTAAGTAAAATGCTTGGCTCTGCACCGGCTATTGTTTTATATTGGATTGGTGTTTTCATTTGGGTCGGCTGTGGTGCTCTTAAGCTTAAGAGTGATAGCGACCCTCCATTCACTGGTAAGTACAGTGGATCAAACCCGGAGTATGTCGCTTGGAGTGATGTTTGGCAGATGTACATTAACACTGCTGTCGCAGTTGTCTTGCTTATTAGTTCCACTGTCTTACAGAATGTGCGTGCACGTAATAATGCATTTGTTCGTAATGAGCTTGACAAGGTGAGTTTGTTGGACTCGAAAATTGAAGGTACTGCTAGGTATCTTACAGGAAGCATGGACCCAAACAAAGATGTGGAAGTTTTGCCTTGTAAGCGTAAAGGTTTCCAAAAGGTGATCTCGTTCTACGGTGCCATTATTGGTTCCGGTATCGGATTGGCAATTTCTGTTGTGGTGTTTGCTGTCTGGATTGGTATTGGTCATTTAATGGATTGGAACAGTAATTGGTGGTTGATCATTGGTACTTACACTGGTTTGGTCGGCTATATCGATGGTTTCGTTCTCAGAGAAGTCTACCATGCAATTACATTGTATGATGAAACCAAGTTTGAGGAGTTGCTGGATGATTCTCAGGAGTTACTAACCATTTTGGGTATTGATTACCAGGTTCAAAGACCTGAAACCAAGTTCAACATCAGTCAACGGGTATCTGTTTTTGTCAGTACCGTATGCTCCAGTCAGTATGCTGTGATGGCATCTATTTTTACTGTTATCTTATTGTTGGTTATTGCATCTGCACTTAAATGGAGTGTTACTGGACAGTTGATCTGTAACTCTCCAACTATGATTATTGAGGGATTCTGCTTGTTGGTTTTGATTCAAGCACACGTTTGGGCAGATTATCAAAGAAGGTTCACAGTTAGACAGCTTGCAATAAGCAGAGCGCTAATTGCCAAATCACTAGATTTAGAGATCTCTGAGAGACGTTAGTTTGGCTTTAGCATTTCTTTTTTTTTTATCCTTTTACATGGCTTTTTTTTCAGTTTTCAGTTGGGTTCGTTAGTTTTTATTGTTTACCCCATTAAGGATTGATAAGTATAATTTTTTTCCTCCTATGGATCAAAAAAATAAATAAGTTTATGCTTCATTATATGATGTAGCTATTGGTGGCTCCGAGGTACAACGACTAAGAGCTCACCCTTACAATACCTGTAGCCTCCTTCGATGTTTTTTAGGTACCCGCAAACATCAAATTTTCGATCTTCCTTCCGTCCAACTATAAAGCACTCTAATATGACATCTAGTGAGCTGTCCTCCTCCTCAAATTTCAATGGCTTCATATATTTGATGTTAAGGTTAGCAGTGACTGCAAAATGATTTGTAGTAAAAGGAAGTGCGACCTTCACCAGAAATTCATCCATTATGGTGGCAATTGCTCCACCGTGCACCACGTTGTGGTGTGAAGTCAACGCTTTTCCTAATTTTAGAAAGCAAATAAGATGGTTGGATATTGGGACAATGTTGGAACCTGGCGAGTCACCGACTAAAATTTGTATCGGGGCATTGGGATTCTTTTCCTGAGAGCTAAGGCAATTAAGATCCGCAACGGAATATATGGGTTTGCTATAAACATTGACCTTTTCAATGCGATCTTTTTTGAGAAGGTTATTAGGACCTATAAATAAGTTGTCCAGATTATTGTCATTTAGTAATGCCGGTAGTTTTTGGTAACCATAATTAACGACTTTTTGCTCTAAGTCATTAAACAGGTACGTCATTACTTTTTCCCGATTCGAGTGAATGGAACCAAGCAAAGAGAAAAGATAATAGAGAACAAATTACTACCCCAGTATGAAAGTTGAATAAAAAGTCAGGATTCAGAGAATTTATATATAGGTATTTTTTATCAAAATAAATAAATCACGTACTCCGCAAATGATATCCGTTTGAGGAATCACCGATCGATAGAGAATAATGTGTGGGGTTGTGGTAGCACACTTCTCGCCAAATTCCCAATTTTTCAATTAGATCCCACTGATCAGTTAGACCAAACGCGACTTTAGCCTATTCCAGAATGCTGTATGCTTCCTTTGAACCATAAGCATCATGAAAAACGCAGGTTTAAAATCTTATCTCACTCATCATTTTTTATTGCTCTTCTTAATATGAGATAGAACAATACTTCTATGCAGATCAAACATAAAGTATTGAAACACATATTTTTACGAGCTAGAAAGAAAAAAAAAAGTACCGAATATTTATGTATTTCCTTCTGATGTATATAGCACAGAAAACGCCTCTTTGCCCAATTTCGAAGTATATAATATAATGGGTTTTAAGCGAGGCTTACTTACACTTGAACATCCCGTTTTCATATGAATACCCACCTTCTCTCTACCTCATTTTCTTGCTACCACGCCTTGACCCTTGCCTTGATTCTCCCAAACCAGATTTATCAGCGCGTCTTTTTCTAGGATTATCCGCCGATGCTTCGTCATCCTCACAGAAAGAATCTGAAATCGAAGACGAATCATAATCAGTAGAAGAGTCGATAAACTCGTTATCAAAGAATTGCATCTGATCTGCTCTAATGCCAGTTTCCATACTCTGATGTGGATCGTCAAAGTTCCCAACCTGTCCATTTCTATCGCGATTATACGATTCTGTGGTGGATTGATCAATATAATGTCCATTAACCTCGTTAGTATCTGAATCGGAAAATGTGCTTTCAGCCTCATCAGAAATATAATACACAACATTGTCGTTGTGGCCGGTTATGACAGTATTTTCGCCAGCGCCATTTGGTCGTATCCCACCCACTAAAAGAACCATCCGTTTATAATACATGCTTAGTATATCAGCAGCTGCACTGATACCTTCGGGTTCATCATCTCTATCGGACGAATCTATTGTCGTGGCCGAATTTCGTCTCTCTCTATCTCGATTAAAGTCTCGAGGGACAACTCTATAATTGACCCGCCTGAGAAATTCCGCCTCTAACATATTTAACTCAACTATGTTCACGCCGCCAACTTTAGCATAATGTTTGTTCGAGCAAAACGAGTCGCATAATGATTTGGATCCTACAGTCGTCGCTGTAAGGAGAAATCGATGAACAGTCAAGGAGTTGATAGCAAAAACTGGATAGCAAAGAGTTAGTAAGTCGATATAGTACACTGTTGCAATCAATACCGAGTGTTCGAGCGCTGAATAATGTGACAGCCGGTATAGATAATTGAAAATGGATATTTGTGGTGGTGAACGCGAATGAAACCGCGTGAGACTCCCATGATCAATGTATTTCAAATTTGGTGCTGTCCTTTGGTCGTTAATTTTGGTAAGTGATGTGAGCATCCGTGATATTACCACTATTAGGTCCTCTTTCTGACAATTTATAAAATCTGATGGTAATCGTCGGTATACTATACCTGGGGCTGTGACCACGTTTTTTCTCAAGAGATCTCTCCGATCTTGAACCACATCTTCATTTTGCATCTGTACTTTTGGCACTTGCCGGGAAATGTACGACCTAGAATTTTCCTGTATATTTTCTGTCCGTTGTATTCTCACGTTCTGCGAATTTTGCTGCTGTTGTATTTGCTGCTGAATAATTGATAAGCTGGGAGACATTTTCAGTGACGTAGTGCTCACGTTTGAAGGACTCATATGGCCACTCCTATCATCATTAAAAGAATGCCGCTCCATAATAAAACATAAAAGATCTTTTTTATAATGTGTGATTGTATGTCTCCATACGGTTAGCGATTAGAGTAGAAAAGAAAGTTGAAACTTTAGTCTAATAATACAGTGATCTTTTTGAATCAAGCAAGCTTCTCTGAAAGAAACGAATAAGACTATAGAGTGTCTGTACACTATTTGAAAATGTATATCCGCTAAAGTGGTAAAAATCTCCTTAAGCAATCCTTAAACTGCTTGTACCTGTGGTTTATTTGTGGTAACTGTCTATTAATCTGTAACTATTATACGACAGCTTTGCTTGTTGACTTCGATATTATATGAAGAATGCCCTAATGTGGCGTCGTTCTCCATTAATTATCCTCAGTACACTCTGTTCTGCATGTCCCAATTAAATGGTGTTACACTAAATTCGAAAAGAAACTAGAGAACTGCAGTATTGTATATCAATTCCGTATTTCTATGTATCTAGAGATGGCTAATTCAGTATTTTCTAGGTTTCTAATTTTTTTTTTTTTGGAAGAGTCCATAATCGACTCTACCACGTCTTACACAAGTGTGCCATAAACTTTCCAGTGCTCTCTGTATATATTATATTATTATCCCATGCTCGTTCCAAGTTGTGCGGCTGGGGCTCACGCTTTTTTTTTGTAGTTGTTATCTTTTTTTTCGCTGTTAAAAAACTTAAGGCCTGATCTCTCTTTTCTTCAGGCTATTGTTTTTTCTCCACTTGATTGTCTTCCTAGGATTTAGAGTCTGAGTAAGAGAAGGACACAACCTAAAGCAGTATCTCCATGATCTACTTATTATATCTGTTATAATGTGAATTTCTATGATCAGGCACTACAGGCACTATCTCAAGAGCTATACTATTTTTTTTTGGAAAGGCCTCTGCTCTCTGTATATGATCATACCTACATTTCCAGTATTGGTAATCCAAATTTTTCCCCCACCATCAAGCACAGTCGCGACTAAAAAGATTTCCATTATTCACGTTCCCGCACGTGCGTCTTGTATCAGTCCTACTATAATCATTGGAGTTTGGATAACTATGCGCACGAGTTTGGTCTCCCATACCTGTAAAATAATAGGAGATAGTTTTGGCAAAAAATATATATATATATATTTGGTAGCTTTTTACTACTTGAAATTTTGATGGCTGATGGATGACACTTGGCTTGTTTCCTATTACATATATTTCAAATAGTTGTAATTTTTTTTGTCGTCTGCTTGGTCCTGGGTAAACTAATTATTGACATTAAGGAAACGACTTGTAGACATTTTTATCTGTTTAAAGGGCCCAGAAACTCATAAAGAATGTCCAAGAACAAGGTTTGAAAAGAAGGGATTGTTAAATACCTCATTGAATGGCTTCCTAAAAGCGAAGAAATCCTAGATTACATCAAATATACTGTAATATTAATCGGTAATTCTATTTCTTAGTGGTTGTATAGTTCTGAAGCCGGTTATTTATAGTGACCTTATTAGCTAGTCCGATTAGCTTGTTAAAGTACTAACAAAGGAAAAGTATAGAATTATACCTAAATCCCATCGAGGGAGGTTTTCGTGGTGCAAAACTAAGGCCGTAAAGCTTTTTAAAGGCGACTATCGACGTATCTATTACACGTACTCCTTACCCTTCCTCTCGTTTTGAACCCGTCAACATTTTTTTGAGTGTAGGGATGTGCTTGGCAACAATCTGTTTTTTGTTCCGCAATTTCTGTGCTCTCGATTGCATCAACGTTACCAAGCGAATATCCAGGCCAAACAAAATTATAAAATTATGAACTACTGGGTATTGTACCTTGTAAAGCTCAATCTTTTAGCCCTATTCTAGGCGTATAGAGTAAACAGCAATTGTTTTTTTATTGTCGGTTTAGTATTTGTGTGATATTAAAGTCAACCTGAGGATATGCACAATATGTTACCGCATTGCATTCCAAATTCAGTTAAAATTACTGTCAAGGCGTATGCTTTAAGAGGATATGCCACTGTAGCTGCACCTACAGCTACAACGACTAAAAATGAAACACCCGTCATACAACAAACGAAGGCTGGCAGGAGAAGAGTACTACAAAATTTTGTGGCACCTGCAAAATATACTTTGGCCTCTTTACGTTCATTTCCATCTTTAGAGCCACATTCAGTAATCCCTGTTCACGCAAACTTCTTGAGCGTACCACTAAGAAGAGATATATTATGGTTAGCCGTTACAATGGAACTAGATAACAGGAGAGTGGGATCATCGAACCCACCTGGAAGATCACAAGGAAAGTATTCAAGAAGAAAGCTCAGAAAGCAGAAGGGAAGTGGTATGGCCAGAGTTGGTGATGCTAATTCACCCACTAGAGAGAATGGTGCATATGCTTTGGCGAGGAATGCCCCAAGCGACTTCTCCACGAGGTTACCAAAAAAAGTTTACTACCTTGCATATCGAACGGCTCTTAGCGAACAATACAGAAAAGGCCATCTATTTATCATTGGCGAGGGAGAAAATACAAAGCAGGAGCAGTTGAAAGAGGGCGATTCGTACGGCCTGGAGATTTGCACGAGTGACAGCCATTCCATTGGCATGTTCCTAAAGTCTCAAAACATAAATGACCATTTGAATGTGCTATTTGTTCCAGATGACTATCTAACTACAGCAAACCTACGCCAGGCTGTACTAAAATACCCTAGTAGCAAAGTTACTGTTAAAGATAAAGATGATGTGCAAGTCAGAGACATCCTAAAGTCGCACAGAGTCTATATGGAAAAGCGTGCATTTGAGTACTTTGTGTCTAAATATTCACGGTTCATGGCTCTGTAAAACCTTTAGAGCGGAAGTATTACATTCAAGGCATTCTCTTATACAATGGCTTCTTGTTTTGTTCATGTACATATAAATAAAAATCTTTGGAAATATACTTATCGTAATAAGGTTTCGTCGTTGAGCTGTAGGTGATAATGTGATTTGGATCACATGACTTTTTGTATGGGGACTACACCTCGCACCTAGCTTAAAAGTTTCTAATCACTAAGCAGTATGGGTAGCGGAAAAAGTATAAGCAAGCGAGATAATGGGAAGTAAATTTTTTTTCTTTGATATATTTTTCGCGGTGGTACTAGTGAGAATGCAATTTTTCAAAGTCCTCAACGTCAGAGGGGCAGAAGCAAAAAAAAAAAAACTTTAGTAATATTGCAGTCCATCTTGATCAAGACACATCTTAGGTTTAGATAAGCTCTTTCCTTTGCGTTAACAAATCAAGCATAGAAGAAGAACATCAAACATGAGCAGTTTAGTTGTCCACGAGGAAGGTACCTTCCAGCACATTTTGCGGTATGTTTCAGGTCATTTTAGGAGAAGTGAAGGATAAACAGTGAATAGAATGCCCGACAGAAGCAGGTACGGCATTGAAGATAGGCGTATATTGGTAATAAGCAACACAGTTATAGTACCATGATATTTTTTTACTTCAAAAGGTTACGTGGCTATTATTTAGTATACATTGATATCATCTGGGTATTATTATTTGTCAACATATATTCACTGCCACTAGCACTAAGTGAATTTCAAGTTTAGCTTTTCAGATTTATCCAATATCCTTCTTTAGTTTTTACCATGAACATGGAACACATTGAAAGGTAAAGCGTAATACTAACGAATTTTTTTTCTTTTATGCAGTTTGATGAACACAAACGTTGACGGTAGGATTAAGATCGTCTACGCTTTGACTACCATCAGAGGTGTCGGTAGAAGATACGCCAACTTGGTTTGCAAGAAGGCAGATATTAACCTTAACAAGAGAGCTGGTGAGTTGACCCAGGAAGAGTTGGAGAGAGTTGTCCAGATCATGCAGGACCCAACCAAATATAAGGTTCCAGCTTGGTTCTTGAACAGACAAAAGGATCTCGATGATGGTAAAGACTACCACGTCCTTGCTAACAACTTGGAGTCCAAGTTGAGAGATGACATTGAGAAGCTCAAGAAGATGAGAGCTCACCGTGGTTTGAGACATTCTTGGAACTTGAGAGTCAGAGGTCAGCACACTAAGACCACTGGTAGAAGAGGTAAGGTTTCTATTGCTTAAGGGAGTTAGTCCGTTTCTACAGTACATTTAATTTGTTTCTCCTTTAATCATGTTGAGGTTCCGTTTCCTCTTTATATAGTGTATCTTACAAGTTGCAGATGTAAATTTGGTAATCGACATCTTACATTACAATATTAGTGATGATTTGGCGGGTATTGTTTTTCCGTATTTCTTTCGTAGGTGTGGTACATGGTGTGGTACATGGGATTATGTTTTGTTGTCATATAGTGTTGTTGTTATAAGCAAAATGAAAAGCAGAGTGGAGGCAAATAAAGTGGAGTATAGCAGTGTGTCCGTCTTTTTTTCCTTCGAACCGAATTATTTTGCAAGCTATCTCCATTGCTTACGTACAGAACTATTAAATATATCTGATATACGTAGATTACATTAAATGAGATAAGTATACAATATGCTATATACTAAACGAAGCGAAAACATTGGGCAAAATCTAAAATCTTAATTTCTCGCAGTATTCTCGGCATTTTCAATAGAATTTCTACCGGCATGAAGACCCGACTTCTGATTTCTGGTTTTCTTGGAATTCTTATCTTTCCCAGCAGAAGTTTTAGCTTTGTTTGTATTATTGGTAATGTTCGTTTTATCTTGAAGAACTGTGCTATGCCTTTTCTTCGATGCGTGTAGATTCACCTTCATTGTTGGCTTCTGTCTTCTTCTATTAGGTTTTGATGGATTCATCATAAAGAAGTCAGTGGTCCGGAATCTGAACGTTAAAGGTGTGCTTCCGTCATGCACCATTTTTGGCGAGCGAACTCTTCCCAGAGAATTGAAACTGTTGCTATTAAACAATGATGAAGCTGCCATTGGATGGCGGATTTTTGATGGGGTCACAAATACACCTTTAGGTGGCAGGTTTGTACTCTCATGTGAGCTTTTTGAAGTGGGAGTTGATTTTGCCATAGGCATGGGTGATGCAGGGAGAATTGTAGAATTCCTAGGAGAGGTGGACATGGTAGAAACATTTCCAGAACTGGTGTTTGAAAATGAAATGAATGTGCGATCTGCTCTAGACGGAGATGTGGCAGGAGATGTCTGTGCTGAATCGGTAACAGTAGCGTTGCCATCATCTGTAATACTATCGCGTGCCGTAGTTTGACCACTAAGAATACTTTTATCGAGTTCTTCCCTTTTTGGCACCTCAACAACCATCCTCTTCACCACTTTATGTTTTCGAAGCGCCTGTCTTCTATTCTGAAACCATATCTGCACTGCTTTCTCGGTCATATCCACTCGAGCAGCAATCTCTGTTCTTCTTGCTCTGTTCGGAGTCGTACCCTTCTTGAACTCGGCCTGGAGAATAGCCAGCTCTGCTGGTGATGTTCTTCTTCTCTTCCTCCTGGCTAATCTTGCATTGTCAATACTTGGTTCTGAGGAAAGAAAAGTGGCTGGACTGTGAGAAATGAATGCGTACTTTTTCACTGGCGTTTGTCTTTTTCTTTTCCGCACTGAAGGTGAACTAACAGTCTCCGGTGACATGCCAAACACAGCAGAACTTGTTCTAGAAGAGTTAGGAGTGCTTGTCTGACGTGTCTGCATGACGCTAAATGGTGTCTTGGTATTTGGGCTCATCCCTATAGGCATTCTCATGTTTATCGGGAGCATTCCCGGTTGTGGAGCAGGTGAAGGAGGAGATGGACCAACTCTCATTGCAACTGGTGAAGACATCTGAAGAGGAGGAGGCGAAATGAATGTCATTGGGCGTACCGACTGGTAAACAAACGAGTTTTGCTTTTGCTGGTCGCTTGAAAGTGGTGATGCAGAAATTGAATATGGATAATACATCGTATTGTTTGGAAGATAAAAGCCCCCCTGAGTTGGGTGCTGGCAGCCAGCACGAAATGAGACATTTTCGCTGTGTTCTGAAGGCCATATATTTGTAGTCGGCATAACCTTCTCAGCTGCTTTATGCTTCCTGGTTGATGCTAAAATATTATGCGTGTTAATTTGTCCTGGTGAAGTACCAGATTTGCCAACACTCCTTTCCGAAAAAGATGCCTCCCGTGTATTTGATGCTGCCTTTGGCTCGGACTTTACGGATTCCTTGTCAGAATTGTATATCTGTGGAGAAGATGCTCCGGCAAATGAGTTGGATCTTTTCACCGGTGTACTGCAAATGGTAGAAGCAGAGTTTAAGATTGATGCTTTGATTGGAGGAAGTGTCACGGAAGAAGAAGATGATTCACCTGCCGGTAAGACATTCATTAACTCCCTTCGCGGAAGAGGGAGTGATCTGGAATCTGATGAGCGTAGAAGTGATGAAAGTGAAGGAAGATGTGGTGCTTGCTGTTTTGCAGGTTCTTGTGGTGCTTTGGAAGGCTTGGGAGATGATGTTGCAGTCATGATTGTCAGGTTATATATGATTGGAATATGAAATTGCAGCTATAATGGGAAGAATGAGTGGAACTCTTGGAGGTTTCTTAGAGAGGGTAGATATTAGAATAGTTTGTAAGACTGATATGATATGCAAAATGAGAAACGGCAAAACGACAAAAAAAAAACTCTGAAGAAAATCAAAAAGGTATGGAACTGCCTTGTCAATCAGGTGGTGAACTTCGAAAAAATGACTAGAAGGCAATAAAGAAAGGAGGAATTTCCAAGAAGGAAGAGTATGAAACCAACAGGAAGAGAGGATGAAGGAAAAAGAGACCGATCAGGGATCAAGCAGAAGGATAGAATAAACGAAAATTGAAACATACATATATGAGGCATGAAACGAGAAGTTGGGGCAAATAAAAAAATTAAAAAAAATTAAAAAATAAACATATGTCATTTAGTATTAGTTCTGAATTCCCCTTCTCCTATTCAGGAATCCTTATTAGTCGTCTCCTGTAGGTAATGTTTACTCTTTCGGAAGTTCTTTGTTTACAATTCGGCGTGTTTTTTCTTTCACGCGGACCATTGAAACACCGCGTTGGGAAAATTTTTTTTACTTACCCCTTCTCACTCATTCTCTTCCAGCACATTATGGAATGAAATTGATTGAAATAATGAGGTATCTTTTTTTCATGCCTGAGAGCCTTTCAAATATTACTTTCTTTGTCTACCTTTTTCCCCCTTCTGTTAATTGTCATATTATTATTCATTACTTAACAACTAGCCATCTTCCTAAACCCAGAAATGTTGATGTTGTCTATGTCATCTGTCAAATTTTAATTAAGCTGTGTTTATTTTACTGGATATACAATTACCTGCAATACGTGTGTCTAAGCAAAATTTACGTCAAAAAAGCTAACGAAATTGTGAAGATTCAAAGAGTCCTGGTTGAGAAAACACACAAATAGGTTATTTACCGTAGCATTTCAACAAGCAGGATCCGCGTTTAATGCTGCAGTACGCAATTCTATCATACACATACGGAATATATTAGGGCCAAGTGCGAAAACAACCCAAAATACTCTCCTGTGTCGACTTAGGATGCTAAAAAAAGGAATTGTCGAGGATTTTTTTCCCTCACTAGCTGCATAATAACAAACTGAAAAAAAAAAACGCGCTCGCGCTTTTTAACGTTGATGAGAATGAGAAGGCCCGATTTTTACATCTCACCCCTTAAATATTTATTTCCAGCTTCACGGCTGTATATTTTATTTTTTTTCTCTCTCTCTTTCTCATCGTTCCTCTTTTCTTCGTCGGCGTGTCTGATTGTCTAAGTTGAAGTACACTTGGGATATTGTTTCCAAACTGAGGTCTTGTCGATTCTGATTACCGATTATCGTAATCGCGGTTTCTGCTACCTCATAATTTTTTTCCACCTCCTTCGCTTTCTCATAGCCGCTCTTACCTGACTATATGGTATGAAATGCATTAGTTTCTCGTCTTTTTAAAGATATTCTTGGAGCTCACTTTCAATGGCGCTTTGTGCAATCCCTTTGCCTTTGTCTTTTTGCCGACAGAAAGCTTGATTCGTATTTTTTCGTGGGCCTCCCTACCTGTTCTTGGACCCTGGATCTGCTTTTGGCTTTGTTCTCTTTCATTAGTTTTATTACATCTCCTTAGAGCTTCTTCGCCTCGTCGTATTTGCTCTTCTAACAACTCACTTTCACTGTCTTTTCTATTTGCTTTTCCGAGTTTCCTCTCCTTCGCTCGTTCCTCAACTGGTTTTCTGCCAGTTGTATCTTGATATGCAATCGTGTATCTTTTCTCAACGGATTCTGGCTGCTCTTCGTCGTATTCATTTGCTGTTTCTTCCTCAACTTTGCAGCGACCACTCTCCGCAAG
This sequence comes from Brettanomyces anomalus, assembly GCA_001754015.1. Lineage (NCBI taxonomy): Eukaryota > Fungi > Ascomycota > Pichiomycetes > Pichiales > Pichiaceae > Brettanomyces > Brettanomyces anomalus. Next base: position 296,076 of record MDSB01000005.1, read on the forward strand.
AAACTTCACAAGCGAACTGAGACTGTTCCACTTGGTAGAATTCAAATGTAGGTGGTTTTTGTTTAAAATGTATTCTTGGTAGAATTTATTTGCAGAAATCTGCTTCTCGCCGTGTGTCTTCCGAAGTAAAGCTAAAAAATCCTCCAGAAAACGATTTGAATAACTCTCCACAAGCTTTGCAGAGTTCCCGTGCACTTTATCTAAACTTGTCTTAAGTTTCTTTATATGTGATGCCGACTGAATATGGCACTTAAAGCCGTTTTCCCCGATACATTGTCTCTCGCAGATCTGACAGTAGTATTTAGTTTTCTGAAGACCTCTTCGATGTCTGCTTTTCTCTTGATATTTCTGGTCCCCGTAAGAAAGTCTTGGCATTCTGTGCTTTCTGGATACTTTTTATGTCCTGAAGGTCTTCATCAATATAAAGAGAATATCGATAATATTGAAGCAAAATGTCTTAAAATATTAGTGATCATCTCCAATGAGTAGAGAAAAAAAATATACATATACTGATGACATAATTTGAAGTTTAAAAAAAAATTGGTACACTGAATGATTGATTGATTGTTTTTCTCTCTACCCGAACACTTCTTTTCTGTGATTAAACCACATTTTTGCCTGAATCAGTGAACATTTGCATACCCAAGACACATTTGTACCGCCTCGTCCGAGAATCAACATGGTAAGTGATGCTTTTGCCTTCCTTTCAGCTAGTGAGAACTTGCAATTCTAACATGTATATCTAATTATAGGCAAATAACCCATACGATGGACTACCAGAAAACTGGACCATCAGAATTTCCAGAACACATAATAGAGAATATTATTACAACACTGACACCGGAAAATCACAATGGACACCACCAGAGGACACAAATGAAACTCAACTAGAAGCCTATTTGGGCAAGAACTTGCACATGCCTGCCAAAGTTAGGGTGAGCCATATTTTAGTCAAGCACAAGGACTCAAGAAGACCATCTTCATGGAAAGAGGATCACATTACAAGAACAAAGGAAGAAGCAATCGATATTTTAAAGGACTACAAGAAGAAAATTGAGAATGGTGAGGACACCTTTGAGGATTTAGCTAAGGAGTCAAGTGATTGTAGTTCGCATTCAAAAGGTGGTGACCTTGGATATTTTGGACACGGAGAGATGCAACCAAGTTTTGAGCGTGCAAGTTTTGCATTACAGGTTGGTGATATGAGTGACATTGTCGAAAGCGATAGTGGTGTTCACCTAATTAAAAGAACTGGTTAGAGTTTTTCTTTTTACTCCAATGGTGGAAACAAATGTTTCGCCAGGTATGTATATAAATTGATATATAAATGTAGGTATGGGCTTGGTTTGTATAGCAACATCCATTAGCAAGGGAATCTGTTTCCGTATAGTAATGCGATTATCTTAATCTCGGTTTCCTCCAGTCATTTACACTGTAATATAATATTTTAATCAAAGCAAATATCGAGATATTTAGGCGTTCGAAAGAAATTCAGTTTTCTCGAGGTGCTTTTTTTCATCATATTTTTTTCTCTCCATGCTTTCTCTTTGCTTTCCCCCAGATCAGAATACATACAGACGTCAGTTAAAGATGAAAAAGAAAGAGAGAAAACAAATTTGCGTTCATATGGTACACATTAAGATAGATAATATCGAATATGTACTTGCTTCAAAATATGCTAGCAAGAAGCAGTTTACCAAGTATTTGTAAGCTGGGCAGTAGTTGTCCTGAAACTGTGGTTTCACAAGTATCAATAGGTGCCACGCTTATTGCTTCTTTGCAATTTCCTAAAGCTCAGAACAGGAGAAAGTACTCCACGACAATATACGCGTCGATTATGAAGCCGATGATGGCGTCCACAATTTTTGCCCCACTTCCTTATCAATGCCGAGCCATTTGCAGCAGTGGCAGCCCCAAGAATTTTCCAATCGGGAATCAAGGCGCTCGCGGATTGAGCTCCCTTGTGGCAAATGGCAATTGCACGAAATTTTACCGCTTCACCGGCGGTTTGTCCACTAATCAGAGTGCTCTTTATTTGGAACTCAAGAAAAGTAGACTATTATCTAGTTGCATTCAAATTGATCAGCAAAGAACATTATCAAGCACTAAGGAGATGAGTGACGCTAAAAGAACTGATAACTCGGGCAGACAGGTTTTGCCTAAAAATGTTAAGCCAATTGAGTACACATTGAAGTTGGAGCCTAACTTTAAGACATTCAAATTCAATGGAAACGAATCCCTTGACTTGGAGGTTGTTGAAGATTCTGATTTTATCAGTTTGAACACTTTGGAGATTGAGATTAAGGACACAACTTTGGTTACAGCCTCTGGAAAGGAAATCAAGCCTGAGTCCGTCAAGGAGGATAAAGAGGAGCAATACACTACATTCAAGTTTGCTGACGCAACCTCTCTCAAGAAGGGTGACCATGTGAGATTGAACATTGAATTCGTGGGTGAATTGAACGACAAGATGGCAGGTTTCTACAGATCGACTTATGAGGAAGATGGAAAGACAAAATATCTTGCCACCACCCAGATGGAGGCAACTGACTGCAGAAGGGCATTTCCATGTATCGATGAGCCAAATCAGAAGGCCAAGTTTAGTATCACCCTTGTTGGTGATAAGGATCTCACCTATCTATCTAATATGGATATTAAGGAGGAGCATTCCATTGGTGATGGCAAGAAAGAGGTTGTCTTCAACACCACTCCTAAGATGTCGACTTATTTAGTTGCATTCATTGTGGGTGATCTCAGATCCGTTGAGTCTGAGTACAAGTTCAGAGATGTCCCTGTCAAGGTGTATACAACGCCAGGTTATGAGACTAAGGGTCAGTATGCAGCCGAATTGGCAGCACATGCCTTGGAGTACTATGAGCAATGCTTTGGTATTAAATATCCACTTCCTAAGATGGATATGGTCGGTATTCATGATTTTACTGCCGGTGCCATGGAAAACTGGGGTCTTGTCACATACAGAATGGTTGATTTGTTGTATGAAAAGGGAAAGTCAACAACTGACGTTAAGTTCAGAGTTGCAGAGGTTGTTGACCATGAGTTGGCACATCAGTGGTTTGGTAACTATTGTACGCTCGATTTCTGGGATTCGCTTTGGTTAAATGAATCATTTGCCACCTACATGTCTTGGAAATGCTGTGATCATTTCCATCCTGAATGGAAAGTCTGGGAGAACTTTGTTGGTGAGTCTCTCCAATATGCCCTCGGAATGGACAGTTTGAAGTCATCGCACCCAATTGAAGTTCCAGTGAAGCGTGCCGATGAAATTAACCAGATTTTTGATGCTATCTCATATGAGAAGGGATCTGCCGTTCTAAGAATGTTGGCTAATTGGTTAGGTGAGGATACATTTATAAAAGGTGTTTCTTTGTATTTAACTAGGCATGCGTGGTCTAATGCTAAAACGAATGCTCTTTGGGCTGCTCTTTCTGAAGTTTCTGGTAAAGATGTTGAAGGTACAATGAAAATCTGGACGGAGAGTGTTGGATACCCTCTCGTTACAGTTAAAGAGGAGGGGAGTAAAGCATCAGTGGTGCAGCACAGATTTCTCAGAACTGGTGATGTCAAACCAGAGGATGATAAGACCTTATTCCCAATTTTTGTCGGTCTCAAGACTGACGATGGCTTTGATGAATCAATAATTCTCGATAACAGGGCAGCGGAGCTCCCAGCGAAAACAGATTCATTTTTCAAGATCAATGGAAACTCAAATGGTGTTTATCGTGTTAACTATGAGCCAGAAAGATGGGCCAAGTTGGGAAGCTCGGCCTCGAAGCTTTCCGTTGAGGATAGAATAGGGCTTGTTGCTGATGCCGGTGCCTTGTCTACTCCAGGTTATAGTAAAACATCGAACTTGCTTTCATTAGTTTCTGGCTGGAAGTCTGAGCCATCGTACTTTGTTTGGAGTGAAATGCTTTCCAGATTGGCTGGTATTAGAAGCACATGGAAGTTTGAGGATCAAGAAACATTTGATGCACTTAAGGCAGTTACACGGAGCTTAGTTTCTGACAAGTGCCATAAGTTGGGATGGAAATTTAGCAGCTCTGAGTCATTTTTGGAGCAAAGATTAAAGAGTCTTTTGTTTGGTGCTGCTGCCTCATCCGATGATGAAGTTGTTGTTTCCGCTGCAAAGAAGATGTTTGCAGATTATGTTGCAGGTGACAAAAGTGCCATTTATCCCGACTTGAGATCATCCGTCTTTCATTGTGCCGCCTCTCATGGTGGTGAAGCTGAATTCAACCAGTTGTTCGATATTTACAAGAATCCACAGTCTGTTGACGAGAAAATTGTGGCACTTCGAAACATGGGTGCTTTCTGTGATGCTAAAATCTTGCAAAAGGTCCTTGGTTTGTTGATGGATGGAACTGTCAGAACTCAAGATATTTATCTCCCACTTATTGGTATGAGCAGAAGTAGGATTGGTATTGAAACTGCATTCAAATGGATGACTAGTAATTGGGATGCTTTGTGCAAAATGTTGCCACCAGGACTTTCCATGCTTAAGTCCGTTGTTCAAATTTGCACCAGTGGCTTTACTAAGAAGGAGCAGTATGATAAGGTTGAGGCCTTCTTCAAAGGTAAAAACACCAAAGGCTATGACCAGGGTCTTGCTCAAGCATTGGAATCGATCAAGAGCAATGCTGCTTGGGTTAAGAGAGACAATGCCGATGTTCAGACTTGGTTGAAGGAAAACAAGTTTTTGCGCTAGTTGCATGACTTCGTTTATAAATTACTTATGAGGAGAGTGTTGGTTATTCTTTGTTTCATATAAAGTGTATGAAAGTATATAATATATTGATATATAGATTATAACTTCTTAATTATTTATATTTAAATATAATATATATATATATCTTTGTATAAACTTCTTCTGTCTAATATAGGTAATAATAAGAATATTGTTATAAGTAAATTAAAGGTGAAAAGAATGGGAGTAGTAAAGTAAATAGATATATTACGAAGCGAATCTTTTTTAAGAAATACGTTCAATATTTAAGATATACCTCTTTACTTTCGTCTTGTGAACAGCAGTATGATTTGGATTAGTATATTTTCCAAAAAAATATGAATTATCTATAAATCTATACTGCTTGTGCAGGCTGTTATCAAAGTTGAAATTTGCTCAAGAGGGTTTGTTAGAGCAAAAACCTTATCAAGGTCGTTCTGTGTGAGGGGTGGGACTCTCAATTTTAAGTGTGAGCAGTGACGAATAAATCCTAGACCTGATTATAAGTGTAAATTTTAATATATTATTCATTAGGGTCCAGAATACGTTGTCGCTAAGTGTTTACGGTGAAACCCCATTTCAAGTGGCACATAATCGTAATATCCTATCTTGGTATTATATGAAGTGGGATCATTCTATCGAAAATATGACTTTGGATTATTAGTATTTCAAATGTTCTCGATGCATGTCAGATAAGTCTGGGTTACTATGTATACTTCAAAAAACTTTTTTTTTTTTGACATTTTGAATCCCTCTTCTCTCGTTTCCCTTTATGGCCACAACCAGGATTATTGTTTCAACTTAGTTTATGTTCTTGTATTGAATTGGAAGATCAAAATTGATTTGACGATTTCAGTATTTAGATATCAGTATGGTGTATTGTAAGAGAAAGAGAGTTCAACCAGATTCTGAGTTACAGCCCAAAAGGCTCAAATTTAGTAAATTGAGAAATGTTGATCTTCTGAAGAAAGAAAACCAAAATATAGTTGAAGGGATCTTAGAGACAGAAAAAGACAGAGCATTGAAGTTATTGATGAGAAGTAACATTCCTCCAAAATTCAACAGATTAAAGGAAGCTGTTCCTAAAATGGAAGCAACTGAACTTCGAAAAGAAGACCCAATGCTTGTACATGAGGGTATTGCCATTTCTGATGTACTCAATACGCCAAAATCTCGCAAGACGAATTTAACAGAAAGCACATCACACTCAACGGTGGCTCAATCTTTTCAAGCAAAAACTCCCACTAAGCATAGACCACTTACTCATGTCTTATATGCTGAGGTAGAAACTCCATCTGATCGATCAGAGAATAGCAGTCTTCTGTCTGTTGGTTACTCCTCTCCTTGTGAAGATAAACTCAGTAGGTTATCCGGAGAATCAGATCGAGCAAAAGCAGATTTTGATCTTCAAACTCCAGAAATCTATACTGTCAATGCTGAGCTGACAATTAAAATGCTACAGAATTTGCTAATCGAATATCAGAATATCGAGCGTATGGCTTCATCAGCAAGATTTAGATTGATCGATAAGATCCAGAAAACAACAAAAAGTCTTAACATACTAGTGGATACCTCGTACGATCGCAAACAGATATACAAATACTGCGCAGATCTCTTACGACAAATAAACTACAAATAAGAAATAAGAGCTTATTAGAAACAAAATGATTTGCTAGAACTTTATTAAATTTCTCCTATTCTAATCCATCGGTACACCTGAGTTCCCTCGAAGCATCACAGCAAGCACATACTATGACAAAAATAATAGCACATACACACCAATTTAAAATAGAAAACACTTCTCAATCCATGAAATGAAAGCTTTCACCATCGAAGGCGGATAAGCACCACCAAGGGTCGCATAATACCGGCAGAAAAAGAACAAGTTGAAACGTTTTTGATGAATTTTACATTAAGAAAAAGAAGACAATCGAATAAGTGCGCGTTCTAAACATCCTTACTTTCTGAATCTTCTTGGAACTCTGTTAGAAGAGATGGTGTTAACAGAAGTTGGAACCTTGAAGCCCAAGGACTTGATCATCTTGTCAGTGTCAGCATCCACGAACAAAAGACCCTTGGACTGAGAAAGGTCCAAAGCAGAGACCTCTGGAACGTACTGGTCCTTCTTCTCTCTCTCCTCTTCCTGCAACTTGAAGGAGATACCTCTGACCGGTCCCTTCTGAATTCTCTTCATCAAATGGGTGGTGTAACCAGCGATCTTGTTTCTCAATCTCTTGGTTTGGATCTCAGCGATCTCATCACAAAGTCTCTTGTTGGTCTCGAAGTCCAAGGTCAACTTTGGATAGTACTTCTCAATAAGAGTCTTGGCGGCTCTCTTAACGGTCTTGGTTCTAACTCTACCCTGTAGTAAAAATAATATATGGTTGTTAGTATAAGTTCAACTCTAGAGTCTTCTCAACTTGCTTCGAAGTATATGTTTCTGTTTTCCAATCATTTCATTCAATTTCAATTCAGTTTATTTTCAACATCATTGAAAATCGAAATTTCTAAATTTCTAATTACTGCTCTTCATGCCTGTATTCCCTTTGCTTCCGTATATATTCCACCTTAATGTTTTCCATACTTGTTTTCATTTCAATACATTCGACAGATTTTCTGAACAGTACTGTTCATCTGATACACCTTTCAACTTCAAACATGATGATCCTAGTTGAATGCTATGTCAAAACCAACTCATCCAGAAACATATTTTATAACGTGCCATACAACATACCATTTTGATTTATTTTCTGATCGTGTGTATCGTCTAAAAGGCTAAATTTGTTAGACTGTACAAAGACTTGGACTTAGTACTTCGATATAGAATGGCTTTAGTTGAACTCACCATGTACTGGCACCCACCAAAAAAAAATATTCAGGAAAACTGAAAATAAAATTTCCAACACCTCAAAATTTCAGAATTGTTTTCTGCCTGTTATTCGCGAACTTGCTGTATTCAGTATGCTACCCGATGAAAGTGCCGTGAGGATGCAGTACCCCGGTGGAAAATTTTTGATGCTGACACCAGGTGTAAGGTGTGGATAAAATTGAACCACCAGTCGATCGACCGGTCATAAAATTTGCCTAGCTGGGACTTTCGTTTATCGAAGGCTGTGCCAGCTACCTCTCTATCCAAACAAAAAGTCTCGTAGTTCGAAACATCTGACTTTTTTTATTTTTTAATAATTTTTTTTATTTTTTTTGGCGAGCAGCAGACAAGCTTCCAGAATATCGAGGCAAATATCATCAAAGTTATTAGAATAGTCGATAGAGGAGGACAAAATTTTAGTACATCACAGTTTCTCCCCTTTGGTTCTCTTTTGAGAAGAATGCACGTTAACTTTACATGCAAAACTACTCATTCAGGCCCAAAAATCATTGAAGGGAAAGTTGTTATTGAATAATATTTCCCAAGTCTGAACTACTTTGCCATCTCAAATCCGTAAATTTGGCATATTTTCTCTCTTTCTGAACTGTTCACCAAACTACCGGGAGCCTTGTTTTCTACGGATACTCTCTCCCTCTGGCTTTTTCGCAATTTTTTTTTTGGACAAACATTGGAAATAAAGCGCTACGGTATACACCGGGTGGCTTAGACCAAAATTACTTACTACTTTTTTGTTTGTTTGTTTGTTTGTTCGTTTCGCATCTGGTTCGCGGGTCGCTCCAATAATTCAGTTATAAACAACGGTTATATTTATCACGCGGTGCATCCTTACACATACACACATTTATTGATAATAGGTTATTAACCTGATAGCAATAACCCAGCATGGCTAAGTTCCACTGCGATGTGTGTTCCTCAGATTGTACAAGGAGAATAAGAATTAGATGTGCAGAATGCAATGACTATGATCTGTGCGTTCCGTGCTTTTCAATGGGACGTGCAACTGGTACACATAAACCTTGGCATGCCTATAGAGTGATAGAGCAGAATCAATTTCCTGTTTTTGACGAGAATTGGGGTGCAGATGAAGAGCTTTTGATGGTGGAAGGATGTCAAACGCTTGGATTGGGTAACTGGCATGACATATCAAATTATATCGGCGGAAGATCGAAAGAGGAAGTAGGCGCTCATTACCAGGAGGAGTACCTTCATTCCGATTATTATCCGATTCCAGATCTCAACAAATCATACCCGGATCTATCCACGACAAGGTTTCTCAACAGACGTAAAGAGAGACTGGATGCAAGGAAGAACTTGCCTTTACCACCGCCGCAAAAGATTTTGACGTCTGGTCCTATGTGCTCTGATATTCAGAGATATATGCCAGGACGTTTGGAGTTTGAGATAGAGGCGGAAGATGATGCAGAAAAGGTTGTGCAGGACATGACCTTTGAGCCTAATGAATCAGATGAGGATATCCAGTTGAAGCTATTGATATTGCGTATTTATGACGAGAAATTGACAATGAGATGCGAACGCAAACGCCTCATTCTTAAAGATGGATTGCTCAACTACCGCCAGAATAATGCAATTGACAAGAAAAGAACCAAGGAGGAGAAATGGCTGTACAACAGGATCAAACCCTTTGCGAGATTGATGAGTGCTGAGGACTTCCCAGAGTTTTCTAAGGATATTATGGAGGAGTTCAAGATTCGGAAACGGATTCATCAGTTGCAGGAGTGGCGGAAAAATGGAATAACCAAGTTTGCCGATGGCGAACGGTATGAGAAAGAGAGAGCGAATAGAGTTGCCAGATTTTCTATGCCTTCTAATGGAACGAGGCATAGCCACACACATTCCGGCAGGCACTCCAGATCACAAACTCCAGACTATTCCACCAAATGGGGAAGAAAGAACACACCCATATTTTCTTCCATATATTCTGATCATCCAGACTTGTCTCTTGCACCAGATTATGATTTGCTTTCAGATGATGAAAAGCATTTATGCACTACACTAAGTATGCTTCCTAAGCCGTATCTGGCAATCAAGGAAGCCATTTTCCGCCAGTTGCTGAGTAACGGCGGTGTTATGAAGAAGCAGACGGCTAAAGATCTATTGGACGTTGATTCGACGAAGATGTCTAAGATTTATGATTTCTTTGTTCAGCAGAAATGGTGTACGGCCAATTGAGGAAGAATGTAACAGAAGAAAAGAAAAAAAACAGCAAAAAAAAAGATAAGCGTCAAACAATTGTATGCTATGATTTGAATAACCTAATGTATTATTATATGTATTTTTTTTCATGTTGTGTATTAGTTAAAATGGATACTGTTGTGTCTATCACAAATCTGCTTAAAGTGTAAGTAATCCCTGTCTATTCTGGTTTTCTTTCTCCCTCAATCTTTTTTATTTTTTATTCTTTATTTTTTGCTCATTCATATCTGTGAAAAAAATTTTCCAGCTTTATCTGATACCGAAAGTACGATACATAGCTATTGCAATAACTTTCTCCTAGATATTGGAGTAGATCTCTGCATAGATATAATTATAAAGCATCCAAAACTATAATAATGTCGGATAAGGCACGGTTCTACTTGGAGCAATCGGTTCCGGAGCTACAGGATCTTGAAAAGAAAGGTCTCTTCACCAAAAAGGAGGTGAAGATGATCATGAGGAGATGGACGGAATTTGAGCATAGAATAATGAGTAGGGGATCCACTCCAGATGATTACTTATATTATGTCAGATTTGAGAAGAACTTGGAGAAGCTTCGAAAGTTGAGATACCAAAGAATGAGATCAGTTATCGACACTAAGAAGTCTATTTCCGATTACAGTGCCTCTAAAAGGATTCGTTTCATATTTGATAGAGGGGTCCGTAAATTTCCCAACAGTATGGAATTATGGGCACAATATTTGAAATACGCAAAAAAGCATGGATCAGTGAAAGTTGTTTACAGAGTTTACACGAGATTATTACAGTTGCAGCCAAGAAATGTGAATGTTTGGCTTAGTGCAGCAAACTATGAATATGATTACAATAAAAACGTGAAATCGGCAAGAAATTTACTTGTTAGATGTCTTCGTTTCAATGGTGATGAATTGTATCCATGGCTAGAATTCATTAAGTTTGAGTTAAATTATCTCTCGAAGCTACTTATAAGAAGGAAACTTTTTAATTTGATAACAGAAAAGCAGCAAATGGATGATTTGAAAGAAAATGAGCATTCGGCAAACACTGATTCTTTGGCACAGGGAGCAGATGTTGTGCAGGTTTCTGAGAGCTCTGAAGTTGGTGAAAACCTCAGTGAATTGACAGATCTTAATGCAAGCACACTTGGAACGGCTGAGAACAATCCAGTTCTAAGGGGTGACCTTATCATTACCATGTATGATGCCTGCTTAGAGGCACTAACAAAGAATTTGCACGACAACATAAATGAAGGAAGATACGATGTGAAGTTCACGAAGGTGTGGGAGATAGCAAATAAGGTTATCGATATAGTTGATCAATTTGAAGCCCTAGACAGAAGTCACATATGCGGACACATCATTTCTGACCTTATGGAAAAATACCCTGAAAAGGATCAGGTTATACTTTTAGACTTGACAATCCCTATCAGATATATGAAGGTCGATAATGTTGAATTTGTTTCGTCTCTCAAGAATTCTGTCAGGATGTACCAATCTTGGGTATCTCGTACAAAGGCCGAAAGTACTGTGAAGATAAGTGTGAAGAAACTGTATATTAATTATCTCACCCAGCAGTATCTCTCAGAGTGCACCGGCGAGCAGAAAGATCTACTTGAGTTATTATTAAGAAAACTTCAATAATCCAATGGCATTTTAGATAGTATATCGTCTACGAGCTTACCTTCTTTCGTATCCGTTTTACGACATAGTTTTTAGTATATATGTATAGATATCTGGCTCAAAATGAACCGTACTAAATATCTCGTGCTATGTCTCTGCTAAGGCCTCATTCCAATTTGTCCGAGTAGCTCTGGCGCAGCTTACGATTAAGTCTCTTATATAAAAGGATCGTTGTGACGACCGAACCAAATGAAGCACCAATGACAGCTGTAAAGAAATATAGTACTCTTTGGTTTCTTTTATCTGGCAAATGATAGCTCGTTATATATTTCTGCTGTTCCAATTTGGTTTTTGATGTTCCATCTTCTTCTGAAATCTGAGGCACCGCCTTTTTTAGAGGAGTCCAGATAACATCAAAGTTGAGTTCGACGGTGTCTCCAATGATGATCCTTGTTGTATTAATCGACGTAGAGAAACTGGTGGACGAAACTATGGTGCCATCTCCGTCGGTAAACATTTGAATTGCAATGTTAGGGTCTAAATCAAAGTGTGATTCCATGATATTTCCTCTCACTTGAATATCTAATGGAATATAGAGACCTGAGTCAGGCCTGACCGGAATCCGGCAGGTAAAAGGTGCATCTTGATGTAAATATAGCTGAAAGAGATGATACAATTTGTCCTCAAACTTGACTGTGCAGGAAATTTGCTCATCGACATTATAATTCAGCTCAAGGGGTTTTTTCGTCTCTTGACAGTCCATAAATGGAATATAGATGATGTCACCTTTCTCATTGAAAAAATGTTCACCTGTATCAATCTGCCTTTTGCTACATTCCAACGCTATTTTGTCGTCATCATGATACATCGGAAATGTTTCGATGGTCGTTCCATCATCCAATTTTGGATATGGCTCTATTTGTGCTGCTAATGACACTGCACTGTATAAAAGGATACTGATTAACTGCATTTTCGCTCTTAGTAATCCGACCAAATGTTTGATTCACCAAATTCTAATATTCAACCCTCAAAGAAGAAGAATTATGTAGACAACACGCAATTGGGAATCTGCAAAATTTAAGCTGTTGGTAGCATTGATGGTAATATAGGAGTAGACAGCAAATGTAGAATAGAAGAATTGATAAAGATCCACACTACTTGAAAAAAAAAAAGTAGGGATGGGATGTTCCCTATTATTTCTGTTTCGATACTAAATTCCAAAGATAACCAACCCCTTTTTCCTGTTTGATGGCATTGTTCGATATTTTTTTTCTCTCTTTCCGAGTTCGTCTAAATGTATAAGGCAGGGATGGGATTGAACACAACTCTATTATTTTCCTTACTGATTTATAATATATATTAAACAGCAGTACAAATAGTCAAACATTTATAATAATGGTATTCTTAAGCGCATACTTAAAGGAATCTACAAAATATAAAAGCCATCACCTTCTTTATAAACAAACTCCATATCAATAACCAAACTTCATTTTATAAACTACTCCTAGTAGTAAGTGATATGCGAGGTATCAAGGTAAAGCACTCGCTATTCTTAATTAGGGACTCCAGTGTGGTCCATAAGGCCACTACGTGCAGAACTCAAAAGTGGATGGACTTCATCGGGAACTCCGTTAAGACACTTCTTCCTTGCCTTCTGGGATCTCCAATGAGCCAGAAGTCCATCCTTTCTTTTAAAAACTTTTCCACAACCCCAACGTTGTCCATTTTTCAGCACACCCCCACAAACAAATCCTGGTGACGCTTTATGCTGGTTCCTTTCGTGCCGTCTTCTATCACTATGTCTAGCAAACGACATCATGCATATTGAACATTGGAATGGCTTTTTGTGTTCATGTGTTGACTGGACATGTGATTTCAAGTTCATCTTCCTTGAAAATGTTTTATGGCAGTTTGGGTACGTACATACAAATTTCTTTCCAGAAAATGTATTTTTTGTTTGTTGCTTCCGCGTAGAAGGCCCTGGCAGTGAATACAACGGACTCAACTGCTGAATTGAGGCCGCTGTAGCTGCTTCTGCAACAGCTCTAGCCTGTAGATCATGGTCGTTAGTCAAGTTATTTCCATTCTCGATCGAATTCGAGTGCGTTTGAATAACGCTATTTCCATTTGCATCCAACGCAAAATCCTGAACTTTTGGGCCCCATTGTAGAGGAGTGCCAACAGACGTTGTTTCCTTCTGAACCGGCTGGCCTGGTTGTTTGATCATGCTGGCAATGGTGGCAACGGAATTTGCAATATTAAATAAGTTGCTTTCCTTTTGAGGCGGCGGCTGTTGCTGTCTCCTTCCTATATTTCTCTGCTTCGAAGTGTACTGATCATCTGCTTCCTGGACTAGACGCCGCTTGTTTGGGTGCAACTGCATACCACCTTCTACTTTCATTTGAACGTGAGTCTGCTGACTTACCGGCACTCGCTCTGTAGGTCTATGTCCTGAATAATTCTCATCCTCTGCTATGTTAGTCGCAGTTGTTGACATTGATTGTGATGATGTTGCTGAAAGACCATCTTGTGGTGTGGATAATCCTGAGCCCTCACTTGCTGCGTAAGCAAATAAGTTGTTTGACAAGTTATTGGATGAAGGCATCGAAGTTAGGGTAATGAGTTTCTATAAATTTCCGGTCGGGCGTTCTTGTATTCTGGGTGTCTGCCTTATATCTTTCTTTGTAACGGATGGAGTATCCAGGCGGTGTTAAATTCGTTAATCTCTCAATATAGCATGCACAGCCCGAGATGGGGGAGGGGGGAAGGATTGCTTGGTAATATCTGGATGAAATGGTCAACGCTGATAGGATATTAAGTGGGTTTGCTCTCAGTTCGTTTTTATATGGCCTTGCAGTTTAGTCTTCTACCCATGAAATAGCAATGTTTTTGTTCCTTTATAAGAGTATATCGTGTGATCTTTGGTATGTTTATTGTGGATAAAAAGAATGAGTATATTTCAGGAGGGGGGGGGAAAAACTTTGTTTCCAATTTGTGAGCACAAGGAGTAAGCTAAAAAAAAATAGAAAGAAAGAGTAACTCGAAAAAATAAAATTAAATTGAATAAAATAAAGTAACCTGAAAAAAAAACCTCACTGCATGAGATGTACTAGGTACAAGAAGAAAAGAATTAAAGGAATAGAAAACTTCTTAACCTCTTGAACGTTACATGCTATTAATGAGTATGGAAAGAAATGAGTTAATGTTGTATTTTTCTAGCCTACTTAAGTGTTCACTTATGTGGTAATTATTCGTCATCATATGGGAGCTAGCCCATTTTTCCGCATTTTTATCTCATCTAGATTGGTATATGCCATTATGAGGTATAGTTGACACCAACATGACTACAATTTTTACAGTAATGTTATACATCATGTATTATTAATATTATTTTTCGTAATTACAAGCAAGACTCAAGAAAGTGATGGAAAATCCACATAGAAAAAGGAATAGCACCAAACAGTAAGGTGATGATGAATCCAGCAATAGACAAGAACTCCTTATTAAGGAATCCATAAAAAATGTCATTTGGCTGAATCCTTATTTGAACTGGAATATTGGTGAGAAACTTCTCAGCCGCTATAGGCATATCAGTATAGTAATTAGTTGTCACATTAATTATTAGTGCACCATTCTGAGGAGAGTCTGAAATGGATATATCAAGCGGACTCATGGCAGACCAACATACTTTGACAAAATACTTGTAGCCAGTTCTGAGCCTGGATGAGTCGAATATAATAGTTCGCACTTGATGGTTTTTTCGAGGCTGAGTCAATATTCTGGGTTCGAAGCTGATAAGAACGTCTGTCCCAAAAGAGGAAGAATTAAACGGTGCCTGAACGAGATGAGATTTCGGTGAAGCCCTGATGTCCTCGTAGAAAGATTCATTCGAAAACCTGAGAACGGTTCGATCAACGATAAGGGTCTCTGTATTTGCCAGTGACGTCTTCAGTATCGCAAGGATACACAGAAGTGTGCATATTAGTGTGGGCGGAGTTCTCATCAGGACAGGGCTCATGCAATCCGAGGCTGGCAAAAGCTGGGGCCAGAGTGATTAAACGGCAGAAGAAGGAAAGACAAGAGGAAAAAATTTATTAAGAATGGGAGTGTGAAAGAATGCAATATCATTCAATGGTATCCAAAAAAAAACTAAAAGCAAACCGACCCGATACATATTATTTGTAAAGAGACATGATAATGGTACGTAAAATGGATATTTCTCCCATCTTAATTGTTGTCAAGAAAGCGAACCTGAGGTTCTTATTTTTTTTGAGTGCGTGAGGTAAACAGGAATACCTCTCTAGGAACGGTGCAAAAATTCAAAATAGAGAACGAGAGACGGAACGGTAAGCGAAAAAAAAACTAAACTTAAAATTAAAGGTCACAAACAATGCAACCACAGAAAAAAGCACTAGCTCTTATACGGGGATTTAGTCGCAGACAAACATGTAACACGGTATACGGTCGAATATGGGAGTGTGTACCAGCATACTGGGAGCAGCGCTGTCATGTGTATATAGTAACGAGAGTGTTTGGTCTTGTTAAAGCCGTGCTAGCTTTGCTCGTATATTTCGTTTACACTCTGGATTTTCACATGTTTTTTTTTTCACCAGACGTCCTTCACCTAATCTCCTTACTATTTTAACATTTTTATCGCGATAATTGGAGGTTTAATTGAACTTTAATATAGCGGTTGAAATTTTTTTTTATTTTTCTTCATGTCACTCGTATAAGATTGGTGATATACACTATAAATCATCCTTCCAATCCGTTTCTCTTCTTCTTCCATATCGATCAGGATTTCAGCAACTACTTAAATTTACATAGTCTGCTTTGAAGTTTAATTTGTTTTTACTATTTATTAGTATTTATTAGGTCTGCGTCTTAGCACTACTGTTTAAGAGATATATATACACCTAAGACGAGATTTGTCATAGAAATAAAATGTCGACAAATAAGCCAGATAATGATAAGTTATACGATGTCATCGTCATCGGTGCCGGTGTCGTTGGACCGTGTATCGCTAGATGTTTGGCAAGACAAGGAAGAAGTGTTTTGATTGCAGAGAAAGAATGGAGTTTGCCAAACCGTATCGTTGGAGAGTTGATGCAGCCTTCTGGTCTTAAGGCTTTGAGACAGCTCGGCATGATCAAGGCTATCAATAATATTGATGCTCAGGAGGTTAATGGTTATTACATTGAATTCCACGGCGACAAGGTTTCCATCGAATACCCAAGTAAGAATGTGGAATCTGCTCTGGACACAACTCCTGTTCCAAAGGCTATTGAGAAAGGTGATGAGGACAAGGTTGGTAGTGACTCTACCATTGATGCCAAAAAATGGGAGGAGTGCCCACATGTCAAAGGTGCCTCCTTCCGTCATGGTCAGTTCTTGACGAACCTTAGAAACATGTGCTTGAGCGAGCCAAATGTCACGAAGTTGGATGGAATTGTCACTGGCTTAATCAAAAATGATAAAGACAGTGTTTGCGGAATTACCGTTGCCAAACAGGGTTCCTTCAAAGGTAGATTGGTCATCAACTGTGATGGTATTTACTCTAAGTTCAGAAGAGAGTTGGACCAGGACTTCATTCCTAAAATTGGATCATACTTTATTGGTTTGGAGTTGAAGGATGCCAAGTTGCCAAAGCCTACTTATGGTCACGTTCTTTTGGGTGAGAACGCACCTGTCTTGCTCTATCAAATGGATCCTCACAGCACAAGAATGCTTTGCGCCTACAGATCGAAGAAGTTGCCTAACAGAGAGGGAGTTTTGAAGTATTTGCGTACTGAGGTCCTTCCTCATCTCCCAAGAGACATACAACCAAGTTTCCAGGAGGCTCTTAACGGAAATGGACAGGATATTTATAGGGCTATGCCTAACCAATACTTGCCTGCTCGTTTGAACGACGTCCCAGGCTTTGTCTGCATAGGTGACTCTCTTAACATGAGACACCCATTGACAGGTGGTGGTATGACTGTCGGCCTTAATGATGCTGTTATGTTTTGTAAGATGGTGTCTGACTTAAGCAATGAGCAGTTGGGTCATGAGGAGATTATTTTAGAGAGATTGATCGACTTCCACACCGAGAGAAAGCATTTAGATGCTGTTATCAATGCTCTTTCCCTTGCCTTGTACACCTTGTTTGCTGCTGATGACAAATACTTGCAGATTTTGCAGAGAGGTGTCTTTGCTTACTTCTTGAGGGGTGGTGCTTGTATCGAACAGCCAATAGGATTGTTGAGTGGTTTGATTCCAAGAATCTGGGTCTTGTTCAGCAACTTTTTTGCTGTTGCTTTCTACGCATGTCGCTTGAACTTTGCTGCCAGAGGTATCATAGGTTTCCCATTAGCTGCATTTGAAAACTTTGTTGTGTTGATTACAGCTGCCAAAGTGTTCTTGCCTATTCTCTTCGGTGAACTCTTTACTTGATCTACTCGAACGGTTAATGTTGCAACAATTTAGTTTATAATTTTCACTAGCGTTCTTTGAACATTGTGAAATGGTGCGTGTCTTGAAGTCTTGAGGTGCTTATTTTTGGTACTTCCTGGTTGCTTGTGTATGTGCTGTGCTTTGATTTTGTTGTCTTTTCTTCTTCTTTCTTAGGAATCTCTTTTTAATTTATGTGCTGAACGGTGGTTAATTGTCCATTAGACTTGTGCTTTTTCTACTATTTCTGCCATGTTGTATTTAATTATCGATGTTTAGTTTAGTCTATGACAATAATGGATTGTAAATGTAGGTATCAGAACCATTTATTTATTTTCGTCGTAACTTCACTTGATAGAAGTCTGTCTTTAAAGGTCTGTGAACAACTTTTATGGTCTCCTTCATTAGGATACATCCAAACGCCAAGTTCATTTACAAGATATTACTTCCTTCCGACAAACTACATGTAGCAACAAGGCAAATAAACACATTCCCTATACTTTTAAAGCATTTTAATCGATTACGCATATATTACATTTGAATGAATTATGATAAAAATACCACAACGCATCTCCATAACATTCCTGTTTTCTATCACGGTAATAGACCGGCTTGGTTGTACGAATACCGTAAGCCATTTTTCTATTTTTTATACACCATTTTTAAATAAGCTAATTTTTTCCCCTCTCTTCTTTTCTTCATAAAAACAATCAAATTGGAAACTAGTATGTATGATTATAATTGGAAACTTGGTTACTACTATATATGCGATTGTTGCAACCTTTATGCCAAAAACAAAACAAAATCATCACGAGCCATATTTACCATCGTTTACATCCTTACACCTGATACACTCTCAAATTAATTTTTTTGAATCCGAGATATTTTTTCCCAGCTGCTGCTCCCATTAATAGCATTTCCGTTTGTTTTCTCGGTCTAGCGTTACAATAATTATTTACCGTCCGTCCCCGAGAGCACTTTCTTCAGCTATCTCTCAAACTCTTTTAATTCATTGATAATTTGATTTCCAAATATCGTTAAAAATACACACATATACATAGACTCAAGAAACTACCTGTTTTTAATCATTCTTTTCGATTTGGGTAAATATATCCAGATTCAAGCAACACTATCTATCGTTCTCGGACATTCGGAATATGACTGATGAACCAAAAGTTACATTCGCCTCCACAATCTTGGTGGAGAAGAATCCGGCCGAAGCAATGGAGGCTTTGACTGTAAGAGGAGAGCAATTGAAGGAGATAAATCATCAATTGGCTGAATGGCTTACAGCTTACGGAAGACTTCGTCTTAAATATTCAGACGAACTCAAAAAGCTGGTTACTAAAGGTGACGAACTGTTCGTTAACAGTTCTGATGGACTTCTACATAACAAACAAGTCGATAGTATGGGCCTTTGTACTCCTATGTGGAACTCTGTTTTGCAGATAGCTCGAGACGAAGTTAAATACTTTGACTCGACAACTCGGATGATGGGTAGAGATATGATTGCACCTCTTAAATTGTACACAAGAAGGAACAGCTCAAAACTCGTGGAGATGGATGAGATTAAAGATATTGCAAATTTAATTTCCAAATCAGAAAAGGGTAACTCGGATTCACTGACCCAGGAAAAAACCCAGTGGTCGGAGAGAGCACCGAACTTCTTTGAAACCTTTGAGAATTATGACTACAACAGATTGATTCTCCTTAAAGATGTGTTTTTGAAGTTTCAAACGGATATCTCTGATGTTTTGGCGGTTTTCAAAAAGGATAATGAGGCTGGTATTGAGCACGTGCTTAGCTTCAATCCTAATGACGAAATTAAGCGTTATGCATCTGCTGTTCAGGGAAAGGTGCTTCTACAAGAAGTGGCAGATGGTTCTCGTACAACACGGAAGTCTGATAAATTGTCACACAAGCATGGAAAGGGTGTTGAGGGTTCCGGAAGCCATGATGAAGATCATCGTTCAAGATCACATTCAGTGACCTCAAGTGCAAGAGCACCATCTTTGTCTTCAGAAATGTCATCCAATACTGTGCTAAGGAGGAGGACAGTAACATCAAGGGCTTCCAGTAGACGACTTTCGATTTTTAAGGGTTACAGGAAGCATGCAAATGGAACAAGTGATGTTGCCCCAGCCTCACCATCAAAGAGTATTGGGGGTTTCACCAATGAACCGTTAAATAATGTGTCATCAGCTTCGTCTGGTAGATTTGGTGGACATTCCGGGAAGAAGGAAAGAAAGAAGAGGGGAATGCGCTCGAGAATTGGAAAATTCCTGCATCACAGGAAGAGGAATACTGAGGAAGAGACCAATGGTCATAGTGAATCATCAGAGTCTGCTTCCGTGGCTAATAGCCATGTAAGTCATGCCTCAACTAGAAATGCAGCCGAAGTTGAACCTACTGTTGCACCTATAGCTGAGGGACAATCAACTGACGCTCCAAAATCAGACACTCTTTCAAAATCAGGCGCTTTACCAGAACCGGATGCTGCTCCAAAGAAGGATGGCGAGAAGGCAAATTCCAAGCCAGAGGATTTGGAGGATAATGAAAGCCATAATCAAAATGTTAGTATTACCCCTCAATTTCCAGCCATGAAGCCTACAAAGAGATCTGATTCGCTGGTGAGTAGCAAGAAGTCATTTGTTGACATGAATTTGAATTTGGGCTCTGCAAAGAAACACGAAACTGCGAGTGTAGTTACTGCAGCTGATAAAGTGGCTTCCAATTCTAAAGAGTTAGAAGGAAAAGTACAATCAGAAGATTCTGCTGAAGCTAAAGCATTACCTGCTATCCCTGCTGAGCAGCATCTGGATGTTGCTGCAAAGCCAACTGCTTCTGAACCTGTCCGCTCGCCATTTTTACCTGCTGAAGCATCAGCTCGTCCTCCACCTCCAATCGCTCGTAAGCATGCTACTCAGACACCAGATGATGTCAGTACAGTCCGGTCAAGTACCGAAAGAACAGCACCAATGCCTCCTGCTCAGCGTAGAATCAGTACCATCGGGTTGCAGCCAGCGAGAACTGGTACATTGTCCAATCAGGGCACAGGACTCTCTGGCAATGTTACTGGGGGTGGTGGTCTTGTTAGTGGCCAAATTATCCATCCTTCCTTGACACAGCCAGGGTTGAATGCCTCAGTTGTGGAACTTTTCAATGCGACATATAAATCTGGGCAGTGCGTTCGTTCCAATGCCATAGGGGAGGTAGCATTCAGCTACATCTTGGATGAGCCAGTGAAGAAGATCCCGTCGAAAATCAACATGTCTTTGAGATCGAAATCTGGAAAGCCTTTACCAAACTTTGTGGTAAACACCTTGTTCTTGCAGCAGAATGACTCTGATCCTACCAGCTTTGTCGTCAGTCAGCCAGCACAAATAAATCTTCGTACTGTGGGTGGCTTAAAGTATATGCTCAATAATCCAGAGCCACCTTTAATAGTACAGCCTGTTTGGAGGCACGAGCCTAACAAATCTACAGTAATAATATCTCTAAGACCATCTGCAAAACTTGGTGAATACCTTCAGAACAATGAGATAGTCTTGTCGAATGTTCTCGTCTCTGTATCGATTCAGGATGCACATTCTACATCTGCTGCAACCAAGCCATCTGGATCTTTCAATAGAGATAAGGCCCGTGTTACGTGGAGCCTTCCTGCTGGTATTCGCTTTGATTCAATGAAGAAGGAGGAAAGATTTATTGCCAGATTTATAACGGACGGAATAGCAAAGGAGTCAGAATCTGGTATTCAAGTGCGGTTTACTATTAACAATGATGACGGTGCTGGTGCGGTTGGTGGACTAAATAGCGATCTAGAAATTACCGCTATGGATGATAAGCCTATTGAAAACCCATTTAAAAGTTCAACAAGCTTGGACCAGGAGGACGGTTCTCCCTCGCCCACTCCCCAATGGTCAATTGTTCCGACGTTAAAGACTATAGTTGCAGGTGGTTATTCAGGACATGTTTAGTCAAGTGTACATTGCTGTATGGGAGGTGTTTTCTAACCGCTTTTTTTATTATTTCTTGTTTCTTTCTTACTGTACTTTGGTAAAATAAAAACCAATTATATTATTGTCTGATTGTATATCAGTTATTAAGCGAGTATCTAATTTAGTTCCAAGATATAAAGAACTATTTCGTATTAGAAGCGATTTTTTTTTCTTTTTGCCTTGACGTTCCAACAACTCTTTCAGTGACTCATTCTTCACAATTCATCAGGATCAACCGTGGTTTTGTAGTTTATTGCAACAGTCTTATTTGTGCTTGACAGCATTAGCTGGTAATTGAACACTCCCCTCACTATCAATTCGAACGGATTTCTAGAAATGTTCAACCATTTCAGGTTTGGCTTTTTTATTTCAGGAGGAGGCTCTTCTTCGTCAAACAAAACATCGGGTAACGTTGTATTTGATAAACTGGATGATAATGAGCTGTGATGAGTTTTATCTCTTTTATTTGGAGCCTCGTTGCTCCTGAATTCACTATCAGTATCGTCATCATCATTGTCATCATCACTTCCGCTGCTATCATCTTTACCATCGTCATAAGTGCACGGATTTATGATCTTTATCTCAGTAGAACTTTCATCTCTCTGTCTGGTAAAGCATCCACCTTGAAAGCTTAAAGGTATATCAAGTTGATCCACACTGCCAAGGAGAACTGTTGTAAATTCTGGCTTGTCTTTGTTCTTGCCTTCCTTTTCCTTAATTAAAGTATACCCATCGACAACGTATTGTGTCTTTGCAAATATGTCAAGCTGAGCGCTATTGATTGTAATAGGCAAAACGCCAGGGTTAAAGGCCTGCACGTTCATGTCAAACATGAATTCCTCATCAGAAATTAAAATATCATCAACACCAGTGATGGTTGTGCTTTGAAGCTCTTTCGAAGTTGCCAGAATGAACCCTCCCATAAAGCCTACCGAAAGCAATAAGCATATAAGTCCCATAGTATAGCAGAAGCTCTTTAGTTGACGAATACGCCTCGTCCGTGCACTAGTGAAGTCATGAGGATTGAAGTAAACGCTAGTTTTCTTGTTACGGATTGACCTTTCAGCTGCCTTTTTCTGCATCAGCCTGTATTTATCTTCATTTGGGCTATATAGTGATCCCTGTCGTTTTCCGTATTCCCCATTCTGTGTTCCGTATGTTTGTGAAATGCTACCATAGCCATGTCCGGTGGAGTTAATGGTACCATAATTGGAATACTGATTATGCTTATAACCATATTTACCTTGGTCCACGACAGAGAGATCGTCGTCAATATCAGAGTCATAATCCATGGTAGAGGGAACACCAGTAAAGGGTATTTCTTCAAGTTGGTTCCGCCCAGAACGAACAGTATTGAACTTACTAGAGCGAATATTGTTATAAGCATCTTCATAATCTTCATCATCATCATTGTTAAAACCTGCTGCATCAATACCCGAATATTTTCTAGGAGGAACCCCTTTAGAGTCAAATATTCTAGATGTGATTTCACGAAGACGATTATGTGGCTTAGGAGATCCCATTGATACGGTATCTTTCTTCTGAGCCGCTTGTGGATTAAGGATAAGTTCGTCAACATCATCCTTCTCGGTAGGTAACGTTGATTTTAGTGGAGTATCTCCCAGATGTTTAATTGATCCAGATATACTGGAATCACTATCTGACACATTAGTGTTACTGAGTTGTGGATGATTATTAATTTTGTTGCTAGACGCCGAATTTAGTGAGGCAATGTTCAAGTTCAATGAAGCGCCCGTACTACTTTTCCGGTGCATGAAACTCTGGCTTGGAGATTTCCCTGTTACTGATTTTCTATCTTCAGAGTTACTTGGTTGACGGGATTTCCTGGTCTCTTTGTTGTCTTTTTTTATCATTATCTCTGGCTCGTTAATATTATCCTGTTTCTTAACTCCAGTGACAACTCTTTTTGGAGCCATGTCATACACAAATGTCTCCTCTGAGTCAGACTTGTTTGTTTCGTCATCTTTAATTGCATCATGTAACTTTGCAGCAAAGAATTCTGCTCTAGATGGTCTTTTCCCTTGAATAGTAGAACTCGAAGAGGCTGAATTTCCAGAAGTTGCCTGTCCTATGGCTGCACGCAGATTTAGGATACTGGATGAAGGCATTCCTCCTGCCCTCTTCTTCGGTAGTGTTGAACCGGTCAATTTGTCAAGAGAGTTTACGCTTAGTGTTGTAGGTGCATTTTCAATGCTGGATTTTTTATTTCGGAGGTGTTGAAGAAAAGAATCTGGATTATCTGTTGAGTTACCAGGGACCTGGTTAGATCCAAGAATAATTCCAGATGTGTTATCAGCGCTATTGTTCGCCAATGTACTCTTCTTGGTATTTAAAGCACTTCCTTCTGTTGAAGAGGACCCAGGTTTAGTTTTTTCCTTCAGGTGTATCTGGTTGAAAGATGAGTTTGAACTGGTGCGAGACTGTTTCTGAATTCCGGCAGAAGCTTTTGAACTATTTGCCTGTGACTTTTCCGCTGACCCCAGAGATCCTATGGCTTTTGATTGTTCTTTCGCGGTTTTAAAAATGTTTCTTCTCTCAACAGCTTCCGTCAAATTCTGCTTTTCTTTTACAGCATGTTGCATCGCGTTTGTCGAGTTTATGGATACTGTTGATGGAGGTCGTGGCATTATATGAATAGCCTTAGCATTGTCAGCTTGCTCTTGAACAACATTCACCAATCCAGACGCAGCTGTTTGGTTCTTTGCCTCTGGCAATTTTAGAAATGAAGCCTTTGGTTTTGGCCCCGTGGGTTTCGTATGGCCTGTTTGTAGTAGTAGTTGTTGATGCTGTCGTTGTTGTTGGCCAGAAACTTCAGAGGCAACGGTATCTGGGCTCTCTTTTACTTGCTTCGAGGAAAAAATACCGCCTTCCCCCGATTCATCTATCTCATCATCAATAATCATGCTATTCGGCGCTCAAATGTAATGTAAGCAAATTGTAGTTAAATTGATCAATATCAACCCACCTCTGAGGTTTCAGTTGGTGCTTTTGAAACTCCTTTTAATATTTCTGATAACGAATTTTTTATTTTTATGTGTATATGTATGTATCTGCAGACGTTTTGTGGTCTATTAAATTGTATTTGTATAATTTCCGATTTCTTTTATGAACAAAGTGTGTTCTTCTTGGAGACTAGGAGTTATCAGAGCTCGTAAAGAATTTTACTGATTGACTGGATGTAGTTCCTTTTTTTTTTTTTTTTTGCGTCGTTTGTTCAACTTCGCGATAGTACGTACTGTTTCGTCCACACGTCCGTTGCTCGTACTCAAATTGTTTCTTCCTATAATCCCATCCTCAGTACATAAACTGATTGGTTTTGTCCTAGTCAGATCAGAGAATGCCTTAAAGAAAAATAAAATACAGCCCAAAAGTAATTTTTAATTGAATCTTGATCAGGAGCTTAAATAAAAAAAAATATATATATATATATACTATATCTTTTTTGCGCCTGTACCTTCCTGTCTTAATGTGGGGTAGTAAATAATAGAAGTAAGTAGTCTTCTGGTCTTGAATTAAAAAAGTTTCAGAGAGATGAGAAAGAAGACAGAACACACCCAGTCATGATAGATGAAAAAAAAATTATAACGAGTTGGTTGCTACGTGAAATTGTACGGAGCAAGCGTAACCCAAAGATTGTTTTTCGCACCCTTTAGCTTTTCTTTTCAAGCTGCATCTCTACAGACGTCTATCGACTCTTAACGCGGGTCGTCGAGAGATTCACCTGGAGAATAAATTGTTCGAAATCAGTGGGAATAAAGGCCCGAAAATAATTTGCTATATTCCTATTTGTCTTGCAAACTACTGCATGTATTCGCAATTGATCTTTACTCATGTATCAAGGATTGCCACATCATCCCTTGCGGAAAATATCTTTGAACACTATGCTACGTCATTCATACCTGAACAACCGCTAAGAATGTCCAATCCGGAACGTACTAAGCCACGCCTGGTTGCAGATCGTTTTCTACCGTCAACTAAGAATTCAAAAAAAAATGGCCTGAGCAATCCAGTTAGTGTCTATAGCCTGTCTAGGAGCGGTTCGCTGTCAGTTGCTGTTGAGGATCAAAATAGTGTAGAAAAAGTAAAGGAGATGAGCTTCATTCCGTCGGGAGTGATGAATGCCCTTCGAGAAAAAAAGTTAAAAAATAAAAAATAAAAAAAAAACTTAAAAATACAATGCATCCAAGAGTAAGGATATAACGGTCAGTCTTGTTCCGTGTCAATACCGAGAATCAGGGCATCATCTGGTAGCCAGCTAGCTCATCACGAATAGAATGTGTATATATGTGTTTGGGGAAGGCATTTAGACATACTAAAATAAGATAACCATAGATTATGTTATGTTTTATGTTGCGATCAGGTGGTTTCGTATACTAGTGTACAGTATTTATGCTACACAGTTGAGGGATTAACCAACATCAATAAAATTTTCTTTCCCTGTTTTGTCCGCATTTAACATCAAAATTTTGAAAAATGTCCTGACCGTTGTCGAACACTACTTTGCTATTGAAAATTTTTTTGGTGCCATAAGAATTTGACACATATAGAAATAAGTAAGGGCACACCTCAATTTAATATGCAATTGCCTGGGGCAGCTTCGCGGCATTTTTGACAAGAACAATGCAACATAAGTTAATAGTTGATTGTGTGATTTAAGTTCCACTAACGTCAACCGACACCATCCCCTTGACGTTAGTGGCCGAAACACTTGAAGTAGTCCAGAGTCGTCCGCTAACGTCAACTGACAGCTATCAAAACACTGATGTGAGGCTAAAGAACGATAAGATAACAACTCATCGGCGATGCATCAACATGGATCTTATAAAACGACACTCAAAGCTGTTAGACTGACCTTGTAGCACCAGAGGTAATCCTGTAACGTAACGTAAACTATATGCAGCAACAGATCGAGAAGAATTTTCACACAGGGCATTAATTAGGGTCACTCATTGGTTTACGAGGTTTTTTTTTGTTTTTTCTGTTTTTGCTAGTCCGCAACCGGGAGCTCGCTAATTCTTTCGGTTTCTATTCTTCTCAGTACATTGTTGGCTTTGAGTCCTAATATGCTTTATCAATGCCAGAAGGCTGAAGCTTGTTATCACAGAAAAAGGAGTCATTTTACAATCCACATATTCTATTACCTTTTTTTTCTCCGAACTATATATACATGAAAAATCATCGGTTATTTTAGGTATTATACTCCTCCGTGGGGAATGCACGCTGATCTTCTCCTGTTCTTTTCCTCTCTCTGCTTGAGATCTCGTACTTGTCATTAGCACATTTCCTTCTTCATATATCAGCCATAGGACTCTCCAAGGTCATAGTCCAGAAATGAACGATAAGTTACCAGAAGGTATAGAAAATACTGAAACCTTCAAAAAGGCGGAAACGTCTTCGGAAAGTGTTAGCTCTCCAAGAGGTTCTTTGGAGAAAGGCTCTCCAACCTTGCAGACAACCGAAGTTAAACAACAAGTTAAAAGAGGTCTTGCTTCCCGTCATGTGAGTATGCTAGCATTGGGAGGAACTATTGGTAGTGGTTTATTCATTGGTACTGCTACACCATTGCACGTGGCTGGTCCAGTGAATGCTTTAATTGCATATCTTTTCTTTGGTGCTCTCACATTTTCCGTCACGCAATCTCTTGGTGAGATGGCAACGCACACGCCTGTGACTGGCTCTTTTTGTGTTTTCAATTCAAGGTATATTTCCAAGTCCATTGGTATGGCCTCAAATTGGCTTTATTGGTTCCAATGGCCAATCACCTTTGCCGTCGAATTGTTTGCAATTGCTCAGATTATTGAGTATTGGACTGATGCAGTTCCAAATTGGGCTTGGATGCTTATATTTTACGTTTTCTTGACGGCAATTAACTTCTTTCCGGTTAGATACTATGGTGAAATTGAGTACTGGGTTGCTTTGGTGAAGATTATTGCAATTATTGGCTTCATTATTTATGCTTTCTGCATGGTTTGCGGTGCTGGAAAAACTGGCCCTGTCGGTTTCCGTTACTGGAGAAACCCTGGTCCATGGGGTGCCGGTGCTGGACTTGTTCAGAATACCAATACAGACAGGTTCTTAGGATGGCTGTCTTCCTTGATCAATGCTGCTTTCACTTATCAGGGTGTCGAGTTCACAGGTATTGCAGCAGGTGAATGTTCAAATCCTAGAAAAACTGTTCCAAAGGCTATTAACAAGGTCATTTTGAGGATTCTTTTATTTTACATTCTCACTTTGTTTTTCGTCGGTATGCTTGTGCCCTACAATGACCCTGATCTTACCAATGATACTTCTTTCATTTCATCCTCTCCGTTTTTGATTTCTATCAAGAACAGTGGTACTCCTGTTTTACCACACATTTTCAATGCTGTGATGCTTTTCACTGTTACGTCAGCAGGTAACTCTGATGTTTATATTGGTTCCAGAGTGCTTTATTCAATGGCTGGTGCCACGGCCCCAAGATTTTTCCGCATAACAACGAAACAAGGTGTTCCTTTCATTGGCGTTGCTGCCACCGCATCGTTGGGACTATTGTGCTTCCTCAACATATCTAATAGTGGACAAACGGTCTTCAATTGGTTACTTGATATATCAGCTACTGCTGGTATAATCGATTGGATCTTCATTAGTGGCGCTCACTTGAGATTCATGAACATACTAAAGAGAAGAAGTATTTCAAGAGATACCTTGCCTTATAAGGCACGTGGAATGCCATTTTTTGCCTGGTTCTCGTTTATTTCTTTGATTGTAATAGTTTTCATCCAGGGATATGCTGTTTTCTTCGATTTCAATGCTGCAGACTTCTTTGCAAACTACATTTCATTGGTGTTATTCTTTGCAATATGGCTTGGATCACAGCTTACAGTTTACAGGAAGGATCCTTGGTTAATTCCCCTGGACGATGTTGATATTGATACAGATGCAAGGGCAATCGATGATGAGATTTGGGAGGATGAGGTCTGCAACGAAAAGTTCAAGATGACTAAGCCTAAGGGCTGGAAGGGACGTGCACATTACTACTTCGGCAGAGCCATCGATTTCGCAAATTAATAGATTGGCATTAGTGCGATTTCTATCTCATTTTTTTTTTTATGAAAATATAGTTACTGCATACGATAGATACATTTTTGAAAAGCTCAAGTTTGCAAGATGTAATGTAGTGTAGTTGTTCAAGGACACAAAATATAATCACGAATGGATATGTTTTGCGTGGTTTCGCAATGTAATGAGTCGCTTGCCAAATAAAAATGAAATTTATTTGCAGGTTCAAGCGATTATTCATACTAATTTCTGGTTCTTGTTCCCGTTTATTTTGCAAGCTATTGTACTGTGGGGTGTAAAGAAAAGTTGTTATATTTTTTTTTCTCGAGGGCAGATAGACGACAAGACAGATAATTCTGATCAATAATTTTATATATTCGTGAACTGAAAAGATTACAACGTTTTTTTTCGTCCTTTTTTTGTCTTTTTTTGGCTGTATGTAATGCCGAGCATTTCGCACGCTGTTGGTGTGAGGTTTATTATGGAGGCATCTGTCTTCCTGACCATTGCCGAAAGCAGATGCCTCATCGCAAAAAAAGTTTTTCCAGATGCCCAAAACTTTTGACACATTAAGAATATATTCAGGACACAGTCATGGTATATTTGACAGTTGGTGGCAACCTTCACGGCATTTTTCATGAAGATCAAGCTGAATTTTTCAGACCGTGATTTATATTCAACTACATTCAACTATATGATAGCTATAATAGTATCAACTGATAAAACAAGTAGCAATACAAATATATCCATGTGGGGAAGACATCTGACCGTTGGCTAAATATTACATACTTGCACCTAAGATGATGACATTAAGGTGAGTGTATCTGATCTTCATGTAATCAAACTTGTTATGACCATGAATAGAAAACACCCCGAGGAGAAATTTTCACCTCGAAGCATCAGGATCAATTCGTTCCTGAACTTTTTTGTCCGTTGTCGGCAACCCCTGCCATTTTCCTATTTCCTTTCCATTATGTTGAGGCAATTGTTAGCTTTGCTTCCTATTATCTGATATTACAAATCGGATGTTTTGCCTCTGTTATCACAACAAGGTGGAATTATTTTCTGATTCATCCACCCCTGTTTAATATCATCTATATGCAGCTATATATATGTATACCTACACATGGAAGAATTCACCCGTAGCTAAGGTTAATTTCCTCAAAAGATAGAGAAACGAGTAATCCTATGCTTGACCATTTGGTTTATTTCTTTCATTGCTGGCTTCCTGTTCTTTAACTTTTATTTCATTTTTATTTTATTCATCATTGTATCATTACACTATAACGTCCAATAACACTTGAATTAGAAATGATCGATAAGTCGAAAAAAGGAGCGGATATCATTGATACCGTTAAAAAGGTTGAAAGTCCTTCAGAGTCAACCATGGAGTCTTCACCAAAGGACTCTTTCGAGAAAAATTCCCCTTCTTTAGAAACAACAGAAGTTAAACAACAAGTTAAAAGAGGTCTTGCTTCCCGTCATGTGACGATGTTGGCATTGGGAGGAACTATTGGTAGTGGTTTATTCATTGGTACTGCTACACCATTACACGAGGCTGGTCCAGTGAATGCTTTAATAGCTTACTTCTTCTTTGGTATACTTATGTTTTCTGTCACGCAATCTCTTGGTGAGATGGCAACGCACACGCCTGTGACGGGTTCTTTTTGTGTTTTCAATTCTAGATACATCTCGAAGTCTATTGGTATGGCCACGAATTGGCTTTATTGGTTCCAATGGCCAATTACTTGTGCTGTCGAGCTATTCGCTATCTCTGAAATTATGAAATATTGGACTGATGCTGTTCCAAACTGGGCCTGGATGATTATGTTTTATGTTTTATTAACTTGCATCAACCTATTTCCGGTTAGATACTATGGTGAAATTGAGTACTGGGTTGCTTTGGTGAAGATTATTGCAATTATTGGCTTCATTATTTATGCTTTCTGCATGGTTTGCGGTGCTGGAAAAACTGGCCCTGTCGGTTTCCGTTACTGGAGAAACCCTGGTCCATGGGGTGCCGGTGCTGGACTTGTTCAGAATACCAATACAGACAGGTTCTTAGGATGGCTGTCTTCCTTGATCAATGCTGCTTTCACTTATCAGGGTGTCGAGTTCACAGGTATTGCAGCAGGTGAATGTTCAAATCCTAGAAAAACTGTTCCAAGAGCTATCAATCAAGTCATTTTTAGGATTCTTATATTCTACATTCTCACTTTGTTTTTCGTCGGTTTGCTTGTGCCTTACAATGATCCTTCCCTTACGGATGATACCACCTTCATTTCCTCGTCACCTTTCTTAATATCAATCAAAAATAGTGGCACTCCTGTTTTACCACACATTTTCAATGCTGTGATGCTTTTCACTGTTACGTCAGCAGGTAACTCTGATGTTTATATTGGTTCCAGAGTGCTTTATTCAATGGCTGGTACTACGGCCCCAAGATTTTTCCACATAACAACGAAACAAGGTGTTCCCTTTATTGGTGTCCTTATTACTTCATCCTTAGGACTATTATGTTTCCTTAAAATGACTAATAGTGGTCAATCAGTTTTCACTTGGTTGCTTGACATCTCTGCTACTGCTAGTGTTATTGATTGGATTTTCGTTAGCGGTGCCCACTTAAGATTCATGAGCATACTTAGAAGCAGGAATATTTCTAGAGATACGCTACCCTTCAAAGCCTTTGGAATGCCGTTCTTTGCAAGGTTTGCATTTGTTTCATTAATTATTATTATCTTCATTCAAGGATACGCTGTCTTCTTCAAATTTAAGGTCTCGGATTTCTTTGCTAATTACATCTCCTTGATGTTATTCTTTGCTATCTGGATTGGCTCTCAACTTACAATCTATAAAAATGAGCCTTGGTTAATTCCTCTGAATGACGTGGATATTGATAGCGGTGCTAGGGCTATCGATGAAGAGCTGTTGGATGAAGATGATTCTGACGAGCATAAGATTATCAACCCTAAGGGATGGAAAGAGCATGCACATTATTATTGGAATAAGGTTACGGATTTCATAAATTAATATACTGGGTTTGGTATGACTTTCATCTGATTTATATAATATAAGATTCTGCATACAATGGTAAAAGTTTGGGCTTTGTACTTGAGTTGTATTTTGTTCTCGGTAGGATTTCATATCTCCGCTACTGTCTGTGATAAAAATAGCCCAGAATTTATGTATGAGTTTAGTTGTATGTTGACAGATCGCACTGGTTATTCTTCACAGTGATCTATAAGTATGCTATTCATCGAAAAACTGTTCTTTAGCATGTACTTATTTGAAATTTTGGAATTGCTAAGGATCGATGGTGGATACATATTTCTTTCCCTTATTTTACGCCAAGTTTTTGTTGATAGCAGTCTCCAATTTATTCCTCCCTCTATTCGTCAACACAAAGACCGTAATTGCAAATTCTGTTTGAACATCCTAATCTTACAGTAACAATCTGTAAAGGAAAAGAAAGAACCATCCGTGTAGGAAAAGAGAAAAGTATAAAAAAGGAATCAAGGAAGTGGCCCAAGCGATCCAAAACTTAACACATATTTCAATAGTTTATATGATAATGGTAAACATGAGAGTCTTTCACATTCATTTGTTAATGTCAATGACTCTGCAGAGCTTATAAAGATGATGCACTTGTGTTATTTGTTTCCTCAAGGAAATGAAGAAGCCCGAATTCTTCAAATTGAGGCAGCTCTCTTGGTATATGATTGGAACAATTAATTTATAATAATGTCATGATGGGAAATTTCTCTATTCTCTTTTTTCATTGTGCTGTATCACAACAGAATAATTTCCTTTGATTATTGCACAAAGAAGGAATGTTGGTATACTACTTTGCAGTGCAAAATATCAAGCAGCAAGAAGTATGGTGTGCTTTCTCATCACTTTCCTATCAGAATATACTTTTCAGATTAGAAAATGGTTTTATTTTCCTGTGTAGTAATTCTGGATAGTATTGGCCTTCTTAGATATCCACGGTGTTGTAACCGAGGGCCAGCCATAGAATTTTGATTTAGTCTTTCCAAACAATTTGATCAAAGATGTGTTCTTATGATCCTTTTATTTTCGTGGCTTAAAAGTCGAATTCGGCAATCTGTCGGTCTTTGTATCAATTGCAACCTCAATACTAGCTCTATTTTCAGGAGGAGACTGTTAAACCTTTTCGCTCGCATGACCATTCAGTTTCACGGTTTATAACCAGCTGTCTCTCTGTTCATGGTTAAGAAATTTGGCTGACAGCGAATTTTCTGAAGCTACAGAAGTTTTTTTCTATACAGACCACATTGTGTTGTCCTACTGTCATGTTTCCATGAAATGGTATCCTAAACAAGTTTCAAAATGCGCCGCTTTTTTTTGATAAAATGTTTGCAAAACAATTATTCGTATAAATATCTACTGAGACCGCATCCTTAAGCGATGTGTTCTCAAAACATTGTGTAATACAGATGGAGCAATGCAACGTTCAGGTAGGTTTTGTATTCCTTATAAAAGTTAAAATGTATCTTGTATCAATTAAGACAAAATACACTAGTAAGTCAGCGAGACAGGATTTCGAATTAAGATTTCGAGAAATGTGCTGACAACTTCAAATCACCTTAGACAGTAAATGTAATAGATGCGTTGTTAGTCGTTTTTAGAACGCTACACCGCCTTAGTTTGTACCAAGAAAACCTGAATCAACAGAATTTAGGTTTATAAACATGTGCACTTTCCCCTCATATCTTTTACTTTTATACTTCTCCCTCTTCAGCTCTAAACACGAATTAATTTCACTTGACTAAGATAGTCATAAATAATCAGGATCAAAACCAACTAACTAAGCAAGAAATATTACAGTAACATTTTAGGCATTCATAAAAGTTTTAGACGGTTTTTGAACTAAATCTAAGATCTGGACCCTTGTTATATTTTATGACCAAAGTAGATGAGTTCACATTTGATAGACCTGACTTGATGGATGATTGATAATTTCTGAATGTTTCAGATTATGGCGAAATCGAGGCACTGAAAAAATAACGATGTCAGAATCATCAAATTCCGTATAAGAAGAATGATATGGTCATAAATTTAGATACCAGATACCGCTAATCAGGTATCTATCCTCATGAGGCATATCTCGATAAGGCATCTAGCTTATTATTGATGATAACGTAGAAAAGCAGAATATGTTGATAATTGTGTATTTCAAATTAGGGACTTTGTGGAACGATTTTTCTCAGGTGGTCGCGTGGTAATAAAAGCGACTATTGTTGTCGATAGAACATCCAAATAAAAGAATAGTATAATTCTTGGATTCCAAGTGAATAACTTAAATCAATGATTTAGCTATAGCGGTTTGAAGTTATTGTATTGATTTTTTTTCGTCCGAGTTGTTTAAAATGGATTTTTACGAAATTTGTTCATGCAAAGGAAGAAAAAGAAAGCCGGTTGAGTTACCTTATTTTATGTTTCTCGGTATTCTTTATTTTTCCTGCTTAGTTATAGCCTGCCCCAAATTTTCTGCACGGAAAAAAATTAGACATGATGGATATTATTAGCAGCCTCAGTGAAGCCTTCTCAGTATAAACAACCCTATTTTCGTTTTTCCCATTTTTAGTTGAAAATAAGTTGCCCCCTTTGAAGAGCCTTCCTTGCTATCACTTTTGTTGACTGAAGTATCTTGAGTATTGATTTCTCGAGGAAAAACAAGCATAATGGCAATATCAGCAACTACTAAGAGCAAAAACTCTACTCATGCAGATACTACAGCATCTATGCCATTAGTGAATGGAAAGTCTGCTATCGATGGCAATGAGTCTCTTCATAAGAAATTGGTGAAAAAAAGAGTTGAAGGCACACCATTAACTCAAACACTTTGGATTGCTGGGCATGCAACAACAATTGCAATGGGTCTAATCTATAGTGTCTATTACCTACTTTTCCGCTCACACGCTTCCAAGATTTCATTCATCGCTTATAGACTGGCTCTTGTTGGCGTTTTTCTCTCATATTCATGCACAATTCTATCACAATTTGCCCAGAAGACTCTTCCATCTTATATCACATTGCTCGGATCTATCAACTTCCAGTACTTGTTGCTTGCTGTTGTTTGGTTCTTTAACAGAAGCTCTCTTTTCAAACTCATTCCTTATTTTGTTGTCGCATTGATGCAACTAGCAACCCATTTCAAGATCGATGCAGTGTTAAAATTATCTCCTCAATTGAAAAATGCAGCAGCATACGATGAGTTACTTATATTTGTTGTGCTTGCATTTGATACTTTGCTAATGAGAGGCACATCAGGTTACGCACTCTTCATTTATGCCGCATTCTTTTGGTTGAGAATCATCGAAAGTGAAGATACTAGGCATTTGTTGTACACTGTCGCCGTCAAGCTTGATTCTACGATGTCCAAACAGAAGAATCCAAAGGTGGTTAGCTCATGGAGGTCTCTAAAGAGATTCCTTACGATGAGAGACGAAAGATTTCAAAAAGAGTTTCTTAATTGACCTGCAAGCGTCTGCACGCTGATTGAAGGTAATACTCGTGTTCGTTCCATAGTTTTTGTCAAGTTTCGAATTACTATTTGTATTACAATATTGACTTTAAGCTGCACTATATCTTCCTCTTGTCGGCTTTCTTTTTTCCCTTGTTTTTGTCCTGTCGCTTCTCCCCCTTCCAAGTCTTTATTTCCCGTTACGGCATGCTTGTCAGGTATATATACTACTTATTTAACCAAGCGTTTACACTCTTTGTCAGAAAATTTTGGTAAGCTTTTGTTATCTTCCTGTGTTATTCAGAAGCAGAACTGGAAAAGTAGTTTTTCATCATCAAAGAGAATGTAACGTATGGCAGCTACAGTGAAATCCCTTCCATTCAACTGAGGGGAAGTAAATTTCATCGAAGGTCTGCTTTGTTTACTCGACATTCCTTAGCAATTTTACACTGTAAGACGGCTTTTGAAGAAGTGTATGTTAGTATCACTGGCCACATTCATTATCCGAAAAATGCGAACATCTAGTTTCCAGTAATGGGCGTATAGCTATTTTAGCCAGAGTAAAAGGTCAGATGGTGATGCATGTAAATGATTGAGGATCATATTCCGTTAGGATTTCACCAATCGATATAACGTGGTAAACACAATTCATCATTCTAAACTATATACCCAAAAAAGGATCAAACAAATATGAAGAAGTAAAATACTTACAATCCTAGCATAAGTCTTATCTTCAAAAGACTTTCCACTCCATGCTGATGTTGCTTTTTTTGTTTAACTTAAACTTGGCTTGAACTGAAAAGACGCATAAGCTGTCAAGGAATTTCGGTTCCTTTTATAGAGCCATAAAAAAACTTTTCCTGTAAAGCGCCCAATTTTTGAATTTCTGGAAATCTAAAAAAAAAGCGTATATCAGCCAATGAATTCAAACCCTGAAATTTTACTCTAAGGAGAATCTACACAAAATGGCAGCAATGTTTGTTAACTTATTGTGTTCATATTAATAGAATCAAGAAAAGAGATACAAACTAATGTAACTATACAGAAACCAAAGTGACTACAACCGACGTAAAAATATT
The DNA here is from genome assembly GCA_001754015.1 of Brettanomyces anomalus. Taxonomy (NCBI): domain Eukaryota; kingdom Fungi; phylum Ascomycota; class Pichiomycetes; order Pichiales; family Pichiaceae; genus Brettanomyces; species Brettanomyces anomalus. The sequence goes on from MDSB01000005.1 coordinate 332,574, forward strand.
AGATGTGTTAAAAAGCACTGTATTCACTTGTTTGACTATAACCTAAAAATCTCTTTCTTTAAGCAGTAGCACGAGTGTAGATCAACTGCTGAGAGTGTGTGTCCACGCGCTTGATGAGACCATCCTTCTCCAACTGCCTCAAAGCAACTCTGGCGACCGATCCACCGATTTTTAATCTGTCAACAAGAACAGAAACGGAAATGAACTTGTAAGTTGGGACATCCTTCAAGATTCTGTCGTACTTATCCTGGTCCAAAATCACCATGTGGTCAGCTCTGTCGTTGATCTTACCTTTGTTCCACTTCTTCTTACTCTTCTTGGAACCGGCTGCGGCGGCAGCGGCTTTAGCAGCTTTAGTGGTCTGAACTTTTAAAGGCATTTCTAAAAGCAAATATCTGATGTTAGTACTATGTCTATTGCGGAATTTTTCGACATTATAGAAAGCAAATATACGCAAAGTAAGGCAATGTCCATGTTTTTTAGTGTGTATTTATCTGTTGGAATTTAATCAAATGTGAAGTAAAACTTGAACTGGTACTTTTCACCAAAAGGACACACAATCACTTCTTCTTAACCAATAGTCATGATGGCATGCTTTTTGTATAGCCGAGCACCCGTTAGATCACCAGTTGAGGTTCTTATATGCATTTGCACAACTTGTAGTTTCTTCGTACCAATATTGGGCATATGTTATTGAAAAGCTTCCGTAACATGTTCACAACCTGAGTAGCAGTTTCTTTGCCCACCTCTGCACATTGATATTCGCTCATCCTATTATTCTATTATCATACATACTTTATGTGCTTTGACTGTTCAATTTATGAAGAAAGACAAAGAAATTCTTCAAACCTGTGTCAGTGTTAAGATTAAACAGTAGTTGAAGTAACTGTACCGATATACAGTTGCGGACCAAAAAATTTTCCCCTACAAGGTGTACCTGTGTTTTTTTTTTCAGATCAGAAGAACTTTCTGGCCTACTTCAAACACAGCACACAGGCACTTTCCCAAATCGCGAACCTGCATCCAAACTTTTGCTCAAATATTGTAACCCTTCATATTATCACGTGATGCATTTTTTCCGAATTTTTGAAGATAGAAATACTGAATCATTTAAACTCCTTCTAGATCCTTAATCTATTGGATGCGTAAAAATAATTGAGCCCCAGTTCACACATGTACTCTCATTGATATCATTTATAGATAACAACATACATAGAATTCAGCTTTTTCTATTGCTATGCAATCAAATTCATTGCAACTGTAGTATATTATAACATTGCTGAATACTGCACGTTAAATTGTTGCCTGAGAACTTTTCTTTGATACGGCATCCTTACCCCGTTTGTTATTAGCTACAATGTTCGCGCTTTTTTTTCTAGTTTATGATGATATATCCCTCTAAGTACAAAAATTGATGCTTCTTACGTATTGCAAATACCTCGGTGTGTATAGATTTCTTTATTGCTTAGCTCTAGCACATCAAATTACTAAGCGTTTGCAACAAAAACTTAATTGGTGTTCCCGAACTATAGATTGTGAGTAGCTTTAGAGGTTGAATATTCACAAAGAATAATTGTTTATTTTGACGTATCATTAAACTGTTTAGTTATCTCACTATTAAGTATAGATTCACGTGTTTCAATGGGAAAAAGAACAAAGACACAACTTACTAGAGAGCAAGTGTACTCTGGAGATGTAGAGGCTTTGAGTGGTGATGAAATGCCATTGAAACCCAAGATCGCCTCTAAAGAAAAAATGGCTCGCAGAAAGATTGCACATTTCAAATCTAGACTGCATACAGGCTTTGGAGCACCTGGAGTTAATCCACTATCCTCGAACAAAATTGATGCTGCTGCACATCCTGCACATCCTTCATCGGCGAAAAGTGCAATAACTGAAGCAACACAATTAAAGTCATTGAATGCCAATTTTTTGAAAGCAGTTAATGATTCGTTACAAGTGAATCCAGTCGCTGATCTTTACCCTATCTTACAAAAATACACTGATTATTACAAGAAGGTTGAGAATGGTGAACTAGAAGTTAAAAATCCGTCACTCTTGAAAGTGGACGTAAAGCCGATAGCCAACAATGAGAGTAGTGTGTTCAAATTTGGAGATTTCACAAAGAAAAATGATAAACCAACGAAATCAGAAACTACTTTAAAACCTCAAGTCAACAATGCTATAGACCAAGACAATGACGTTTCATTAAGTGATGAGGCTGAGGAAGTTAAGAAAGAAACTGTATCTGGCCCAAAGTTTACGCTAAATGCACTTCCAACATCTAAGGATTATGGTTTCAAGTTTGGAAGTGTTCCAAAGAAATCGGGTGAAAGTGATGATGAAGAATCAAAGTCTAAAGGACCTACGTTTAAAATCACACCTGAACTTTCTAAACCTGATCCAAATGCCGTGTTCAAATTTGCAGCGGCTCCAAAGAAGAAGGAGGAAGAAGAGGAAAAAAAGGTTGAACCTGTTTCTCATGTTTCTTCACTTCCTTCAAAACCAGCATTCAGTTTTAGTCATACGGAGAATCCTCAGTCGGCCGAGAAGTTGGAAAAATCAACAGCACCACCTACAACTCCCGGTTTCAGCTTTGCTAAGCCAAGCAGCACCTTTGGTAATAACGTTAACAACAAAAATGCAGATGAGCAACCGAAGAAGAGCGAGGAATCTGGCACAAAATCATCATTTACTTTTGGGGGTAACACTTCCACCAGCAATGAGTCGGGCTTCTCCGGATTCAAGTTTGGAACTGGAAATTCCTTAGCATCTAGTGCTGATAGCGCCAAGCCGTCTTCCGGATCAGCATTCAAGTTTTCTGTCCCATCGGCAGATTCGTCAAAACCATCGACAGGATTCACATTTGGTAGTGCCCCTGCTAATACTAACTCTAATCCATTTGGAGGTAGCAATAGCTCATCATTTGGATTCAGCTTCACTGCTCCCTCTGGAGAATCAAAAGCTCCAGCTGATGCTGCTGATGTGAAAAAGCAGGATGAGGACAATGTGAAAGGAAATTTTGCAGTTGTCAAGATGACAGAAAAGGTTGATGTTAAAACAGGTGAAGAAGATGAAAATGCTATTTTCACCAAGAGGACAAAGTTGTCAAAGTTTAATCCGGAGAATAAAGAGAAGCCATATGAGACAGTAGGTGTCGGTGAACTCAAAGTGCTTGTCAACGAAAAGACAAAGAAATCGCGTATCCTTGTTCGTTCTGATGGCAATGGTAATATCTTGCTGAATGTTTCGATATTGAAGGATCTCACGTTCTCGTTAATAGGACCAAAGAAGAATATCTTAAGGATTCCAGCTGTCACTTCGGGTGGAAAGATGGAAATATACATAGCACAAGTCAAGACAGGCGAGGATGGTAGTACATTGTTGAAGAAAGTTCAAGATTGTCAGAAATGAGCGGTGAAATAGCGTAGTCTGTTGTTCTTTTTTTGCTCTTACCCATATGTTTTTGTTCCTCTGCTGAAATAAGTTTTGATCTGAGGGTTGTAACGTTTCTTTCTTTCTCCTTGGCTATACTAGAAGAATGCTAGATTATTGTACACTAGTGTTTGATGTTAGGTATGGTATGGTATGGTATATGTACATTATTAACATAATAAAATAAAGTAAAAATAGAGTCTATGTGTGCTTCCTCAAAATGCTTCTCACATCCGCAATAAAATCTTCTGCTTCTCCAACGTCCAAATATGCATAACCAGTCAAGACATTGTTCCTCTCAATATCTTTATTCAAATTATCGAGGCATGAATCTCCCAAATAATTGATAGTCTCATCCGCCGATCCGAAAAGCTTAAAAGAAATCTTTTTTATCAATGCAAGCAAACATCGTAATAAAAATGAATCCCCCTCAAAAATATAAATGTCAAATATGCGTTCAAGCACCTCCATATTTAATAAATTGGAAAACATAGTCGCTATAGTGCTTTGCAATATAACAAGCGTATTCATGTCATGTTGGACGAAATGGTTATATAGGCTTGGAGATGTTGTCAAAAGAAATCGATCAAACTGATCCTTGATATCTCTCAAGTATGCCATATCCTTTGATTTATCATTCGCTTCCAGTTCAAGTTGCTTCTGCAAACTGTTTGGAATGTTGGACGTCGTTAAAAATGTGTGTGGTAATTTTTTCAAAAGAATGTCAATTAGAGAGTGAAATGCCAATTCCTCAGAATCCAAGTTTTTCAAAAGCAGGCATATGAGTCGCAGAATGCGTTCTGTCTTTATCACAGAAAGTTGTGAGCGGTAGAACTCTTTACCTTTTGCAATGTCAAAAGCAATTGCAATAGATAGCACTGATTCAAAAGTAGTCCCCAGTTGAAACACTATCATATCGGGAAAACACTTTTGAATCAGCTTGGAGTAATCTTCTACCTGCCGTATTGGACTCATGATATTTGCATTTTCTTTCTCAAACTTCTTCCGTCCCAATTGACTGGTGGTCGTCTTATAATCGCATGCCTTATCTATTATTACATGTGCTTTCTTTAAGCACTTAGTGAGGTCAATTTTTATCTTCTTTCCTACCAGCTGGTGTCTCCAGACGCTTGCACGCATGCCTTGTTTCTGGGGTATACCCCTCCACCAAAGTTCCCTCGTAGAAGGAAGGCATATAAGAGAATCATATTTTTGGCATATCATCTTCCATATTTTGAAATCATAATCATCTCTCTGTTTCAAAGTCCGCCGTTGAACCCGATAGTTCTTCATCTTCTCCTTCTCCCTATTGATTTGTGTCTGCATGAGGTTCTCGTAATCCTGTTGATGTTTGGCCAACTCTACGTGGTCTTTTGGAGGCAGATTAAGCTGCCTGGTAACGGATAAGCAGTCACGTTTTTCTTTGCTTGGATGCACCTTTTTATTACTTTTGTCTGAAACAGACTCCAAAGAAGAATCGCTTAAGGATAAATGTGACAAACTCTTTAGCATTGATATTCTCTGCAACGACTCGTCGAGATGTGGATCCTTATTCCTATTCAAAAGTTTTCCTTCAAAGGACATTGAGTTCGATTCCTCGTCATCCATAAGGCTTAATTCAGACATGTCTGAGACAATTGAAAATATTGAAGATGCTCTTGTCGCCGGAGAGCTTCTTGCCGATCCCGTTGAATAATTGCTTCCCGTGCTAATACTGGAATACGGGCGTTGAAGTAAACCCGATGGAGGCAGACGAGGAAAATGTTGCTCTTGTGAGTGCACGGAATGAATGTTCTCTGTAGAGGGAGCTTGAGAAGAAGTTATTTCATAAACATTTGGGCTAAAATTGAGATTTTTCGGTTGAGCTGTTCTTTTCAGCTGGTCGGTAGAAAAGTTGAGTCTTCTTTTCTTTTGGCCTGTCTTGAATTGAGACAACCGTGATGTTCGATAGGATACACGATGATTACACAGTGACTGCAATGGTTTCAAAAAAGGAACGTCGAAAACAATTAGATCATCGGGTAATTCGTCATCCGACAGAGAGTCCAGAGCACTCAATAGCTCAGAAGGGGACGTAATGGCCTCCTTCTCGATATCATCAAGTTTCGTCTGTTTATGGAGTTTGCTCCGATATCTCTGAGATGACGTTAGTGGCCTCCTGGTGTCTCTAGGAGAATTCGCGTAACGAATCTGCCTTACCTGAGATGTTTGTTTTTCGTGACAATAATTCTGGTCCATTGATGTTGTTCGTAGCCGATCAGTTGGTAGATCGCGCGACGACATGGTTACAGCCTCGTTCATATGAGTAATAGAATGGGTTCCAACCGTAACATTGAGTTTTGAGGATGATCTGCTAATTTGTGATGCAGAATCCTCGAACGACTCTTGAATAACGTCTAAATTTGGCGGTTGTGCTGACCCACATGTAGAGGAATGTTTACTCATTATGGTTTGACGCGGCAGAAATCTCTAAATGCTCGGTGCAGAAAAAAAATATTGGCCGTCTTTGTTTCGCAATAAAATAGCTCTTCTCAAGATGATTTTATTTTCCCCCTTCTTCTACTAGTAACCAGTAGATTCACTAGTTTAGTCCTTCCAAATTGTATGTGTCCTTGAAGCAAAGGTGCTGGCTAGAAAAAGAATTCAACCAAGAGACGTGCCTTTCTAAAAATTGATATGATGGTTTGGTTTGTGATAGCCTCTTCAAACGAACGCGAAGAAAGTTCACTATGGGAAGAACGAATGAATATACAACTGGCTTAATGCAAGTAAATTGTGGTAGTAACGAAAGAATGGGCTAAGGACAGTGCTATTTCAGACCGTTTTGTGACCAAAAGATTGATGAGTTTCGCACAAACTCTGGCTGGGCTTTGGTCTATTCCTAAGACGAACGTAGGAAAAAAAATGTTAGTGAATTGGTGTTTTCAAATTAACTTGAGTCGAAGCAGGGAAATATAAAATAAAATAAAAATATTAGTACGCTGATTCCTTTCAGGGATAGAAGAAAAGTCACATTTATTATGATTTATATTTTTAGATACGGTTGAAACAATCACGAAGCAAGGAAAAAAAATTGTATACATCCTTTATTGAATTTTTGGTGTGCCAAACTTTTTTTTTTACCCCTTTTGGTTTTTTTATGATATACTTTTTCTGATTCGCACGAAATAATGAACAACCCGGAGGTAAGCTCTTGAAGACCGCGAATGTATGCGCTTTATTCGTACCTTTCGCTTTCAGAAGGATCTTTTTCCATACACAATTTCTGTGGATTTTCTTTTCTTCTCTGAATGGGTTTATCCGCGTTTTTTGACCAATTGAGAACTTTCGTCTTGTAAGGGATGTCATTCCCCTCGATCCGTATTGTGCTGAAAACTTCTTTGGTAAGAAGCGAGGCAAAAAAAATATCAAGGGTGCACGTCTATGTTTTTTCTTATTCCAGTTAAATTCTCATCAAGTTAAATTCTCAACAATAACAGTGGCCTATAGTTATAACTACCTGTAGGTATTCCTACAATTCTGACTATTTAATTCCGCGGTGGTTAAAACCAATTCAGAGCTTATTTATTATTATTTATTTTTTTATTTATTTATTAATTTTTATGCTAAAGATACTTCTGAATATGAGAATATAGCAACATATGCACCGGTAGTACCAGACCACTAAATATCGTTAGATTACTAAGCGTAAATGATGTTATTTATGGTTGACAAAGCTTGACTGTCCGGGGTATTTATCTATATGAGAGTGTAAGGATGTAAGGCGTAGACACATAAATCCATATTGTAAACTATATGAGCGTGTACATGGAGATTATTTATTTACATGAAAGTATTGTAGAAGCAAGAAAAAAAAATTGTATGGTAGCGTCAGAGAGCATCGGAATATTCAGCAAGAGACTTTTTATATACATCCAAAAGAGAATTTCCCGTCTCGCCTGTACCCTTATAATTCATCATCACTTCTTGTTGCTATTGTTGTTCTTCTCGAATTCCTCTCTGATCCTCTTGAAGGCATTCATGAGGAAATTTTGAATGCGCTCTAATGTGCTCAGACGTTTTTCTGACACTGTCTCATCCTCCGTCTTAGAGTCAGATTTCTCTTGCTTTTTTCCCAAGTCCATATCCTCCAATGGTTTCCATGATGGATCTGTTTTATTAGCTGTAGTGTCACCAAATGCGTCAGCAAGGGCTTCTAGTAAGGCAGTCTGTGTTGAGTTCAGAGGTTTCATTGCCTTCAAGTTGATGACAACCTTTTCGTCACCCCTTCTTCCGTTGCCATATGGAACACCTTTATTTGGAATTGAGATCACGTTGCCTGGAGCTACACCAGAAGGAACACGAAGAATTACTTGTTGGCCATCTAATGTTGGTATCTTCACTTTTCCACCTAAAGCTGCAGTAGTCATTGGAATGGAGCACTGGTACATTAAGTTGTTACCAGCTCTCGTGAAGTCCCTGTCAGGTCTGACTCTCACACGGATAATTAAGTCCCCGCTTGTTAGAACATAACCATCTGAGGATGCGATATCTGGGTAATCGCCAGCACCAGCAACACGAATCCTTGAACCATCCTTGATACCTTGTGGAAGACGAACTTCGGTCTCCTTCTGATTGTTTGTGACACCACGGCCATGACATTCTGTACATTTATCACTTTCTTTAACAACGACACCGCTACCACCGCATGTCTTACAAGTCGACGCCATCTGGAAGCCAGCCTGTAGAATCCTAACCTGTGAACCTGTACCGTGGCATGTAGGACATGTTGACTTTCTGCGACCTGCTTTCATGCCTGAACCTTTACAGGATCCACATTTACTCATTGCATTATACCTCACTGACACATTCGTACCAAATATAGCCTCCTTAAATGTGATGGTCTTTAACACTTCAATATCTTGGCCCTGTACATGTTGTGTGGTCCTGCCTCCAAAGGGATTGCCTGATCCAAATGGATTACCACGTCTTCCACCCAGTCCACCAAACAAATCATCCAAATTGATGCCAAAGCCTTCAAAGGGATTTCCTGTTCTTGCACCACCAAAGCCACCAAACGGATTCGAGCTGTAAGCAGATCTAGATGCTTGCCCATTGGGGCCAAATCCGGCGGCTCCAAACTGATCATACTGCTGTTTTTTCTTAGGATCACTTAGAATGTCATAGGCTTCCTGAACAGCATGGAACTTGTCTTCCGCGTCTGATGCTTTGTTTATATCTGGATGGTATTTCTTTGCTAATTTAAAGTACGCTTTCTTTATCTGTGATGGTGAAGCATCTTTACCCACATTAAGCACTTTGTATGGATCTCCGATCTGTGCTGCCTGTGATGAATGAAAGAAACGGAAACTTAGCCTTGAACTAATGTTTTTTTTATATGATTGACGGTTCTTTGCTCTTCCTCTGTGTATTAAGATAAACACTCCGATGTTTCTAGCCTTGGAGATGGTACCAAATTTTCTGGGCCCACTTACTAAAGAGTGGCGTGCCAAAAGTGACGTTTGACTGCACACTCTACCAAGAGGGAACTTTGAAAGTGATGTTCTTAAGATCGACATTTAACTCTATTTCCTTTGTTGAAAAAAGTTCTGATGTTGTCTGCCTCTTCTATATTAACTACCGCTATTCAAGAATACCTGTTTTTATGTCTGCGTGTATTTTTTTTTCATATAATACGTTAGTTTAAGAAACAAAGGCTTTAAAAGAAAAAAAGACTCGTAAAAAAATTTCAGAATGTGATAGATTGATTATTGACCGGTAAATGGATGTTACCGGGAAAAGTCTCCAGGGGGGAAAAAAAAATTTGGTGTGTGTCACACTGGGCTGGGCGGCAATCAGATCTAACCTCAAATGGTCACATCGCATATTTTCCTTTCCTTTCTGTGATCAAGCATTAAGCATTCACAATGCTAACTTTTGAAGTCCCAATTAACTAGATTGAAACTCTTGGTTTCTAAATCTGATCGCTTCTTTTACCTTCTTTCCAACACTATATGTCACCTTAACTAATTGCCAAGGCTTATGCTCTCCTATCTTGGTAGCAAACAGTGTAGATGTTTCTAGAATTAAATAGATTGAAGTAGGAAAAATTCGCATCCCCCCGCCTCCCAAAAAAATTATGTATGTATACAACGGCTTTACAGATTATTTTATCTTTAAACTTTATCTTTGACTTTTCTAAATCATAGAAATGCTCATGTTTTATTATACAGTCTCCAAAAAAAACGACAACAAAAATATGTAATCGTATAGAGAAGTGGTGATTTCAGTACAAAAATAATAATAATACATAATAAAGAAAATATCCTCCAGTATACTTTGGTAGATATTTAATCAAAAGCCTGTGCAACCAAGTTCTTAAACTCATCTGTAATGTCATCAGAAGTATCCAGCTTATCATTCGGCTGAGAAGTAGCAGTAGAGTAGTTTGCTGTTGCTGATTTTGTTTTGAAATCTAGACTTGTGCCGGTTTTTAGATTTCCTGTAGTCAAAGAATGCATAGAAGCAGAGTTAGATCCTTTTGATGAACTTTCATTCAAAGCTTGCATGCTTGGCGTACGTTCGCCAATCTTTGGCCTGTGAATGGTACTGACAGACATTTCATTCAACGACGATGAACTTTTGAGATGTTCTGTACCGCCACTTGCCTTTACAAGATAGTCTGGCACCTCAATATTGTTCTTAAGACAGTAGAGCTTCCAGTTACGGGCCTTATCCTTTAACTGCAATGAAGTTCTGTTTTTCAAGGCTTCGTTTATCGAACCTCCCGGGCCAAACAGCTCCAATATTGCCGTCCAATGAGTTCCTTTCATCTTGAGTCCCTCTTTCAATGCTTCCTCTTCCTCATGGGTCCACGTTCGGCGAAATGTTGTCGGTCTGTTTTGCCTCTGTCTAATTTTTCTTCTCTTACTCGCAGCCGCATTGATCCTAGCTGCCATTTCATCGTTTTCTCTTTGATCCAATAACCGTTTCCTCTTGGGCTCCGGTAGAGCATTACTGCCTGTCTCCCTGTTTCTTTGTTCTCTCATCAGTACTGTACGCTTAGTTAGCAAGCCCGAAAACTTGCCCTTTGGACCCCAGACAAGGAAACCCACGTTCTTTGCCACGTAATTCAGCATATCGTTCAAAAACTTGACCCACTCATACTTTTGCATCAACATCGAGTCGTCTTCCACCTCCAACAAGTTTTTCTTTCTCGATTCACACCTTGACAAAAAATCTAATTCAGCTGGTGTGAAGAAAGTTGAATCCCTGAATATTTTTTTTTTTAAAGGATCAAAGTTAGGATCCCTTCTTTTTAAAAGTATTTCATCCAGGTTGTTTGGAAACAAATCTTGAATTATTTCATCTTTTTTCCGGTCGCCCAGTTCAATGGCCGAAATAAATGCCTGTGTCTTTAATTCCAAATAGAGAATGGCCTGTGATTTTAGGAATTTTGTCTGGTTGTGTGCAGACCGATGCCGTGTAACAGATGATGGTAGAGCTTGTTCCAAAGAGTTACTTTGGCCGTAGTAGCTGATAGATTTTTCGGGATCTAAGTTTTGTGGGGGGCAAAACACATCTAGAAATGCCTCGTTAAGGAAATAAAAACCAAGATCAATTAATCCCAGTGTTGCAAGAAGAAATGTGGCTAAGTTCACCTTCCTCAATGTACCCTCGATTGTTTCTTCCTTCCCATGCAAAAATGATGGCGCATGTTCACGGTATTTCCATAGTCCAAATGTGACATTCTCCACTGTAAAAAATGGGTTTTCCTCAGAATTATAAACTCTTTTAGTTGTTTCAAATAATTCTACCAAATTTCCGAATGCAATACCACTATAGCTCTCTCGGTTGGAAACTAACTCCATAACGTTCTGGAATGATTCCCTAGCAATAACTCTTAGAATTTGTGTTGCCAGATTATCTAGCGTAGGGAGGGTGTTGACCAACATCTGAACATTAAAAGAAAGATGTTCAGGTGCCGTTATGGCGAGAGGTAGAGCTGCCATTTGTGCATTTAATATTTCCGAAGGCGTTGGCATATTTTGACTATCCTCTAGTAACTCCTTATAGGCCTTTAGTACCTTGGATTCGCGCATTTTCACAAGTTCACTATCAGCAGGTATCGAAACACCTTTATACGTAGTGGTCGAATCACTTCCTGCATCAAGGATCTTGGGCTCGTCAATCTCATTTACCTTCTTATCGTTTTCAATCAATCTGGAGTCGATATTCTCTAATGAAGCCTCACTTTTGTCTAACTTCTTGGTATCGTCCGTAGAAATATCAATACTACGATCCTCGCTGTTTTCCCCGATGTCTTTGTGTGTTGTCTTTTCCGATGATAATATATCGTCTTTCTGTTGCAACTTATCCTGCTTATCTTCTGTTACGCTCGGTAACTCTGATTTATCCAATGGCTTCTTAGGAGAATCCAATTTATCGGTACTTTCAATCTTAATGTGTTCATTTTCCCCAATTCCTATATTCTTATCTTGCACCTTTGGTGAAACTGAAGATTTCTGTTTACTTGCCTCACGATTTTCCTCCTGCATTTCTTCTTGGACTCTTTGAAACATTTCAAGTTCCTTGTCAATTTCATCTTTGTCCTCTTCACCATCTTGATTATCCTCCTTAGCTGAACTACCAACTTCGGTCTCATCGCTTGCTTTTTGATCGGAAGTTGCCGGACTATTCTTTGTTTCTCTCCCCTTTTCCATAGTCTTGACGGTTTCTTTGCCGGTCGATTCTGCGAATGTGGGATTCCCCGATGTCTTTGTAGAGCTAGTTATTCTCTCCGATGTAATCTCATTTGATGTTTCTTTTGCAATCCTAGGAAAATGAGTTTCGTTCTCATCGGCTTGTTTTTCCAACGTTTCCTCTATTTCAGCTGATCCTGCGTCGCTATGTGGGTCATCCTTTTCATGTGATTCTGTTTCTCCGTGCCGCAGCACATCTTCAGTATCACCAACTATAATCTTTTGAAGATGACGATCCAATTCCTCATCATTCAGCTTGTCCAAGTAGTTTAAATTTGACTCCAAGTAATCTAAAGCAGTTCTGTTCTTGCCAACTTCTCCACTGACTTGTTTACCGGTATGACTTTGCAGTTCCGCTTCCATTTTATCCAATTCACTTTGCAAGTTAGCCTCGAAGCCAGAATTAATCTGTGGGGTCTCTGTTTGAGCTTCCTTTTTTCCATCTTCTTCTGTTGGTACATTATCGGAGATTTTTTTATTATTATGAGGTAGGTTATTTTCTGATAAGAGTGGTGATTTATGTGAAGTATCTGGATCGGCCATTTTCAGTCGCTGATATGTTTTAGCAAAGCAGTATCCTTACCTCCTTTTTTTAACCTTGCTCTTTCTCTTTCTTAAGTTGGTCTGAAAACAGATCTGAAATTTATATATAACCTTTGGTATAACCAATAATGAATGTTCTTAGCCTTTAAAAGTAATCTTCCAGGTATAACACGTGATTAAGTCAACTTGTTCTCTCCGTATAGCGCTATAGTTTGATTTCTGCTTATTTGAAGATCATGAAAAGTATCTGTAGTAAATTTTTTTTTATTTACTTGAATTTTTTTTTTTTTTTCTTTTTACTCTCTTTCTCTGTTACAAAAATCACATTTTAATATATTCATCCTTACACCATAGTTTTAAATTTTGTTTTTCATTTTTGTTTCGTTTGAGTTTGTGTGAAATTTTAAAAACTTTTTACGCGTGTTATACTACTGCATGCAATTTGTCTGAAACCGGTATTTTTCTCGCGTCATTTTACCTTTTTGAAGTTTATTGCATACAGGAGAATTTGAATATGAGACTACTCTTTGGCAATTTTTATCCTACGCAATGTGGGATCTACAACACATGTTGAAAAAAAAATTGTCGTCGTCCACGTTATCTCCAATTTTTTTAGCAGAATACTTCACCTCTATACAATATAATAATTTGCTTTTTTGTTAACAGCAAAGGTTCTCTAAGATCACAACCATTCAGGTAGTAAAAATATTCTAATTGAGATGTCTTTTGAAAGAGGTGATACATTTAGCACGTCTGTTCTCCCAGGTGAAACGCCATCTGAGGATCAGTTTAGTGAAGTGATAAAAGCTTTCAAACGATTTATTCTAGAGTTTAGAATCAACAACAACTTTATCTATCGTGATCAGCTAAGAGAAAACATTCTTCTTCATGAGTACAAGCTGACTGTCAATAGTGAGCATTTGATTAGTTATCATGATGAACTTAATAAAAAACTCACTGACGACCCGGCAGAAATGATCCCATTGTTTGAGCAGGCAATCACTGAAATTGCTAAACGAATTGCATATATTTCCAGTGATGAAGCACCATCAAGTTTTCCAATATGTCAGCTCATTTTGCTCTCTAATGATCACAGAATATCAATCAGAGATTTAGACGCAGAGCATATATCCAAGATTGTTAAAATATCAGGTATAATCATCTCGGCATCAACTTTACACTCAAAGGCTACGGAGGTTACCCTCATGTGTAGGAACTGTCGACACACAATGAAAATGAAGATTCAATCCAGTTTTGGTGTGCCTCAAATACCGAATAAATGTCAAGCACCTCCTCAACCGAACGGTGCCAAGAGCGATTGTCCTCCAGAACCATATATCATTGTTCATGATAAGTCGAAGTTTATTGATCAGCAGGTGTTAAAATTACAGGAAACTACTGATATGATTCCGGTCGGTGAAATGCCAAGACATATTCTACTCAGTGTTGATAGATATCTTTGCAACAGAGTTGTTCCAGGAACGAGATGTGATGTGGTGGGAATATATTCTATCTACCAGTCTCGTGTTAAAAACGATGGAAGTGCAAACAATGCAGCCATCAGAAACCCATATATGAAAGTTTTGGGAATTCAAACCGAATCAGATCTCATCACTGGTGGTGGTCTCAATAACGTTTTCTCCGAGGAAGAAGAAGACGAATTTCTTACACTATCGCGTATGCCTGATTTGTATGAAAGATTTTCAAACTCCATTGCTCCTTCCATTTATGGAAACACTGATATGAAAAAAGCCATAACTTGTCTTTTATTTGGAGGATCAAAAAAAGTTCTTCCTGATGGTATGCGACTTCGTGGTGATATTAATGTCCTTATGCTCGGTGATCCAGGTACTGCCAAATCCCAACTCTTGAAATTCGTCGAGAAGGTGTCTCCTATCGCTATTTACACATCTGGTAAAGGATCCTCTGCTGCTGGTTTGACCGCTTCTGTTCAGAGGGATCAGGCAACAGGTGATTTCTACCTTGAAGGAGGAGCCATGGTTCTCGCTGATGGAGGTGTTGTTTGTATTGATGAATTTGATAAAATGAGAGAAGAAGATCGTGTGGCAATTCATGAGGCTATGGAACAACAAACCATCTCCATTGCCAAAGCCGGAATCACCACCGTTTTAAATTCCAGGACGTCGGTTTTGGCTGCTGCAAATCCAGTGTTTGGAAGATATGATGACTCGCGATCTGCAGGTGAAAATATTGATTTCCAAACCACTATCTTATCTCGTTTTGATATGATTTTCATAGTCAAGGATGAGCATAACACTCAGAGAGATATAGCAATTGCAAAGCATGTGATGAATGTGCACGCAAATGGAGGCTCTGCTGAAGAACAAGCTGAGGGTGAGATTCCAATTGAAAAGATGAAGCGTTACATCCAGTATTGCCGTGCTAAATGTGCACCTAGACTTTCTGTTGAGGCTGCTGAGATGCTTTCTTCTCACTTCGTGAGTATAAGAAAGGAAGTCAAGCAAAAAGAGTCATACTCTTCTGAAAGATCATCTATACCAATCACCGTCCGTCAGCTAGAAGCTATTGTTCGTATAGCGGAATCTCTTGCAAAAATGGAGCTCTCGCCTGTTGCTACAGAACGTCATGTAGAAGAGGCTATTAGACTGTTTAACGCTTCTACAATGCAGGCAATAAATAGTGAAAATGCTGATAATGCACAACTTACAGGGCAGATTACCAGAATCGAAGCTGAAATTAAGCGCAGACTTCCTATTGGATGGTCTACTTCCTACAGTACGTTAAGAAGACAATTTGTTGATAGAGGACGTTACACTCAAGCAGCACTAGAAAAAGCTCTCACGATATTAGAAAGAAAGGAAAGCATACAGTTCAGACATCAAAGAATGAGTGTGTTCAGATGTGGTGTGTGATATTGTTTTCTATGTCCAAAAATAGCTGTTCTCTATACGATTAAAATATTTTAGCTAGCTAATTTAAATGTTAATTTTATGGAAACTTTTTTTGATCAATAACATACTTCTCATATTGTGCTCATTAATTAAGCGATAACGTGAAATCCTTCTCTACCTTTTGCGATGCCCCGCTGAACAATCTCAGCAATCTCATCTGGATCACTTGTAACAACAGTAAGGTTCTCGTGTCCGTCTTTAGTAACAAGAATGTCATCTTCGATTCGGACACCGCCAACGCCCATGTACTTCTCAAGAACTTCCTTGTTAATGTACTTTGCTTGTTCTGGATCCTTGTAGGCATTTTCGATAAGGAATTTGTTGAAGTAAACACCTGGCTCGTCCGACACAACCATACCTGGCAAAAGCTTTCTTCTTAGCCGAAGCCATCTCAACCTAATGTCTGGATCATCATAGTTTGGATATCCGCCTACATCATGAGTATCTAAGCCAATCAAATGGCCCAAACCATGTGGGAAAAACCAGACAGAGACTTTGCTTTCGTATATCTCTTCTGGGGTTCCATTCTTGAATATTCCTAGATCTAGAAAGTGCTTGATCATCACTTTATGAGCCAAGTTGTGTAATGATTCCCAAGGAATGCCAGGTTTGATTCCATCTAAAACTTGCGACTGCATATCCAAAACGGTCTTGTATATCTCCAAGTGCTCTTTAGTCCACTCACCGCTAATTGGGAAGCATCTGGTGACATCAGAAGCATAACACCTCCAATCAGCACCTGCATCAATCAAAGTGCTGCATTTATTCTTCATCGACTCGTCATTCTTCACATAATGAAGTGTACCACAGCTTGGACCCGAGCAACAGATCGGATCATAACTCTGAACCTTTGATCCCTGTCTTATAGAGTGGTAGACAAACTCCGCGTGCATATGGGTTTCGTTGGTTTCAATTGGTTGTGCTGACATGACGGCGATATGCGAATTAGCTGTAATCTTATTTGCATACTTCATTAATGCAATTTCATACGAGTCCTTGATCAAACGAGCCTCGTCTAATGCATAGAAGAAATCTTTATCAGCTGCTTTGACAAATTTGGCAAATGGTTTATCACTGAAGTTTTTAGTATCTGTAGTATATATGGTAGTTCCAGAATTTGATAAGTCGGTAAGTTTCTTATAAACTTCCCCTTCATATCTAACCTCATCAACATCATACTGCTCTGCCGCCTCTTTCACACTCTTTGGCATTCCACTCCACATCACATCATCCCAGTCGATCTCAGGAAGATACAAAACAAGTTTATCATCAGCGAGAGTGTAGAGGATGAAACATCCAGGAATTTGGTCAACACCTGAAAGATAGTAAAAATATCTGTTTTGACGCAAAGGATAAGTTTCATCACAGTAAGCATATAATTTCAAAGTTTCTCCTGCAATGAAAAATGCTGAATCCTTCGATGACTGACCCTTCTTAGAAATAAAATGCTTTTTGATTTTCAAAGCGTGCTTTTTGGCTGGGTATTTAATACCCTTTAGTTCCTTCGGTTCTTCTTGTTCCATTGTTGTAAGATTCAAAAAAGTGATTGTTATTCTAGTTAAATGCTTCAAATTGTTACCCTTCTACAAATATTCAGTTTTCATGAATTTATGAAAAAGGAGCACACTAAGAAAATTGTCCACGAGCAGGAGTTAGCTAGATACTTGCTTAAAGAAAGCTGAGGAAAGTGTAAAAGAAAGAAAGAATGCATGTAATGGGTAAAAAAAGCTAACTAAACTGCCGTATCGGTTACAAAATCAGAATATTCTCACGTGACTAAATGCCTCTCATAAGTAAGGCTTCGGATTTAAAAAAGTAAGGTATTCTATTTTTTTTCTGAGCAGTAAACTTAATAAGTTTAATAATGTCTAAGCATTTATAAATAATTCCAGACAAATGGTAACATGATGAGTTGAAAACAGCAGAACTATGAATTTCTTCATATCATTATCAAGAAAAGATATAGAAGAAGATAAGAGCATGAACCCTTTTCAAAAAGATAGGAATTTTGTTGGTGTACAGATGTATTATAAGCTTTTGCAATAAGAAAGCCTTTATTTCTTTACGAGTATTGACATACAAGAGATCCTAACTGGTGACTTTTTGTTGCGTGTATTGGAATTTTTCCAACTCTCTGATAATTTCTTAACTCAATGAACGATGTACCTCCTGCAAAGAGGGTAAAAATCTCTGCATCTACCACTAGTATTACATCAATCAATAAGTCCCAAGACTCAAGTGATACGGAATCTGAAGATTTTGAAGAGAAGAAACACCAACTAATACGCAAGCAGCAAATCGAACAAAGAAGGCTCAACAATGAAGTATACTTAGAAACTATCAATAGGAAGGTTCTTGATTTTGATTCTGAGAAGATTTGCAGTATATCACTATCGGATTCGAACGTTTACGGTTGTTTGCAATGCAATGGCTATTTTCATGGCAGATCAAAGGGCTCTGAATGCTTTGCACATTCGATAAATGAGGATCATCATGTTTTTATTAGCTTTAATACTTTCAAGTTTTATATTTTACCTGAAAATTATGAGCTGGATTCTGAAACTTCTGAAAAATTGCAGGATATTCGACGTCTTGCAAACCCTACATTTACTAGAAAGCGTGTTGATCTTCTGGACAAAATACCACAGACTGCATCAGATCTTAATAAACAAATATACAATCCTGGATTTATAGGTATGGTTAATTTTGGATCCAATGATTATGCAAATGTTGTCTTTCAGTCTTTGGCACATACTTCCTCTCTTCGCAATTACTTTCTTGAAGATCCTGAGAGATTTCAAGATACGGACCTACTCTGGCGACTATCGTTGTTAATTAGAAAACTCTGGTCTCCATATCTATTTAAGCCATGTGTTTCTGCTCATGAGGTAATTCAATATATTTCTAACACCACAAATAAGAAATTCAGTTTGCAGAAGGAACATCGTCCCAAGGATTTCCTTCTGTGGATTTTAAATCATATAAATAAGGAGTGTACTGCAGAGCTACAAACCAAGATAATATCTCAGATATTCCGTGGAAAGCTCAAAATGGATTCAAAGGGTATCAACTTTTGGTTAATCTCGTTAAGTCTACCTCTACCTACTTTATTCAAGGATGGTGTTGGCCTGAATGTTCCGCAAGTCGAACTTGAGAGTCTTTTGAAGCTAAAATGTTTGAAATTTTTGAAGATGCCTAAAGCATTGATCATAAGTATTGACCGTGTTGATAATACTAATCGACTTATCGGTGTGAATAACTCTGGGATAAATTCGGCGGTTGTCAAGTTTAATCCTGATCGTTTAACCCTAAATGGGGAACCTTACAGGTTGTCTTCTAATGTTTGCATGGAAATTGATAATGAGGACAATATTGCTTCAACTAGCAACGACAAGCAGTTCAATAAGTCTGATTTTGGGGATAAAATTTGCTATAAGATCCAGCTCTTGGATAAAGCTCGGGATAGATGGGTAGAAATAAAAGATCTTAAGGTGCGGTATATAGATAAAGAACTACTTTTCCTATCAAATAGTTGTTTACAGATCTGGGAAAAGCAGTAAATGAATATATAGACAACAATAAAATGTACAGTATCAAATTTAAATTTTTATATTGGCATTACAGGATAATCCTAATGTAAGAGAGTCAAAAAAATTTTATATAGCAAGCCTATCCACATTACCCTTGACAATTGACAGTGTATTATCTTCAATAAGCTTCTCTGCAGCTTCCGTGAGATGTTTCTTAGGGTCTTGTTTACCAACATACCTTGTCTTGAGCTGATCTTCAGTTAGCTCTTTCTCTTCCTGAATTCTTTCGACATACTGTTTTGCAATCTTGACCATTCTCTTGGTGGCATCTAAGTTCTTTTTGTCATTGTCGTTGTAATCTTCAATCTTTAATCCGGTGGTCCACTCTTTCTTGTGCAAGTTCTGAAGCATATCCGTCTCTTTTGACGTCTTTCTGTATTCTATGTTGAGTGAATAGTAGCTTCTATTGAGACCGTGAATGAGAGACTGAATAGTTGGCTTATGAAGGAGCCCGACATTAGATGTTGTTTGACGTGGTTCTTGTCCAAGCATTATAACCTGAGAAGGAATCGAACGGAATGCATCAATCACAACCTTACCTTTCACAGATTGTATAGGATCTATGACCACTGCAACAGATCTTGGATTTAATTGTTCAAACGACTGCTGAGTATTCACATCCACTGATGAAAGCCAGCATCCGAATCCAGGATGTGAATGATACCATCCAACAACCATTTGATCCCTACCTGTTTGTCTTAACATGTCCATCATTTTTGTTTGAAAGACATCATCAACAGCTTCAACAGAAACGCCTGTACCAGATTGTGGCATGGCGAAGACATCCACAACATGAATTGTAAATTCATCAACAAAATCTCCCAACATGAGGCCCATCACCTCCATAGGAACGCCGGCTCTACCGTGCTTCAACATTTTAAGAAGAGCCAATGAGGATATATAAACTGTTTCTGCACTATCGACAGAAGGCTGGTTTTGAAGGCCAACACCGCCTCCAAGACCGCCCATTCTTGCACCAAGAAGAGATTGTAATCTATCCATTTTTTTTCTATATAATTACTTTGTTAGATTAAGTTATGTGTTCATCCGTTTATGGTTCTAAATTGTAAATACGGATATTAACGCTCACTAAGAAAGGCGATTTATGTTTTTGTTGCGAATCTACCTGGAGATCCGATGAACTTGCATGTTCAATTTTTTTTTTTATTAGGTAAGCAGTGCGAAATATTTTAGTATAGATTGAAAAAAGAAAGTTAGGGAAGGGGCCGGCCGCCAGCCCATAAACCCTAAGAATTAATATTAGATTATTAATAAAGCTAAGTATTCCATATACGTTAGCCTTACTTATGTTATATAATTGTATATTTGTATTATACTTTCCATTAAATTTTAATAAGTTCAGATATATGGTTTTAGCAGAAAGAATCGAATGCTAGTGGTGCCTTTTTCTACTAAAGACAGGGATGGATAATTTACCAGCCTGTTATAATTTATTGAGCTACTTGGATTTCCACCCTCACCGCGAAATCCTGATGCCAAAGTAAAAATCAGCACTAGTTCAATGATTTTTACTATGTCTCAACAAGTGCTGTTCTCTCGTTCATTTCCTGTTTTATGATAGACTCCATATTTCCTGTAACAGATTCTCTTAAAAGCAAATACTTCATCCCCATTACTGGATTTGTAGAGAGATATACTCCTGTCCAGAGTTGAGGATAATTTAGTTGTCGTTACCGTTACTTTAATATTTCAACCATGTCTCAGCCAATCGAACTCAATCTATCTAAAGTTCCAATTTACGATCATTGCTTCTTTCCTGATAGAAGTCGTGTTGTTATTTCAAATAATACTGATGCACAGATCTTTGACCTAACAGATGCATCTGGTAAGCCACGTTTGGTCACTACTTTGCACCATCATGATAAGCCTATCACAGCATTGGATGTTTCTGTGGAAGGTAAAATTGTTACTTGCTCTCAAGACAGAAACGCCGTGGTTTGGTCCCCAAATGCAGATGGAACATATAGCAAGCCAACATTGGTTTTGTTGAGAATTAACAGAGCTGCAACATGCGTCAAGTGGTCACCAAATGGAAAGAAGTTTGCAGTTGGCTCTTCTGCACGTGTCATCTCTGTTTGTTATTTCGAGGAGGAAAATGATTGGTGGATTTCAAAGCATATCAAACGTCCATTAAGATCCACAATTCTATCATTGGATTGGCATCCAAATAATGTCCTTCTTGCATGTAGCTCCACTGACACTCATGTCAGAGTCTTCTCTGCATATATTAAAGGAATTGACTCAAAGCCAGCACCATCCATTTGGGGTGAGAGACTGCCATTCAAGACTCTTTGTTTGGATTATAGCCTTGGCTCCTGGGTTCACGATGTTAAATTTGATCCCACAGGCGAATTTTTGGGATGTGTTACCCATGATGGTTGTGTGAATATCGTTTATCCTGGTGCGGAGGAGCTCGAAGTTTCCAAGGTTATTAATGTGAAGACTCCATCTCTTCCATTTGATACTTTGATCTTTGCTACTCCAAGTAAAATTGTTGCTGCTGGATATGACTGTCATCCTGTAGCTTTTGAAGGGGATGCACAGAATGGCTGGAATATTTCATATTCCATTGACGATCCAACAAAGAAGAAGCATAACAATTTGGAGAACCAATCTGCTTTAGACATGTTCAGGCGTATGGATTTAAAGGGTGCGGATTCATCTGCTTCTTCGAAGTTGCTAACTGTTCATCAAAATACTATTAACGTCATTAGGCCATTCCAAAATGATGCAAGTGGAAATGTCACCAGTTTCAGTACCTGTGGCAATGATGGAAAGGTTGTTATCTTTAAAGTCTGATTCTGTTTTCGTTTTCCTATTTACTTTAAATATTTTTATACTATAAAAATGGTAAATAAAGTTTAGCTAGTATACAGCATCTATCATACACACAAAATATAAGCAACCTCGACTAAATGCAAGCCATTTAGTTTTTAGTATTCCCACCATCAACATTGTTATCTTCGATTTTGTCCTCACTGTTCATCAAAATCTTATAAACGCTTGATTTGAATAAAGTTCCAAACATGGAGAGTGTTTGCTCTAAAGCGCGTAATTGCGCTATAAGATTTTTCCTTGCCTCCTGTTGCCTCTCTCCAGTAGTATTTGTTGCTTTTGTTGCGCTATCGATAGCCTTCTGTAGATCAATTTTATTGTTAAGTACCGTTAATTCATGCTTTAACGTTGAAAGTTGATCGGCTAGCTTTTTGTACTCCTCTAATGTCTGTTTTTCTCCTGAACTTAAGGAGCTTGTTGAATAGTTTATCTGATCTGTTTTTGTTTCACTCATGTTACAACTTTCCCTTTAAGTTTATCTCTGCAAACTTTTGGCACCTGTATAGTCATAAAATTATAAGAAGTTAACAATGTTGAGTTTTCCTTAATCTTCAATTGTTCAAAGCGATCATTAATAAAACAATCACTCAAGTAAATATGGATGTTGGTGTACGGATGCCTGCGTTTATTGACAGAATTGTAGAAGCAACGTTCTCTGCTTAAAAACTATCGATCAGAAGAAGGTTATTTTAAACTTCAAATCAACTTTTCTTCGATATTATTAAACCTTGCCCGGTTATCTATTCCAGAGGTCTGAATAACAGGAGTCTTTTCTGAAACTTTGAGGTAGCAAAAATTTGCTAATTCAAGAGTTTCACTATTTTTTCTTATCTTACTTTTTGGGGATATATGCCTAGAAATTGTATTCGCCAATTAGGATTTGAGCATATTTCTAAAGTGGCAGTGCATTACTTGAAGCTGAATGCAGATTTTTGTACCCTTAATCAGATATTAATTCTGTCAAAAGCAATGCTGTCTTCAAACAATTGTATTTTCACGAACAAGGATGTTATTGTTAGGGCATCTGCATACTACTGGAACTTCAAAAAACTCATAATATATACTCAACTACGCACCTATTTTATATAGTACAAAATATAGTAATTACTACATTAATTCGGATATAATTAACAAAACACAAATTTCTTAGCATTAAAATAGGTAATCTAGAGGGCATAAACCTACATAGACATTTACTTAGATATACGGATGGTCTTAAAGAGAATGATATGCAGAAAGAAATTAATAATAGTTAGTATAAACTAAATAACTGAACTATAATTATTTAAAAATGTTCTTCTTAATACAATAAGTAATGCCATACAAATATTAAGAATATGGGTAAAAATATAATGTACTGCTTCATATTTATGTGATGTGTTATGACATTAATATTGATACAGTTTTGAAAGGATTTTATCACATTTTATTGCTTAGGTCCCTCTGGCCTTGCTAACTAATACATATATCAATTCAATAGCCTTTGATTTACTTAATAAATAATAGATTAGATTCATATATCTTCTTATAAAGCATATATATATTATTGCCGTTTTTGTTGAAAGAGGATCACGAAAGCAAATTACTAGATTTTAGGAAAACGAGCAACTTAGTCGTAGCCGCTACACAAAAGAGCAATTAAACCCTTCAGATCTTTGGCATTATGAGTAAATAATTACAATCCTAAGAACTAATTAAATGCTGAAAGGTAAAAAGTAAAAGTGGCTTTATATGGATGACTGTAATTCAGCTTTTTACCTCAATTATTAATAAATGAAACTGTAAGTTTCCAAACCATTTGACACAGAGTGCCTTTTCTTTCTACCAAAGGCATCCCTTATAGATTTTAAAGACCTTAGATTCAAAGCTATACTAATAATAAAAATTACTATATGATATTCTACATGTATTAATTAATCATGAATGTGACGATCACCAAATCGGAGATCTATCACCATTACTGATTATGATAGTTATAGCAGGCAAAATAAATCATAAATTACAGCTTTTAGTTGATGAACTTACCCTAAAATTGAATAATGTGTCCCCTATAAACAATATCAAAATAATAGACTAAATAAACATTAATTTCTTATCTTTGAAAATCGGCCCCAATACAAACGATAAGAAGTAAACCATCACCAAGCGCCATAAATATATTCTAACAGATGCACCAAAATGAAAAGTAGTAAAGAAAAAGCACGGTACATTTAAAAATGCCGCTTTCGATAAATCCAAAAGAAGGTGTGCTATCCAATATTGTCAAGGGCCTTTATTTGTATTGATACCACTATTGTGATATCTCTCATATCATCCCTCAATCAGAAAAGCTATATTAACTCCCAAAAGCGCTGTACACAATATTATGAGATAACCCGTTGTATAACGCGAGTCATATGTAGTCACTTTTTGATGTTTATATCCATGAAGTGACTGCATATATGATATTCCAGATACTATAAAACAGCCCAAACCTAATGCAGAAAGCAAAATTGCTATGAAAAGATTGTATTTTGGTGATAGACCACCTATATCCTCCTTGGATGTTTCGAATCTAAAGTTAACTATAACTAAGCAAGCCATTAAGCACATCATAGCTCCACATTTGACCCAACTGAGAAATGTTCTTTCAGACATCAAGAGATCCCTTGGTTCTGAAGTTCGGTTCTGCATTATCTCATTCTTATTTGAAACCAACATCTCTAAAAGAGGGAGATACGCAGAACTCTCGGACGGTTCAGCTTGAAGAGAGGTTGTGGCTTCAGGTGCTGAATTCGTAACAGAGCTTCTTAATGAAGGCCGAAAGATTTGTGGTATATTGTCAACATAGCTATTAGAATTGCTCATAATGCAATATGTGTTTGGGAAAAGCGAATTGTATTGCCTTAAGCTTGTGGGGAATAATACAGGCACACACAAAAAAATACAACCACTACCCTAATCAAGATTAAAAGAGATTCCTCAGATTATCTTTGGCAAGATCTGAGCAGGAGGAGATGGGGAAGTTAGGCTGTGCTGACCAAAAAAAAATTTTCCCAAAAAAATTTCGCTTCCAGTGATTTATCATTGCCTTTCACGATAACATATAACACATTTTGCTTCATATCTATATTTCTTCAAGGGACGTGCTCTTCGTTGTAGGGCAAAATTGAAGTCATAACTCATCAACATGTCGAACTACACACAATTAGATCCGATGGAACAGAACCAGCAGCAGGGACAGAACAGAGCCACTGTTCTCTGCTGTAACTGTGGTGTTCCAATGGATGGATCTACAGGACTAACCATGTGCTACGACTGTATAAAACAGAATGTTGATATTACACAGGGAATTCCAAGAGAAATGTCATTATCATATTGCAGAAACTGTGAAAGATTTTTACAGCCTCCTTCCCAATGGATTCATGCTCAACTTGAGAGCAGGGAGTTACTTGCTATATGCTTGAGAAGACTGAAAGGTTTGAACAACGTTAGATTGATTGATGCATCCTTTCTGTGGACGGAACCTCACTCTATGAGATTAAGAGTTAAGCTTACCGTTCAAGGTGAGGCTTTCAATAATGTTATATTGCAGCAAACTTTTGTGGTCGAGTTTGTAGTTAATGCAATGCAATGCCCAGACTGTGCCAAATCGTACACTGCGCACACTTGGAACACCAGCGTTCAAATTAGACAGAAAGTGCCCCACAAAAGGACATTCTTATATCTTGAACAACTGATCTTAAAGCATAATGCGCATTCAGATACCATTGCTATTAAGGAGACCAAGGATGGACTTGACTTCTTCTACGCAAAGCAGAACCATGCTATGAGAATGATTGACTTTTTGCGGGGATGCGTTCCGATAAAGTATAAAAAATCCTCGAGGTTGATTACGGAAGACTCACATTCAGGAACGGCGAAATACAAATTCACATACTCTGTTGAGATTGCACCAATATGTAAGGACGACTTAGTTGTGTTGCCAAAAGGCTTTGCTAAGTCTATGGGAAATATATCACGTTTTGTTCTATGCTCCAAGGTTGCCAACTTGATCAGATTCTTGGACCCATTAACAATGCAAACTGCAGATCTTCCTGGAACTGTGTATTGGAGAGCACCATTCAATTCTTTGAGTGACATGTCTCAACTGGTTGAGTTCATGGTGCTTGACGTTGAACCAACTGGTGAGCAGAGAGGAAAACTTATGATGGCCGATGTAACAGTCGCTAGAAGTAGTGACATGGGTGTGAATGACCAAGAGTATTATGTGAGGTCACACCTTGGAGCCATTTTACATCCGGGAGACTCTGTCCTCGGATACTTCCTGACTAATTCGAACTTTAATTCTGCATTATATGACTCGCTAGATACTGAAAACTTACCGGATGTCGTCTTGGTTAAGAAGTTCTACAAGAGATCGAACAGACGGAAGAGAAGAAACTGGAAATTGAAACGGATGGCAAGAGAGAAGGAAGAAATTGGTGGCGATAAATCAGGACGTTCATCAAAAACGGAACAACAAGAAGAGGAGAGAGCCGAGAGAGATTACGAGATTTTCCTGGAGGACTTGGAGGAAGATAAAGAATTGAGACAGTCCGTTAATATTTACAAAGCTAACCCTACATCTAATGTCGGAGCACCATCTGCTACAGATAGTGATAGTGACGACAGTGACGCACCGGAAGTGAATGTGGACGAGCTTTTGGATGAATTGGACGATATGACGTTGGATAAATAAGAGTGAATTTTGAGATTTGGCTTAATATAATATAGTATAATATAGGAGGAATATGCTGATCTATCAATGAGTATTGAAACAAGCACACTTTATAAATATACATAAGTTTGACTATTTCGATTGATCCTTTGTCGCCCGTATGAGTAAATTATGAACGGCATTTGGATTGGCCCCAATGACCTTTGAGACCACATCGCCATCTTTAAGTAAGACGAAAGTAGGCATGGCACTGATACCGAACTCGGTAGAAAGGTCTGCCAATTTATCAACATCCACTTTATAGAATTTGATATCTTTGTATGTGTCAGAGAACTTGTCAACAAACGGACCCATAGCCTTGCATGGACCACACCAAGTGGCATAAAAATCAACAAAGGATAGCTTATCTTTGGAAACGTCCTTATTGAAATCAGTAGCACTTGTAACCTCTTTAACTGCTAGGGCAGCTCTGGAAAAGTGGAAAGAGCGAGTTCCGACACTCCTCAAATATGCCGCCCTCGTGCCCAGAAGGATGCGAGAATTTTTCAAAACAAACATGTTCAATCTGATTGCCTTTGACTATTAATTATGAGGCCAATAATATATTATACGGGTGGTATATTGTTGTTAAGAAGTTCAGATATCCTCTGGAGACGGCAAATTAGTAATCGCCTGAAAATGGCCCATGCGAGTAAATCACATATGTATATATATATTTTTTTTTGAGGTGGGGAATAATTAGGAATTGGCTACTTAACCTATTAATTAGACAGATGCAGGGATGAATCAAATAATCATCCCTTTCTATTATTATTAATTTTTTTTGTTATCGGTCTCTATTATCTCCATGCTCACTTATCTTCAGATAAGAAAATAAAGAGCCTCGTACCGTACTCAACTTGAAAGCATATTACTATTTTGTAAGAAGTACATATGCATTTTCCATTTTGGATACTTATTAAGGGGATAATTAATCAAGAAGAAAGTAAATTTTAATTTCAACAATGCCACAACTTCAATTCAAATTAGAACCAACGAAATCCTTCGTTGATTCTTCTTTCTTTATTGACCTAACAAAAATTAAGTTAGATCAGATGAAGTTGGACACTTCGGAACGTGACATTTTGGGTATGTATGATTATACAAATACTGCACAAGGTATTAGACCCTCAATATCTTTGAATAGTACGAGCTTTCAGAATATATTGGATGTGAGTGAAAGTTTGCCTCAGAACACGTACTTTGTCGCACAGGGACATCTAAATAACGTGAATACTATTGATGAATTCAAGAAGATAGACAAAAAAGCAATTCTACGGAAGGAAGCGCTTAACATATACTCTGCAATAAAGAAACAGAGTATACTAGTAGATCCATCAATTCTTTCACAGTTTTCTGTGCTTTCCTTTGCGGATCTCAAAAAGTACAAATTCTTCTACTGGTTTGCCTTTCCACTTCTTCATGCATCATTTACGGCTACTCCAAATGTTACCTTTAATGAGAGAATCAAGATCTATAGCGAGGCCATTAAAGACCTTGATTTCCGTCAACAGATATACATTATCGAGGAAAATGGAGAGCGTGTCACAGTTTCACCGTTTTCAAAATTAACTGCATACATTCCTCATCATAAAAAAGTTACTTTGCTATTCATTGATACCTCAACTATACAAAATAGTGCCTCATATATTTTGGGAAATTTAATAGCCGCATTATCCGTGTATGGCTTTTCTGATGCGGACATCTTGATTCATCATGTCGGACTTCCTCAAAAGTGTGACTCGTTGGTCCATTTTTCAATTGATAATACATATTCTGTGATAGATCATGTAACCGGATGGGAAAGAATGGCAGATGGCAGGTTGGGACCCAAGTTGGCAAACTTGGGATCATTGATAGATCCAGTACAACTTGCCGACCAATCCGTTGACTTAAATTTGAAATTGATGCGCTGGCGTATTGCTCCTAAATTAAATTTGGAGATAATTCGCAACTCGAAATGTCTATTACTTGGATCCGGCACACTTGGATCATATGTTGCTCGAGCATTACTTGCTTGGGGTGTCCGAAAAATTACATTTGTCGATAACGGGAAAGTTTCTTTCAGTAATCCTGTGAGGCAACCTCTTTACACCTTCGAAGACTGCCTCAATGGTGGACAGAACAAGGCTGAGACAGCGGCACAAAACTTGAGGAAAATATTTCCTAAAGTGGATGCTCAAGGATACACATTAGAAGTTCCAATGGCAGGACATCCAATTAAAAATGAAAGTGCGGAGAAGCAAGATTTCGAGAGATTAGTGCAGCTTTTCGATGAACATGATGCTGTGTTTATTTTGATGGATTCAAGAGAAACTAGATGGCTTCCAACAGTAATGGGAAATGCAACAGGTAAGATCGTGATTGATGCAGCTTTAGGCTTTGATTCATATTTAGTTATGCGTCATGGTTCTGTTAACCCAGATATTCCTTTACAACAACAAAAAGACGGAAGGTTGGGCTGCTACTTCTGCAACGACGTTTACGCACCATCAGATTCACTATCTGACAGGACATTGGATCAAATGTGCACAGTGACTCGCCCTGGTGTGGCAATGATTGCAGCATCATTGGCAGTTGAGTTATTTGTTTCCATCCTACAGCATAAGGATAAACAATTTGCACCACATTCTATTCAGAGTGATGGAACTGTATTAGGCTGTTTGCCACATCAGATGAGGGGATTTCTCCACAATTTTGAGATTTTAAAGCTAGAAGCTAAGAACTTCAAATACTGTTCAGCATGTTCCACAAAGGTTATAGAGAAGTATGAAGAAGATGGTTGGAAATTCGTGAAGAAAGTTTTAAATGATAGCAACTACCTTGAGGATTTGGTTGGACTTACAGAATTTCATGAGGAAGCAGAGAAAGTTGCGCTAGACTTTGATGTTTCTGATACTGAAGATGATAGCATATCATGATTGGCTGATATTTATATTAACTCTAAAGCAAAGCAATATATTAACTACGTAACCGGCCAGAAATAGGGAAAGGACGAAAGAAGTAGAATGTGTCTTTCGAGGGAGAAATACACAAAAATTATACGTATATAATGTGAAATGTTGTTTTCAAGCCTCATTCTTTCTAGCTAAGACATTAACTTGTTAACCGCCCACCCGACACTTAAGGTTCGTAGATCTGTATATGTTTGACCTGTACCCACAAATAAGATAGGAATTCCTGTGGCAAACACCATATTAACCATGGATCCAATCATATCACCGACGGTATCGCATTTAGAAATAATGAAGAAGTCAAGATGCCGATTTGCACCAAATGCCTTATCAAAGTTCTTAGCTTGCATAACTGAGTCAGTACCAACTAACGCTTCACCAACCATGATGATCTTATCTGGGTTTGCAGCCCTGGCAAAGGAGGCAAGAGGTGTCATCAAATGTGCGTCATTATGCCTTCTACCAGCGGTATCCAACAAGACGATATCAAAGCCGTTGTCTTTGGCATATTTTATTGCACCAGTGGCAATCTTCGCAACCAAGTCTGAACCTCCATAACCACCTTCAAAAAGCTCAATTTGCTCTTGATCAGGTGACAATTTCGACAAATTGTTGACATGCGTGCGGAGCTGCTCAACAGCTCCGGATCTAAAAGTATCACATGCCGTGATCAAAACTCGATACTTATTTTGAAGGAACCAGTATGCTAACTTGGATAAGTTTGTCGATTTTCCGACACCATTCACACCAACCATTGAAATAACATAGGGGTCATTCGTTTTTGATCTTTTTCTTTCAATCTCATTAAGTAAATCAACAGAAGAGTTTGGCGTTAATAATTTGATAAGCTGCGTTTCTAGGCATTTTTTTGCAGTAACCTCAACACTGGTGAAACTCTCTGTCTTAGAACCAACAAGCTCTTTTTCTATTTCGGCGATTAGTGAATTTGCAACATTTGGAGCGACATTCTTCTTGATTAAATGGGTCGAAAGTGCCGATTTAACCTTTTGGATATCCTCCTTCTGTATTTTTTTACCGCCAATGATATTTTTGAGGAACCCAAACGCATGTGATGATGTAGAAGAAGAAGAAGATTTCTTTTTAGTATCAGCCTCATTATTTTCAAGAATCTCATTCATCTCATCTGATAGATCCTTGACCAAGAACTCGCCTGTGCTTGTCCTACTTCCAAAATTCTTTTTGTCTCCAACAAGTTGATTCAAGTTTGCACTAGTGTTGTTTGACTGTTTACCTTGCGAGTAATCTAAGGTTTCTATGTTAGAGTTATCTTCATCTGTGAACTCACGATAAGTTCCATCATCATTCCATTTTCTTGATTTCTTCTTTCCCTTACCCTTCTTCTGTCTTTTGCCTATGATTGCCTTACCAATATTAGAACCTGTGAGGGATTCTGGCTTGTAGTCTTCTTGCTTTTCGTCCGTCTCATCATGCTCTAATATGACACGCGACTCCTGAATACTCTGTACACGCAACTCGAAGAACTGTTCAAACTTGGAAATATCCTCTGTGTTCTCCCATAAAATTCTGATACTTTTCAAAAATTCATATGGACTCTTGATAGTGACAAGACTTGGATAAACCATCGTGAAGAAAACCCTTTGCTTGTCCTCTGTTCGTATAAGGTATTTCACACTATAATTGCTGTTAGAATATGTTCCATATACATTACTATCATCATTTTCTCCATTATCCTTTAAAAGCTGCTGCTCCTTTTCCTCAGCTTTATCTTCCTCACCTTCTTGAATTTCGCTTGTGGTACCCTCCGCTGCAATAAACTTCCTCTTAGAAATCACAATATCTTCAATAAAAGAATCTATAACGGCTGAGAAATTCTTACCGGGTTGGTAATCAAACAAAACTAGACCACTCGGCTTAAATATTAGAAACTGACTTAACATGGTTGGATTATCTGTTAAGTATGTCTATGTCCTTCAAATTAAATTTAATATACAACACTACTAATTAGTCAAAGGATGATCTGTATTTCTTTAGGTGGCAGAAACTTGAATAGACCAAACACGAAAAAAAAGTGAGAGTAGAGAAAAAAAAAAACTGTTGAGGGGAAATGAAAAATTTCAGGACTGATTAAAGAGAGAGAAAAAAAAATAACACTGATAAGAGAACGATTTTCTAAAAGAGATCAAAAGTTATAGTAACTACATATATTATCATAGATCGGTATACAAGAAGTCAAATAAGTTGCCAAAGAAGAGTCAAGCAATGAAGTCTTTTGAGGAAATTGGCGTGCCAATGTGGTTAAGGGATGCTCTTCATGCGATGCGTATCAACACACCTACAGATATTCAGGCTGCTACAATTCCAGAGATTTTGAAAGGTCGTGATTGTATAGGTGGGGCAAGAACAGGTTCTGGTAAAACCATTGCTTTTGCTGCTCCCATGCTAACAAGATGGGCAGAAGATCCTTCTGGAATATTTGGAATTGTTTTAACACCTACAAGAGAGTTGGCAATGCAGATGGCCGAACAATTTGCAGCTCTAGGTGCTAATATAAATTTGAAGGTCGAACTCATAATAGGTGGCGAGTCCATGATTGATCAATCTAATAAAATTAAAGAGAATCCGGACTTTATTATTGCTACTCCAGGGCGGTTTGCACATATTATAATGGAACATCCAGATGATGTGAAAGGTCTTAAACGTGTTAAGTATCTTGTCTTAGATGAGGCTGACCGTCTTCTCACAGATACATTTGGTGAAGATTTAGCCACATGCATGAATTCTCTTCCGGAGCCAACTAAAAGACAGACACTATTGTTCACAGCTACTGTTACAGATTCGGTGAGGTCTTTGAAAGACAAACCTGTTGAAGAGGGAAAGCAGCCTGTCTTTGTATATGAGTTAGATAAGATGGACAACGTTGTTATTCCAGAAAAACTATATCTAGGATTTATTTTGACACCATTTATGGTCAAAGAGGCTATGCTTCATGATTTATTAACAGGCGAAGATTATGAAAATGCGTCTTGTATTGTTTTCGTAAACAGGTCAGAAACAGCCGAGACGTTGAGACGGATTCTCTTCAAATTGGATATTAGAGTTACATCTTTACATTCACAACTTCCACAGCAAGAGAGAACAAGCTCATTACAGCGATTTAGAGCTGGAGCTGCTCGGGTACTTGTCACAACAGACTTAGGCTCGAGAGGTCTTGATATTCCTATTGTGAAACTTGTTATTAATTATGACATACCCAGAGATCCCGACGATTTTATTCATAGAGTTGGTAGAACTGCAAGAGCTGGTAGAAAAGGCGACGCCATATCCTTAGTGACTCCAAACGATATTAAAAGAATAATGGCGATTGAGAAGAGAATAGAAAGGAAAATGGAAGAAAACAAGAAGATCACTGATAATCAACTAATCAAGAAGTCATTGAAGGCAGTTTCCAAGGCAAAGGTGGAGGCTAGAATGGATATGGAACGTGATGGATTTAACACCAGAACAAAACTACGTAAAAGAAGGTTGGAACTGGAACGTAACTACCAAGAGAGCAGTAGTAAGCATTTGAAAAAAGTTGAATAAAACAGAATGAACAGGCTAAAGGTTTCAAAAAACTAACTCATATAATTACCAATTTATAATCTATAGAAGTAATATAACACACGCTGACATACCAGCTAGTTAGAAAATGCGAAACCAAATAAAACGAGAAAAGTAAATACATGTATACATATGGAATGAATTCAATACCCACGTCTTTGCTTTTTAATATGAGCACGTAAAACTCTTTGTTTTTGCCTCAAACTCATCTTCTTCTTTCCTTGAACGCCACGGTTATGAACCATCATCATGAAATTCTTCTTTCTAGCCTTCTGCTTGTTGGTACTTGAATGTGGTCTCTTAATCTTACCCTTACCAGATCCAAACTTCTCTCTACCTTCTCTTCCCTCCATAACGGATTGCAATCTCTCTTCCTTAGTTTGTTTGTGCTTATCATACCCAACCAATGAATTGGAATCAATGGTATCTTCATTGACTCTATGTAATCCCATCTCCTTTTCAACACCGGCCTCTTCATTCAACTCTTTGAGCTTTTCAAAGTCAGCCGGCGTTAAAACGGTGGACATCAAAGTTTCCAAGGCCTTCTTTTTCTGGATGCCATCCTTATCACTCATATTCTGTTTTCTTCTCTTTAAAGGGTTAATTTTCCTTCCGTCACTACTATTATCATTATTGTCATCATCTGACAACTCTAAGTCGGAATCCTCATCCTCGAGCTCTCTCTTCTTTCTATTCTTGCTCTTCATCATATATTTCAGATATTTCTTCTTGATACCCTTCAGCGTCCTTCCACTTTCTGCCATTTCCATCTCTTCATCACCACCGTCATTATCACCTACATCAATATTCAACGGTTTATCATCTTGCTTCACGTCAACCCAATCACCCTCAATTTCAGCTCCAAGATCTTCTTCCTTTTCATCCTCGTTAGGTTCCTCCCATGCATCATTGCTGTCAGCATCCTTATTCAACAATCCTTCCTTTTGTTTCCATTCAGCAAGACGTTCCAACCCCGGTATTCCCTTCACAACATCTCTCTCCACACCAAATTCTGGCAAACTGCTATTTTTTCCTTTACGCTTAGAGAGCTCCATAGTGGCAACTTTACCTCTGTCTTTCTTGGATAACATCTCAGGAGCAACTTCTCTATATAATGAGATCAACGAACGAGCTGCAGCCATGACAGCCTTGGATTTCGAATTCTTATAGGCCGTAAGATCTTGAAGAAGGTCCTCATCAATTCCGGCGGGATTTCTCGAAAGGATCTCTCGAATAGTATTCAAACCCGTAGAAGCAACCTCAGCAGAAACACCATCGCTAACAAATTCATCGGCTATCTTTTTCACAATTGTTTTCGTAGTTTCTGGTGGAATCAAATCATGCGTTGCCTGGGCTGCTGCACCAAGAATGAAAGTAACATTACTTTGCCTTGGATTCAGATATTTAAGGAAGAAGGAATAAAGACCCAGGACCGACAATTTATGCATACCTATCAACCTAGAGTCCAAAATCATGATTGCAATTCTCTGGTTAACGGTAAAACGTTTGGAGTTTTTACCAGAGAGATGTGTTTGGAATAGATTTTCAGCGAATTGTTGGGGGTCTCTCAACAACTGAATGGCAGAAAAATTCAAGAACTGTGGTGCATTTTTTGATGATCTCTTTTTGTTTATCTTTCTGATGACGGCCTCGAACTGCTTACCTCTTCTAGTTGTCTTTCTGTTCACCTTCATTTTATGGATAAGGGCTTTAGGATCGATATCATCATCATCGTCATTTTCTTCCTGCATAGCCTCCTCACGTTCTTTATCGGACCCTAGAAAAAACTTCACACCAGATATCACCACTTTGGTATCTGGGTGCAAACAAGCTTGTGTCATGATTTCAACAGTTCTAGAGTCATCCCATATTCCTCTCCTCCATAACTCTCTTGTCAACTTCGTTGCCCACAGACCATTACCATCCTTCTGATCTAAAAGGTTGAAAAGAAGTGCCTGTGTCGTTCGGTTTAGCTTTTGATTCCTCGTGCCTGTATTACAGGATTTTAATAACGAGATCAAAGCACCATAAATCTGGTTGCGCAATTCCCTGACATGAAAACCAGAATTACTTCCTGACTCTGAATTAGGGGTATATGCAAAGAGCAATGGAAAGAGTGTATGTAAAAGAAACTCTGGTGTAATGACATTTCTGTTTCTTAGCATTACCAAACATTGGACAATCTTTGCTCTTAATGTTGGTGAAAGCTGACCAAAATTCTTAGAAAGAATGGTGCTGATCTCTTGAGGAAAATTTTCAGTCTCCTTTGGATACGATGGACAAACGGCGGAAACAAATCCGATCAACTCTGCAAATTCTTCACCATCATCTGCCGAAGGGCTTAGAAGGAAGATATCCCTCAGAGACTCATAGTGTGAATACTGCTGCTCAAACTCCTCTTTGTAAGATTCGGGATCACGTCGCACCAAGTTTTGGAGCAATGCAATATTAGTTGGCAAAATAGCAGCTCTCTGTCTTCTAGGCATTTTGTGTTGCAACTTTTCACCAAAAGAACACTTTTATGATTGCAAACACTTGTAACAAAAAAAATCCAAAACGAAGTGGGACCATATCTTAAATGTCAAAATTTTAAAGTTCAAAAATTTTCAAGGTGAAAAAAATTGATTCAGACAATTGGGGAACGAACAAGGCTGTGCATAACAAAAAAAAAAAGACAAACACAAGAAAAATAGTGTTGAAGTAAACAAATAAACGCCAAAAGATATAAAACATTGTGAAATAAAACTATCACAAACTATTATGAACACTATAAACTATCTTATAAGAATTAAGGCTAATTATGGAAGATATTTCAGATTACGCGTTTGCAAGTCTTTCTGGGCTGAAGAATGTGGAGCCTAAAGAAACTTTCTCTCTCACAGCTCGCTATATAAATTTTCCACCAATATACAGCAAGCACGGTCGATATCCGAAACCAAAACGTTATCCAATTGAACAGTTCAACAATATTAGAGATCAAGAAGCGGCAATAATTCGAGATCTATTATATGTTTTAGCGGGGTTGGAAGGTTATTATATTAGGTATGCCACAAGTTTTGATCCTCAAAAGATTGAACATCAGCTTGAAGGTCCCGAATTTCTAATCAATAAAAGGATAGATACCAGTCTAAAGGACATTACAAAGAGACTAGTCAAAGCTGGGAAATACTACTATGCTCTAAGTTGTTTTGTACAAGTATATAATACAATGGCTTATGGGCGTATTATGCAGGCACTCTGCTTTGTCATTTCCCAGCAGTTGAAAGACTATGAAGCTTTCTTGACTGGAATTGAAAAGACATTCAAGAAAGAACCAAAATTCTCATTAATGACACTGGAGCATAACTTAAACAGCTCTTCCGACAAAAATGACATTAGTTCGTTTACGAAAATGCAATTATTGTATAATATAACTGTTAAAATTAACGGCGAGAACAAGAAGAGATCAAATAACTCAAAATTTGAAAGCATGCACTTTTCCAATATTATGAGATCACTAAAGGATGATCACTATACAGGTACCTTAGACGGGGTGGCATCTGACTCTGGAAATAGCAGATTTGTTAAAGGTGGTGTTATATTATGCCTGGTTCAACAATATATCGATGAATATAAAGGAAACAATAGGTTTTGTCAATACCTGAAATATGTTTTCAGTTATATTTCAAAAGATTATGTAAAGATGCTCAACAACTGGCTACAGTTTGGCATTATTGACGATCCGTACAATGAATTTCTTATTAATAAATCTGCAACCAGTGAAAAGAGAAACTACGATGCAATGCAATGGGCAGACAAATTCACAATTAAACGGGAGGGTTTACTTCAGCAATTTGAAGATATTGAATGTCAGAAGAAAGTGATATTGACTGGAAAATACTTAAACGTATTAAGCGAATGCGTCGGAATAGAATGCTTAAAGAAAGATAACAATAACCCCAAAGTTAATAGTTTACAGGATCCAGACATTCAGATTCACATAGATGAAGCTTACAACAGGGCTAATCGTTATATTGTACAACTTTTTTTTGGTAGTTATTACATGGGGAACTGGATAAATTCCTTAAATTGTACATACCTTTTGCTGAATGGCGCTAGTTTTGACAATTTTCTAGATCTTTCATTCGACTCATTAAAACGATCATTTGACAGGGTTTCTTTTACATCAATTGACCGTGCATACAAAGAGAGTTACATAATATCCCTTGGCATCGAACCTAAGAAGATCACTCCCGAGTTGAAGGTCGAAGAAATGGTAAGAAAGCTTACCGCACCTTTAATATCAGACGAATCATTCTTAAATGAACTTTCTACTGTTTTGAAAACCGAGACAACGGATGCGAACAAAGTATTTTCAATGGAAAATATAGACTCACTTAGACAGCTGTTGCGATCAGCTTTGGAAAGGAATAGAATTAATCTTAAAAACCATCTAATCACACCAAGGACAAAAATCGATTACTACACAATTCATAGACTCAGCATAGATGTTGGCGTTCCATTCCCTTTAAATCTGATTGTAACCAATTCGCAGATATTTGAATATCAGCTAATTTTTAGAGAGCAGGCTCTTCTGAGGTTTGTTGATAAGTCTTTGTCTATGGCTTGGAGAGATCTATGCCACAGTTCTCTATTCAAACGAAAGCGTATTGACAAAGGTGTTTCAAGATGGCTTAGGAAATTTCAATTTCTAGGTATGGAGATGATAAATTTCATGAGACTTTTACAATTCTACTTGAATTTTAGCGTCATCGATGTCAACTGGAGAAAAGCAGAACAAACATTTCTTCGTGCAGCAAACAACTATGATGTGAGCCTTGAGTTGATCTACTTTGAACTCAAAACACTTTTAAGTACAATTTTAAACGACTCAATGCTATCAAAGCTAAAACTCATCAAAGTTCTTCTGGAAATATTTGACGTGATTTTGCGTTTTTCTGATCTAGTTGCATCATTCAAAAGAGGTATTAAATTTATGGGCAAGAATGACGCTTCATTTGAGACGGAAAATTCCGAGGATGCAGATGGAAACGGACCAACATTAGAGAATATTAACAAGATGCTAGATAACTATTGCGTTACTTTTCGGACAAAGTTAAAAGAGTTTGACATAATTCTAAACTACTACGGAGAGCTTGATTCAGAATCCTTTATCATATTACATAACAGCCTTTTGGAAGGTTTCCAATACTTACAGAAGAAATGAAGTCGTAGAAGAATTCTGTTAAACTATATACATATAACTGCTACAATATATAAATGGAAGAGACGACATTCCGCACTCAAATATTAATCGTATTTTCCAGAGCACTCTGCCATTAAATTTATTACAGTGTCTATGTTACCTCTTGTCTTTGGGGAGCAAGGAACACATTTAAAACATTTGGATAAACAATATTTTGTCAAATCTTCAAATTTACATTCTGTCCCTTCAAGATCGGCCTTAGTAGCCACAACTAATTTGTTTTTTCCCCTAAGCATTTGAGCTCCTAATTCATTTTCTAAAACCTGAAGATCGGAAATAGGATCTTTAACAGAAAGTGAAACAACAAAAACTATTCCACCGGAGCGTTCAATATGCCTTAAGAAATTAAGGCCCATTCCTCTATCATTCTTTGCACCCTTAACAATTCCAGGAATATCTGCAACGGTAAACATTGGGCGGTCGATACCAACGGAGATAGTACCAATGTTAGGTTCCAATGTTGTGAATTCCCAACTTCCAACTCTGGGTCTTGCACGTGAGATTGCTCTTAACAAAGTTGACTTACCGGCATTTGGTAGACCAACTAAACCTAAATCTGCTAACAAATTCAATTCAAAGATAAAACTTTCAGCCAAACCTGCTCTTCCCATCTTTGAGAATCTTGGATTCCGAACATTTGGCGTCAAGAAATGCATATTACCTAAACCACCTCTTCCGCCTTTTATAAGGAGCAATGGCTCTGAAGTTGGTTCTGCTAGATCAAGACCATATATGGGGAACCGATCAGAACGAAGCTCATCGTAGTCAGACTGGCGGTCAAATGTTTTCACACTTTCTCTAAGCTCTTTGAAATAGCCTCTCTCCATATGATACTCTTCATTCCTATCTTTAAATATCCACCCTTGACCTGGACGATAGGAGTCTCTGAAAAATTGTATGTACTTGGGGATATTCTCTCCTGCATTCTCAGGAACAGCCTTGACATGGAAGACTTTATCAGCATGCTCTTTTTTCTGTAGTGCTCTAATTTCCACTGGATCAGGACACCATCGTATTGTGGTTCCTACTGGAACAGTTATAATAACATTAGTACCCTTTTTACCATCTAGCTGACCGCTGCTTCCACTCGTACCGTCATCAGCCGTATACTTTGCTCTGATACCTTGAAGAGAGCTTAAACCTTCCACGGCCATAACATAAATATCACCTCCAGCACCCCCATCACCACCATCTGGAGGACCAACTGGAATACCACTGTCAGTGGCGAACGAAACTATTCCAGCACCGCCACCACCAGATCGGAGTTTGACTACCTTGAGATCAGAAAAGGCTTGAGAGCGGTCTGACTTTGGTCTCTGTTTAGATGGTTTCATCGAAAATGGAGAAGAAGAAACATCATACGAGGTAGCCGGAATGGATATTATATGATACGGGCTCGACATATCTTTAGCAAAATAGGGTTGACGAACAACATTAAAGGATACTTTGGTTTTCTTGGACTTCACTGATATGAAGTCTGGATTTGTGTCTGGTGTATCCAATCCTGTCTTATTACTGATCAAATAAGTTTCCCTGTCCGATTCCCCAAAAATTGCCGTTTGTGAAATCTTTCTTTTATCTACTGATAGTCTATGAAGCCATTCTGTGTTCTCATTAAGCGTAGGGGCGTTATCAGGGATCTTTGAAATGATGCTGTCCAATTCCTTTGTATTTAGCAGAGCTCTGCAAGCTGAGAACCTCCGCTTTAGCAGCATGTTTAAAACTGACATGCTGGCTTGCATAAGTAAGTGTCGTACTTTGGAAAATGTTCCAATGCTTGCATGCCTAGTATCTGTACTATTAACTACTATAGAGAAACCTAGACGAAGAAGGCAGTGGAATTTGCTGGTGTGAGAAAAAAAAGAGAAAAAATAGAGCTGGGGTAGAAGTGCAGGGATCACAGATAATAAGGGACCAAGGAACCAGACAGATAACGACGATATTTTGGATATAAGAGCAGGGATGAACGTTTTTAATTCTTTTTTAGTAAATGGCTAAAGCTTTTTCAGTTCTATAACATAACAATAATTTGAAAATGCAACTATATTGCCTTGTTCAAATATAACATAAAATGTTCCACTTAAGTACACACCCACACAGTAAATGCATTGTGCCTAATTTGGGATAGGTTAAAAAAAAGAACACTATAAATATGAATAAATATACACGGGCAGGTCTGAAGCACCTGGAAGTTTGTATCAATTAACCAAAGCTGGAATGAAGGGTAATTTCGAAAAACAAGCACTACATATACTAAGTTAATGCATGTATTATATAGGGTACCATTGAACTAATACCAAACTAGGGTTAGTCTCATTTCTTCTGCGCAAGATATTCTTCAAAACCAATAGTCTCAAGCTTTTCGGCTTTAACCAAGACACCATCTTCCATATCACTCTGATACTGCTCCATTGCAGTGGTATATTTAGAGCTATACACGCCCAAAATTCTGACAGCCAACAATGCTGCATTTGTACTATTGTTGATAGCAACAGTAGCTACTGGAACTCCTCTTGGCATCTGAACAATCGAATGGAGGGAATCGACACCACCAAGTGTATGACCCTTAACAGGAACTCCTATAACAGGTAACGGGGTCATTGCAGCAACCATACCAGGAAGATGAGCAGCACCTCCTGCTCCTGCAATGATACATTTAAGACCCCTCTTGGTAGCATTTATTGCATAGCTCGACATTCTATGTGGAGTTCTGTGAGCTGAAATAATAGTAACCTCAAACGGAACGTTGAAGCTCTGCAAGACACGGCAAGCATCTGCCATAACAGGAAGATCTGAATCCGAACCCATTATAACACCAACTACTGGTTTCTTTGTTGCATCAACTCCAAGGGTCCCAGGGGTCTTACCAGTTTCATCTCTGATGTATTCAAGACGACGCTCACAGTCATCCATCGATTCAGAGACAATGTTGATATGACCCATCTTCCTTCCCGGTCTTGTGGATTTACCATAAAGGTAAACGGATGCATTTGGAATACTTAGTGCTCTTTTACAAAGCTCAATCTCGCCATTAGGCTTATCAGCACCAAGAATATTTAGCATAATAGCATGTGTATCAGGGGTAGAGAGACACGTGAAGCCCTTTGGCATAGGTAAACCTGTAATGGCACGAATATGTGCTTCAAACTGCGATGTAACACAAGCATCGATAGTGTAATGTCCAGAATTATGAGGACGAGGAGCGATTTCATTGAGGAGTAACTTATTTCCTGGTAGAAGGAACATTTCGACGCCAAAAATTCCTGCTCCTGTGAATGAGGCGATAGCCTTCCTAGCTAGCACCTGTGCCTCCTCCTGAACAGTATCATTAACTCTAGCTGGCGCATACACTATATGGCAAATGTTATTTTGTTGTATGGTCTCAACAGTAGGGTATGAGTACACCTTATTGTCTAACGACCTAACAACCATAACGGCCAATTCTTTGGTAAATGGGGCCCACTTCTCGGCATACAATGGTCTATCATTGAGGAACTCAAGTGCTTCCTTGATATGAGATTGGTCTTTAACCACAAAATTCCCTCTTCCATCATATGCCTCAGTTTTGGACTTTAACATGAAAGGATATCCTAACTTTTCGCCAACGCTGAGCAGAGCTGGCTCGGTTGATTCCACGCTGACAGATTCGGCAACAGGAATATTATACTTTAATAAATGCTCTTTCTGGGCAAATTTGTCCTTTATAATTTCTAATGTTTCAGGGGATGGGTGCACCTCAACACCTATTTCTTTTTGTACTTGCTTCAATGCATCTGTGTTAACGTGCTCAATTTCAACAGTCAGAACATCACATTTCCGAGCGAGCTTCTTAATATCGTCAACATTCGTAAATGAACCATCAATGTGCTCAGAAACGGCATTAATCTGCTTTGCAGGAGCCAATTCTCCCTTCTCCAAAACAACAGTTTTGATGTTTAATCTGTTTGCGGCTTCAACCAGCATACGGCCAAGTTGTCCACCTCCAAGAATTCCAACAACTTTTGAATCCATTTTGTCGCTTATGAAATAAACTAACAGCTAGATATGAGGAAGTATAAAGTCTTACTTGGATTCTTCGGCTAGACAAGGTTATCAATAAAGATATAGATGTAAAGTTATCTGTTGGAGGGAAGAAAAAATGATGATAAGAAAGGAAAGGTAGAGGGATATATATTGTGCTTCTGAAAAATCACCTCTATATGTATCATGTACTCGTAATCTAGGGATTTGTTGTTTAACAATCAGATGAACCTCCGATCTAACAATGCATTATTCGCGAAAATTAATTAGAATTACTAGTTAGTGTTTAGGAGTATGAAAAAAATCTGACTCTGCACTGAGCAACAACCTCCAAAGAAAAAAAAAAAAAACTTGAAAACTTT
Source organism: Brettanomyces anomalus (assembly GCA_001754015.1). Taxonomy (NCBI): domain Eukaryota; kingdom Fungi; phylum Ascomycota; class Pichiomycetes; order Pichiales; family Pichiaceae; genus Brettanomyces; species Brettanomyces anomalus. The sequence continues at coordinate 375,573 of MDSB01000005.1, forward strand.
CAGGTTCAAACTAGATAGCATAGTGTTTGTGCCCCGTATCCTGGTTCTCAAATCAGAAGGGTTTCAGGGAAATAACATTACTATCTAAAAGATAATAAAGAAATGAACGAAAAGGAAACAAAGCTAACTGCGCTTTCGATGAAGCCTTCAAAACTTGCAGTTGTAGCACCTGATGTGGCCCTTGAGAAATATATTCAGATTGGATTGAGACCTTCTCTTCGGAAATTTGATGAGTTCCGTCCTGTTGAAGCCTCCTCTGCAGGATTAAATACATATTCTAAAGAGAAAAGAATAAATAATCACAGCAAAATCATAGGCTCATCTGTGGTAAAGTGCGGGCCGACCATTGTTGTCTGTTCTGTGAGTGCTGGAATAGTTGAGGATTCTCAAGAGCTGACGAATGATTACAGACTCAAACTCGATAAGGGTATAATTGATGCCGAGAAGGATGAAAGTAAGAATACAAGGGAGGAGGATAGATCTGAGAATGCTTCCGTTTATACAGTCGTTGAAGTGTCAAAAGGACGAAACGGCCCTCCACTTCCTCAAGAAATGAGCGTGTCCCAGTCGTTGTATGAGACTATTTTACATAGCGGATTGATTAAGAAAAGTAGCCTTAAGGTTAAGCTAGGGCTCAAGTCGAAAGATGAAAATGGAAAGTCTCAGATAATAAGAGGTGGTGAGAATGATGAATTGTTGAAGGAATTTACGCCATCCAAGAATTTTAGCTACGTTCTCTATTCTAGAATCCAAGTATACTCACCGACTGGATCACTATTTGATTTATGCCTCATCTCTTTGTTAAAAGCATTAAAAAATACAAAGATTCCCGAAGTCTATATGAATGAGAAGAATACAGATGCTAGATTCTCTTCGACCGCTGCCAAAAGAAGAAATAGAGACAATACAAACAGTGGCGCCTCTACGTTCGGTTCAAATTTGGAAGAGTACGATTTGCTATGCGATCCAGAGAATGTACACAGCTTAAAATTACAAAGGGAAAACATATTCTGGCCATCAACATTTGGTGTCGTTTCTGAGGGGGGCAGCGCCCACTGTGAAGATGAAGAAGGAGACCAGAACATGACTCAAGATAAATCCTCATCTTCGATTTTATTGGCTGATCCGGAAGGAACGGCCGAAGAGGACGCTACCAAAAAGATTCGAGTTTTACCGAATGAACAGGGAAACCTATATGGTATACAAATTACAGGTGGTTTGAAAGGATCGAAAATAACAAAGTCCGATATTAAAAGAGCCATTGAACTGTCCCAGATACGTGCCCAGGTTGAGTTAACCAATTTATGAGGATACTGTTTAATAAGTTTTTTTATAGAGCATAAATACAAATACCGGAGTTACGGATGTGATAATTACATATAATTAAAAACAAGAGAGAGATAAAACGGAAACAACAACAAAAAAAAAACAGTAACGGAAACACTGTAAGAAAAAAAGTCTATGTGAGATACTATAGAATGATTATTAATGCCAACTCTGCCAACATTTATAAAAATAATCAGAAAAACGAAGGGCATAGCAACTCCCGTTACTATTAACTTTTTTTTGTGTAGGGTATCATTAGTAAATGAAGGATTTCATTAAAAATGAATGAATTTTACTGGTACTGACCATTGCTTGGCAACAAAATGCGTCACATCTCCCAACATCATAACAACGACAATATGCGAAACAATACAAAGAATGTCGAGGAGGAAAGTGTAAAGGAGGAGATATGGTGAAATTTCAGGTTGAATCGTGGAATATTGATATCTCTGAGCTGTGTGATTTCTTCCTTACTGTTCAGACTTCTCCTCTCTGCGATGTCTCCTTTTGGTTGGAAGTGGAGAACCCGTGTTAGAATCGTAGTTCTCCTGAACCGTTTGCTTGTCCAAAAGAACATATTCGTTAACCTTAGCAGCAACACCACCTCTAACTCTTCTGACAACCTTAGACTTCTTAGTAGACTTCTTATAGATGTCAATGTAGAATGCAATGAAAAGAACGAGATAAGATGAGATGATAGCACAACCACTGATGGTAGCCAAAGCACTTCCAGCACACCTCTTGCACACATATTCTGGAACGATAGCGTGTCCCACTTTAATACCAGTTGCGTAATAAATGAAAATCAAATCTAAGATGAACTGTATAATTTGGAAACGGGTGACCCACTCTTTCCACCAAACATGAATACCACGAGCAGCAAGGAAGTAGTACCAGTACATCAAAACGTGAACATCCAAGTTCAAGGTAATCGGAACCCAGGAGATTGACGTGGTACCGATCAATTGGGTATAGCACAAAAGAGCAGTGGCTCCATGATGATAAGTATGCAAAAATGTCAGTTTCTTTTGCTTCAGAACCAAGTAGTATGTGTCCAAAAACTCGTAAAACTTGACTAAGTAGTTCAAGTAGTACAAAGTAGTCATCTCCTTGGTCCAGGCTTGGCTATCACAGATAGAGAAGTACAAGCCATTATGTGCGATCATCGGAATTAATTGCTCATACATCAGAGCAACTAAAAGGAATGAAACCGTGGTTAAGAGCATGTTATGAATTTGGAACTGGAATCTTAGAGAATATGGCTTCACGCCAGCTCTTTTAAGTAAGAATCTACCTCCAAAAACAAGAAGATAATAAACAGCTATAGCAATTGCAACATGGGGGAAGTCGGACAGAAATGTTTCGTGTTCAACAAACTCAAATTGGGAAGGAACGAACCGTCCACCAGTAATATAAGTGACAGCTTTATCAAAGACACCAAAGAGGTAGAAACCAAATGGTCGGTCAATAGTTGGAAGAGGAATAACTGAATTTTCCATGATGCGATACAAAATCAAAGTCTATTTCTAGTAAAGAAAGCTGAAGCGATCAAACGAATGGCACTTTCAGCGAATGAATTGACGAGGAAAATCTTGACCTCTTATACTGGCAAATGTAAACAAGGTATGTTTTCCGTAGCAACAACACAGACGGGAACAGAAAGTATTATAGGAACAAATTAGTTTCGAAAGAGGGGAGAGATATAAACACGCTCCAGCTGGGTAATAAATATTGTGATAAACCAATCCATAGCGCGGGATAATTAAAATTTTTCTCCTAACTCCGCGAAGGAAAGTTTTTTGACAGAACACGATATAAAGCGAAAAAAGTCTAAAGTTTAAACCGGAATATTATGGAAAATCATATGTGAAAATGATACTAAAACCTCTATAATGCATCACAAAAATTTCACCTTTTTATCTAAAAGAGCAAAATTGAAAGAGTTGTGAACTTAGATGAAGAGCTATTTTATGTTTTGATGTATAGAGCATGAAGTAATGTTTCAGCAATTACGAAATTTGCTTACATTCATAAATTTACTTATATTCAGTCGCCAAGGATTTAATAGTTATAACGGTATGGTGCTGTGAATAATAAGGATAGGAATTCGAGCCTAATGAGGAAATCTGGAAAATGGAAGAAAAAAGATGGGGAAAAAGAGAAACATTCAGATCCATCTCTCTCACATGCCCTAAATATTCTCGACCTAGATATAAATTAAAAAAGACTAGACTTTGAACAATTTGAAAATAGTGTGGACGGCTACGAAACCAATAAGCCCTATTATATTTAGCAGCTAAGGAATATAAACTCAAAAAGCTGCCGATATTTTGAATCTTCTTTACGTGTTTTTTGAGCTTCTAGTGTTTCAAATAGATTAAGCTTAGTAGCAATGCTTGACCAGCTCCCTATTTATAACAATAACAAGGTGTATGAAATTAGGTGGTCAGACGACACAGAGGCCACACTCTAGGATGCTACAACGATCACTTATAATTGAACCTTATCTACTAACATTGGTGCATAAAAAAACAGCGCTTTGTGAATATATTTTTTTAAGTTATAGCGTTTAGAAGTTTTTGTGGGAAATGCCAGTTTTCTCATCTGTTGTGATAAGTCCTTGCTTCTCCATTATTCTATATTGCAACATTTTAAGAAGATGGTAGATGGTCTCCAATCTAGGGGCGGGCACACCGTACTTCTTAGCTTCCCTCAAGGGATTTCCAACAATGGTCTCAACCTCCATCATTCTTCCCAGCTCTGCATCAACGCACATCGATGGCTTATAGCAAAGACCATTAGATAAGTTCAACATATGATCCTCAATCTCTGGTGGAATAATATAGCCGTCGGCCTTGGCAATGGCATAAATCTCATCAATGATTGGTTTACAAAGACCCTCTTTGAAGCCACAGATAGTGGCTCTAGTAACATCCAGCTGGGTTAAAGCAGTCGTGGTGTTAATGGAAGCATTGTAAACCAACTTCTTCCATCTAGAGAATCTGACATTCTCATCTAATGTCACTGTATTCATACCCTCTATGTGATATAATTTGATGAACTCCTCGAGCTGCTCCTTGGCGGCACTCTTGTCCTTAAGAGTTGGATTTTCAAAGATACCCAACTGAATGCTGTCCTTATTCTTTTGGTCCACGACTCTGTTGATATTTGTGCAGTTGATCAATGAGACACCAGAGATAATGACATGGCCTGGGAACTCCTCAATAAGGGGCTTCTCAATATCAAGACCATTCTCGAACAAGATAAGAGCTGACTGGGGACATCTTTTAACAACAGGACGAACGATGTCGTTCACAGGCTCGGGTCCATCTGGCAAATTTTTGACCGAAACGATAATATAGTCGTACTGGTGGGTAGTTTCAGCAGTGGACTCCACAATATAATCAGGTTTCCAATGCTCAAAGTTACCAAATTGAGCTGACTTAAAGGTATAACCATCCTTACGCACCAAATCTGCACCAAACTTCACAACCAAACACACATCACACTTTCCGTACTCCTGCAACGTGTGTGCAGCAACTAATCCTAAAGCACCTGCTCCGACAATTAAAACAGAAGGGCGAGCCATTGCTTATTCTCACTATTCGATTTTTCAGCTTGTTCCCAAAAAAATTGTAGTTAGAAGTTGGAATAGTGCTTTGAAGTAAAGACACAGGAGATGCTTTGCAAACCACAAACTTCTCTGAAATGAGCAAACCTATTATCGGACTATATATATATATCCCCTGGATCTGCTTTGTGAGAACACGGGAGTACGCAGGTGCATCGGTTTTTCAATTATTACTAAACAATGCCCATCAGGTACGAAGTTTACGTAGGGTGTTGCGTGGGCTACTTTTAAAATGAACGTCTTCCCCAATAAAGGCAGTAGTATATTTACACTATCAACGCAGAACCACACGTATGCAGCTGCGCAAGGAAATTTTAAAACAGTATTGAAAATGAAAAAAAGTGACAATGAATTTCGACTTTTTGAGACCTGCAAGCATTTTTTTTTACTCTTTACAGAGCAACTCACTCTGAGATAATTTTGTTGGTTTGAATGCGGAACTCAGCAGAACTTGTGTGCTCTCGTTTTGGATGCAGCAATAACTCAGCAGCATTTCAAAACTTTCAATGTAAAATGTAAAAAGAGTCTCGATCCAAGCAAGTCTACATTTGTTTGCATGTGCTTTTCTGTATGGCAATGAGCCAAAGTGTAAAAGGAGACCATCATATTCCCGGGTTTAGATCTTATCCGTCTTTCGCCAAACAGATGTGTATTGTCTTTCCCTACATAAAAGATATGACCCTTGTGAGGTAGATAAAGAATCGTATCTAGAAATTTGAGGTCGTGGATTTGTTTATATCGACCTAGAATTGCCGCCAAATTTAACCTTTTTAAACAACCGCACTCAATTTTGCCTTGTACCGAAACCGATATTGGGTCAATAATTGTGATTGTTGAAAAAAAAGTATACGACGCAGGTCTCCAGCACGTCAAAGAATAATTAATTATCTCTATAAGCACCATCCAGAAGTTTTCCAAAATACAATTATAACTGCACTGTATTCCGATATTGATTGTCATTTATAAGGATAGTGGCACAATTGCATAGTGCTTTTTCTTCTTTTACATGAGATTCACACAATGCTCTCTTTCCAGCGAACATCGCAATATTTTATTGTGAAAACTTTCAATAGTGAGCATTCAAAACGGCTCTCTGCTCACAGTATTTTTAGAAACGTTGCAAAGTGAGTGGACTATTTCAAGATCCAAGTTTTTTTTATATTTCATTCAGGCTTTTTCTATATTCGGCCCTCAACAGTCGCCTGAACTCATATACAGTAGCTCATATATACAATCCAACAAAGTTTACTAGTAGATTACTTTTATCACTATATTTGTTCTTGGACTCAGTCCACCTGGAGAGACAAGTGAGTACCTAATTATGTAGTCAGTAGTTTTCAAATCGAATAGAAGTATGCAATAGATCACGATACTTTCTGGCCTTTTCTCGCATCCATTTTGCAAGTTACTATTGTACATCACGCATCGCAACCTCGGAAGTATTGAACACTATTATATATGTACTGTATTTTACTCAATTATTACTTTTATTTTGAACCGAAGGTATTGACTGCAGGAATACTTTCCTGATCAGATTGCTCTTACCGACTTTTTATATCAAGGCCTAAGTCTCTACCGTTTTTTCTTTCCTTTTCTTCTCTTTTCAATATATAATGCAACACATTAGTACTCTAGACGTCAGATCTAGCAGGTCAAAAGTTCACTTATATCATCACAGTTTAAATCAATTTATTGTACATTATTTTCTATTCATCTAGGCTTTACAGCTACTGTATCTCTGGGGTGTTGCGCATAATCCACCAAAGACTATCTCCAAACTCAGTTGTACCATTGAAAGTCAAATCAGCAATTGGCACATTATAAGTCACATCATTCAAAACAGGAACGACAGCAGTAGTAGCAGTACTAGTGGTAGTATCCTCCGTCTCACTAGGTATTTCTGCCCTTGTAGCATCTATTTTAAGATTAATGCTGGAAAAAGAGGCAGTTAAATCGGAAGTTAGCTCTATCAAAATTCTAACTTTCTTGTATCTCAATTCCATTAAGGAAAGAGGCGAGATCAAGCACCTTATGAATGGATTATCCTTTATAAGCTTATTGGAGTTCTGACTTAACCTATTTGGATCATTGCAGTACAGTCTTAATTTTAAGCTGTTCTTCATAATATAGTCAACCTTGATTGAATTCTTCAGTTCCAAGTCCATCAATATCAATCTTATAGAAGTCATAACCTTCAGGATATTTCTATGATGCCTCTGATATGCTAAAAGCGGCCGAATTAGAATGACTACTGATTGTTGTATTTGTTTATTAGCGTACAACTGCTGTTTGCTCAAAGATACAGGTGGTAAACGTTTCCTTTGCAGATTATGTCTATGCTGCGAACATAACATCAAGTGGAAAAATATTGAAATCTCTTTGGCTTTCCTGTTGTAGCTTTCGGTAGTGGCAGATGAACTAATCTTCATTGCCCTGACATCAGATATGGGCAAAAACAAAATTTTAAGCGTTAAGTGACGTAATTCAACCACTATGGATTCGCTTTCAACCTTCACTTGAAGAGCGCCAAGCGTGGCGGCTTCCTTGACAAGCTGGTAAAAGAGTTCCTCTTCAAAGAGGAAAAACCGTGCACGCTCAATATCACACAAGACCTTCGACTTTCCTGCCAATGATGATCCCGGTCCATCATTATCACCTGTTTGCTCTGGAACGGAATCAATTGCACTTGCTTCACCGACCAATGTGGCGTTAAAACTGCTGTCGTCAGAACTTTGAGATGTTGAAGCATGCTTGTATAATCGGATAACTACCAGTTTCTCAGATTCCGAGCTGGTAGTACTCTGAATACCACGGACCTGAGTGGAAGACCGCTGCCTCTCAAAATACATCTTTCCTGTGTCATTGTCTTTTCGTAGTAGACCAATTCCTCTGTCATAATACATCGATCCAGCGTCACCAAATCCATACTTCACACCAATTTGCTTTGCCGATCGACCATCAGAGGGATTAATTGGGATTATCACCTCATCAGAGTGAACTAGTTTCAACATGTTGCTCCAGTATACCTCCTCCTTTGACACTTCACTCTTTAATCGTTCTGCAGCCAACCTTAAATCCTGAGCTGCTTGTGAGAGACTTTGCAGTTTCCAACCACGGCCCACCACTTTATCTTTTCTGTCACGAGCTGCCACAATTTCAGCACTATCCCTTGCATGTGGCTTTATACCTACACTTGAAAGGGATCCAGTCTTAACCGATTGTTTTAACTTGGGAGACATGGATAATGAACCGGCAGCAGGACGTAACGATGAAATTAAAAGAGATACAAAATCCAAGGATAACGATGATTCATTTAACGCTGTATCGACATCTTTCACCGCTTTCTCTTTCCTTTCGGAAAAATTCTCTGCTGATATCAACTTTCGTTTAAGGTCATCCTTATTTAACGCCATTTTTGATAGAGAAGCGTCATCATCTGACCCTGCAACTTCTTCACTGCTGTTTGTATTGCTATTCTTCGTGCTTTGATTATCTTCTCCGCTGAGTGCCTCGCCACGCTTTTTTTCTTCATTTTTAATATTTTGCTTTAAGACAGACTCCTTTAGATTCCCAAATGGTCCCTCCTGTGCGACAATTCTTGCAAGTAGTTCATTGAGAGGAAGGGAATTTCCCGATGATGAGGATAAGCTCGTTGAAGTTCCCTCAAGTAGAGAGCCGATAGTATCATCACTGAAAGCAGCCTTTAATTCAAAATCCCCAGACATGGTGTGTTTCGATTTTCTACCTAAAATCACTTCAGGTAAGTTTATTAGTAGTTCCTGCTTGTCCTTAATCGCCCTCTGATACCTGCATATTGACCATGCCTGCAATTACTTCATCATATATACTTTTTTTTTCACCTGGATCATTCTGTTTTGATATGGTGCAAGGATGATTATATAATTCAAAGAGAAGAAGGAAGGAAGGATAACGAGAACGGGACTTTTGCTCCGTAGCATTTATCCCCAATATTCTGTTGACCCCTGATTGAACCAAATGTTGAAAATCATTCGACAAATATAATACACACCCTTCTGATTTAAATGATAGATACACATATTTGTGGGCTACTGGAAGTTTATATGGTCAGAAATAGAAAATTAAGTAAATTAGAAGTCGGTGAGTGTGACCTTGTTGCTCTGAAAATTGGAGCCGAAGGTAATAAATATCTTTTCTCCGGAATCAAACACTTCAGTATGCAAATCAGTGCACTGTAGAATGAATTAAAATAAACTTCTGTAAAAAGCTTGAATTGCTGCTCATCCTAGGTGATTAAAAGCACAGATGTGATCACGTTATGGGGAATTAAAAATTTTCTAGAAAGCCGACTGGGATGTGTACTACGTGATTCAAGGGGCCGACCCCCTCAAGAAAAAAAAATAGCCTGTCCACGGCTGTACTTCCCCGAGTGAATCCTCCCCACATTTCAAGTGGCTAATAAATTGTTGCTTTAAGTGACATACACAGGTATTATTCTTTATTTTTAATTTTCTTATTGTTGTTCTTTTTACGAACTGCTCGCCTCTGCTTCCTCACTTTATTCCAATATCTTTCTATTACCTTCTTTCTTTCGGGAAAGGTGCATTTATTATTCACAGTTTTGATAGATCCCCTTACTTTTATATTGGATATAACTTTGAAGTATTGGCCTTCTTAATATTTTTTATTTTTTTGTTTTGTTTAAAAGGAGCGGTTTGTGGTTTCCTATTATCTAACATCATCATACATCTCCTCTCTTGATCATACAATTTTTTATAGGAAATCTACTTCAGATTACAATAATATAAATTCACCTCAATTGGCCATAGCAGAACTACTAGAAAGCAATGCCAACATCCTCACAGAATATCCCAACGACCGTGATAAGCACGGTGCCTTCAAAAAAGGATGCAAGAAGTCCTCTTCTCAATCATTTGGATGATAATCATTCAAATGCATCTTTGTTAACACCAGTGAAAGCACCACCTGCTTGTGAAACCCCATTAAATTGCTTTGATATCCCGCATTCAGTGGGTTGCCACAGAAGAACGAGAAATTATGTTAGTGAGATGCGAGCACAAAAGTTGGCTTCTCAAGATGATCTTTCGAAACAAGAACAAAGAAAAGTGTCACAGAGAACCTCTTTTGATTTGATGTCTCCCCAAACCTATAGACGAAAGTGCTCACTCACTACGGATATACCGCAAGGTAAGCCTGAATACGGATATAGTGGAGATGAAAGTGCAATTGATGCTTCGTCTTCTGAAAACGTTACAGGATCGGAAACAACAGAGGCGAAGAATTCAGAGGGTTCCTTGGGTGAGGGACCAGTGCTTGAGAAGTTGTCAGCTATCAAATTATCAATGCATGATGAGGCAGACGCTGGTGACGAGTCTTCAGTTTCAGGGTCATATTGGAACAGTATTGCTGGTCAGAGAGGAGGGAAGCGTAAATTACATCACTACCAATTGGAGGCGCGTGCTAACCATCTAAGAAACAAGATAAAGGCTTTAAACCAAGAATATTCGTTTGAAACGGCCGGAAAAACAAACGATATTGAAAGCTCTACAGATGAGAATACCGTCCCATTATCCGAAGCCAAAAGAACCGAATCTACGCCAGGGCACAGACGGCCGTCGTTTAATTTTAACGAGTATCGCAGCAGTATGCTCCGCAAGAGCCTCAGTTCTGGAGATGCGTACAAAACTCATTGAATATTGACCGTGTTACATCTCTCTTTTTTTTTTCTTTCACTCTAGGGTATTATCATTGGCAATATTTGCAAGGTACAAATAGTAACCTGACTTAACATGCATGAACCTTTTCTTTAATTATATAATATTTCGTTTGCATATATGTAAGGTTATATACTCATTTTTTAAAGGTTCCAAAAATATACATACATTTCAGAAGTTGCACTGTTGTGAAGTGTACGGTAGATCCAGTCAACTTGGATATATAGAGTAGTTTGCAAAAAAATGGAACTTTATATATAGCAGGTAAGAATAAGGCAAATTAAGAATATAATTTATTTGAATAATGCGGTAGATCACGATATTTTCCGGCCTCTCTCTTCCAGTTTATTTTGTAACATATATATATACCTGACTGTATTCTGTAGAATAATGCACATAAATCTAATCGGAACGTGACCGGAAACCACCAATGTAATATTTTAATGTAAGGATGCAAAAAAAGATTATATAGAATTGTTCCATTCAACCTTATTTTAAAATTATCCCGATTCGGTGGCGGACAAAGCTCTGATAGAAAAATGAGCGCCGATTAACTATCAGAATGTGTGTTACGATAATACAGCGAAATTGTACCTGTGTTTTCATTCATCATTTAACTTCACTTACTCGATCATTGAATTGAGTCTGACAGTATCATTGTACAATGACTATAAAAAAAGATCGAGATTCTTTTGATCCTGCAGGATTCAAATCAAGTTTTACTAATGAGCAGGACCTCGAAACCTTTTCACAAGCACTTAATTTTGACGCTGATAACATATCTTCTACAGCTGATGATACAACTTTTGGGACTAGTCTCTCAAGAGTCCCTACAATTAGCTCCCAATCGGATTGGAAACCAATCTTCAACCGCACTCGTGGCAGGCATAGGCACGACAACGTGGCACCTGCAATCAATAGAAGAATACATGGCAAACGTTCACTTAATGATGAATCATCATGGAGTTATAGTTTGTTACACTACCCACTTCTCTTCATAACTTTGACATGGCTAACTATATTAAGCCTTCTTTACGCATTAGTTCGTTTTTCTATACATATATCTGAGATACTCATCATCGCGAAAGATCGAAAACGCTCAGCATTATTAAAGCGGCTGGAAACAGCCAAAAATTATGATGAGTATGTGGAAATCGCAATTCAACTTGATCAATATTTGGGATCTGATAGCTGGTGCCACGAAGACAAATACAGATATTATGATTGGAAAACATTGAGAAGATTGGTACGGCGTATGAGATTGTTAAGAAGTAAGAAAATGTACCGGGAGTTAATGCTTGTTTTACAAGGCTGTGTAAAAACAAATTTTGCCGGAATAGAGAATCCAATTATGTACTCTCATTGCTATTACGGTACCAAGGACTTGATCGAAGAATACATATCCGAGGTTACTCAGTCCCTAGATACCATAGTCAAGACTGATACATTATCGAACAGTGACAAGCATATATTTTTCAAGATCATTTCCAGAAACTACGGGAAAACTGCCTTGGCTCTTTCTGGTGGTGCATCATTTTGCTACAACCATTTTGGTGTAATTAAAGCATTGCTTGAAAATAATCTTCTACCACAGATTATAAGTGGCACATCTGGAGGAGGTGCTATAGCTGGGCTTGTGGGTACGAGAACAAATGATGAGCTATTAAAGCTTTTAGTACCACGCTTGGCCACAAAGATTGATATGCTTAGCAGTGAGCCAGTCTCTGTCTGGTTGAAGAGATGGTGGAAAACAGGTGCCAAATATGATGCAGTCAACTGGGCTCGATCGGCCCAATGGTGGACAATGGGATCAATGACATTCAAAGAGTCTCACGAAAGAACTGGTAAAATGCTCAACATCAGTACTGTTCCACATGATATCCACTCACCGACTATTTTATGCAACGAAGTCACATCGCCGAATTGCTGTATATGGTCATCCATACTTGCGTCCGCAGCTGTTCCAGGGATTCTACAGCCAGTAGTATTGATGCAAAAATCTAAAGAAGGAGAAATTGCACCATTTTCATTTGGAAATAGGTGGAGGGATGGATCGCTGAGAACGGACATCCCATTAGAAGCATTGAACACTTACTACAACGTAACATTCTCCATTGTTTCTCAAGTCAATCCACACGTTATGTTGTGGATATTTAAGAACCGTGGAGATGTTGGAAATCCAGTAGTTCGAAAGAGAGGTAAAACCTTCCGTGGAGGCTTTATTCCATCTTATTTGGAGAACCTAATCAAGTTGGAAATTATTAAGTGGTTGAAATTAATTCATGAATTTCAGCTCCTTCCGAACCTGGCTGAGAGTGATTGGTCGAACATATTCCGTCAGCGATTTGATGGAAATGTGACTTTATTCCCAAAAATAAGAATCTGGGATTACTTGTACATAATGACAGACCCAACCCAGGAGAGGTTGGCAGAGATCATATCAAATGGGGAACATGTCGCATACCCAAAGCTTTTGTTCATAAGAAACCGTCTATTAATTGAGCAGGCAATTGCTAAAGGTAGAAATTTAACCAGGCGGAAGGACAGACCAGTATCACCCGAAAGATTAGGACACGATGAAGAGATGAAATATCAGCAAAAGATGGAAGAAGGAACATTTAAAGGGAGACGCAGTAATGAAGAGGACGAGGGTGAGAATGAAGATGAAGATGATATTAGTATATACAGTAATGATGTTGACAGCTTCTACGGGGATGCCTTACAGGAACAAGATTACAGTGATAAAACTGGGTTTTTGGGCATACAAACATCGCCAGCTGTTATCAGGTCAGATGCTGAATCCATTGACTTCGATTTGGATGAGCAGAAGCCGACAAAAAGGCAAAGCAAGAAAACAATTTAAGCTTGGATAACATATGTCAAACGAGAGCGTTCTTTCGTCATCTATCTAATTCTATAAATGTATTCACAAGTAAACCTTAAGTACGACAGTACTTTCGCCATTTATAAATTTTGAAAAGGAAGTTATATTCTCCAAAGTCATCATAACCTTCATTTTTCTCAAACGTCGTTGCAACTAAACCTAAAGCGTCTAAAAGGTTCCAGAAGTTTTCTCTTGTTTTTTCGAATAAATTCCTCAACGGTATCTCAATTATGACACGAGCCTCTGGATCATTTGGTGCTAGGAACTCTTTAAGAACATTGCAAATCCAAGCTGGGTGCTCATCGGAGTATATAGGATCACTTAAAATGATGGTTGAAAACATGCATTCTGGATTCTGTGATCGGAAATCTGAGAAATTGGACCAATCCAAGACTTTGCAGCTGGATAAATCTGATTTTAAATCATTAAGTACGAAGTTAGCCTTGAGATTTTGCACAATACTAGGGAGATCTGTAGAGATAATATTCCTAAATCCCAATTTTCTGCAAACAATACCGGTAAGACCAGTTCCAGAACCAAGCTCCAATATTGGCTCCCTAAGTAACTCATTCGTTTTGCTAACAATTTTTTGTGCAATTATTAACGACGACCCCCATGTCTTCATACCAATGTTGTCTTCAGTCATTGCCGGCTCACGGATCTTTATTGTTTCATTTTTGAACCCTGGAACAACAATGGTACGAACAAATCCAGCTCGAGCAGTCCTGCCCGAGTTCTCACCTATCAATCTTGCTGCTTGTTCCATTAATTTATTTCTTTGGGTCTCATTGTCAAAATACGATAGAGCTGATGATACAATACCAGTCAAGTAGCCGATCATTTGGTTTTTTGATATAGATCCGGAACAATAATATAAGCCTGCAAATGATTCAGGAGTTTTACCCACTCCAATATGATGCTTATGAAGCCAGGAAAATGCACTGAGAAACTGATCCTTTGGTACATTCTTTTTTTCCAATATGTCCTGAACAGGTAACTTTTTACTCACCAACTTACCAGGCCCAAAGTTGGTCTGTTCATCAAGAGCGAGCAATTTGAAAATGACTGCAAAGACTTCGTATGGCGGTCTATCAGACACAGAAGGAAAATCTAAAATATCGGTATATGGAATATCATCTTCATCAGAGGTAAAATCAGATGCATTTAACGAATTATTAGCCCTCTCTAGAGAGATGTTTATAGAATCAAAATTTTCATCCGTTTTTAATGTATCTGGTGCTTGCTTTTCAGAGAGTGAGTAATATTCCAGAGGATCGAATTCAGCCATATAATTAAAAATGCACAAGAATTTCCTAGAGATTGATTAGAAGAGAGAGAGGGAGAGAAAGAAGTATGAAAAGCAGTATTACTCCTTAAATTGAAGTAGGTAATGACGGGGAAGATAATCGTTATCAGATGTGGGAACGGACTGAAAAATGACACGAAAAAAAAGACAAACGCGACAAATTGGTAAATCCTCTACGATTAAAGTACCTTTGCTAATAGACTCATATCTTGAGACCCACTTGCTGAATGTCTAAAGAAAAGTATCATCAAGCAAGGGAGAATTCGTTAACAGTCGAGGATGACTTCGTTTAAATTCCCGTCCTTTGGGTTTACAACAAACGAGGTGAGCTTTCTGGCAGAACAGGAACCCATAACAATTCTACCAAGATATACAATGAATGGAACGCGATTGATTGGGGCTAGGATGCAAAACATGAGGGCAATGCAGAGACAAGATGTGCCGATTTGGCTTGCCTTGATATTAAAAGCCCAGGATAAGTGCAATGTTGTAGTTCCGGATTGGCTTAGAGTTAATTACCTTAAACAGCGATACGAGGAAGAGGTTAAAGAGCCTAACAAATTTTCAGAACTACCATGGCACTGGCTACCGATATCAAAGATACTTTTGGATAAATGCAGTGACGACTTTTTAGATCCGCTGCACGAAATACGGTCGGTTTTACAAGATCTAAGAGAAGTCCGACAACTTAAAGCAAGAAAAGGTATAAAGGAATTAAACGGCGTTTATTTACAGTTAGATGGCCTCAGCCTAATGGAAATAAATGAGATAAGGCCGTTCATTATAGAATCTATGAACAAATTGCGGATATTGTCACAAAGTGTAAGAACAAATCAACTTGCAGGTGTTGGCGAAGATGAGACGCAACAATCGATACCAGGAAAGGGAAGTGCCGTTGACTCAGAAATGACATACGATAATTCACAGGCAGACAAAGAAAAAAATGAGGATTCGAATATTACCTCTGAACCATCTTCTAGATTTGATAGAACGATGGCTACCGGTAATGAAAGTGGAATTTTCAGCAGTGCAAATACTACTAGAATGGGAGTTGCTGAAGATAGAATGGATGATTTAGATGATAGCGAGGACAGTGATGTTGAATATAGAATACATTAAGTAACAATGATATAAATGAGTGACTAACCTACATAGTAATATATATGAAATCTTGTACACAAGTGTTTTGAGATACAAATAGTATAATCGAGGAGCCCAAGAAAATTGAAGAATCCGACTGGAAGAAAAAAAAAAAAAACATCGAAGCAGGAAGGAAAAATCAAGTTTTATGCGGTAATGTGAGCGTATGACCACTCCCGATTGGAAGGTTACTTTGTATCCTTCAATTCCGTGTAAAGAGCCATAGTACCGATGAATTATGTTTCCAGGCAATAGATTACTTTTAACAACAAGGGCATTTTCAGTCCATCGGGCCTTGCTCTTTAAAAATATCATTGATATTCCTTCTGTTGGTAATCAATTCAACAGAGCTCTTCATACTACATGTAGCGCACAGAGCATTCAAAAAGAGAGCAGTGACGATGCAAAGTCCGATATAAAGTCAGATGCAGACGTTGGATCATCTGGAACTTCTTCCCCAATGAAAGCCACTAACGCAAGACCTACAATTAACAGGGTTGGTGTTCCTTTTGTTCCATATATTTGTCCACGTTGGTCAAGACTACCTAGCCCAGTAACATCACCCATAATATTCATCAAATGCATTTTCAAGAGGGTGTACATGTCTTGCTATAATTGGGTGAACGTTTACAAATTTAAAAATACTATGGGCAAAGGGTACAAGCCAAACTTTGTCAAATGGAAAAACGAGGCCATCGAAATTTATGTCAAAGTGAACCAATCATTTGCCAACAAGAAGATTGCCAATGTTCGTGAGTTGATGTCCGATTACGTCTATATCTCGCTGAAACGTCGTCAAAAGGAGCTCTCAAAGGATATTTCACTAGGATGGGAACTTGAGAAGTTTAATGCTCCTCCGAAGTTAATTTCTTTCCATGCTTTTCCACATGAAGATGGATCTGTTCTTCTCTGCCAAATTATATACAAATTTCAGACGAAGCAGAAAATGATTGTGAAAAGAAAGTCAAGTAAGAAGTTTGATTCTAAGGTTAAGGACCTGACAGAGTACATATCTTTCAACGTCGACCCATTCACGGATGATTGTGTAATTGCTGGTTCCGTTTTTGAAAGTATACCAGAAAGACCATTGTCTCAAGGTGCCATGCCTACTCAAACTGAGACAATAAACAAGATGATTAAAAATGGCGATATATATAGGCAAGAGCCATCCTATTCGGAGCAGCTTGCCGAAACTAAGAAAAAAGTATCTACATGATCAAATTGAAGGGAACATTATTGATTCATCCCCTACATACTTACCTTTCCATGTAAATATTTACCCAGAATCACTTTATATTTGAAATCCTATTAATATTCGACTTTTAAAAAAAAAGCAATGCTTCAACAATTATACAACATGCTTGGCATGTGCTCTTTCCACTGAACTTAACGTACTCCACGACCCTGTATCGTTGTCATTATCATCATCATCATACTTATTGATGTTATCGTCAATAATATTGTTGTGACCAATCGGCACGTTTAATCCACTAGATGCTTTTATATCCGTTGCTGTTGCATCAGCATCAGATGATCTGCGGCTCCCATTTCCGGTGTTCTCAGAAACTTTCAAAAGCTTCATCTTTTGTTCCAGACCACCGGACATTTCTTCCTCAATTACGGATTGATATGATGGCAAGTCCTCGGTGTCATAAGCTAAAGACGACCTACTAGGATTGTGATCTCCGTTCACTCCTAACGCTGAGTCGATAGATCCATAACTTTGTCCAGTTTGCCGACCATCATGATGAGCAGCTGCAGAAAGTTTACTGCTAGTACTAGCGGTATTCCTCCGAATAGCTTGCTTGGCAAAAAAATTGCTTGGAACGGTGGTTTTTGAACCCATGTCCACAACTGAATCCAAGTTATTGAATCCATGATCCATCCGGGAGGTTAATGGTGACATAGACAAGGTCGACATAGGTGATGGCGACACAACTGTGGTAAGATCAACCGATCCCGGGTAAGCATTTAGATCACTAGATAAACCAGACATCATTGGAGATCCTGGCTGAAGAACAGCTTCCTCAAAAGTAGGAAGGCGGGGCTCCATGCTGGAATCGCTTCTATCCAACTGTGAGAAGTCAAACTGTTGGGTGCTTGGAGGATCAAAATTTTGGGATTTCACTGCATAATCGTACGAAGGTAATTCAAGTGTGTCTGAAACACAGAATGGTGATACGAAAGAAATAGGCGTATCCACAATGACTTCATAGTGATGCATTTTTGGCACCCCTTCAACAAGCAGATTTGGGTCTGGTTTGCTTATCCTGAAGCATACTTGAAGTCGATGACGGATTTTGACATTATGGAATGTGACATCTGGGAAAAAAGTGTATATCCTCCTTTTCTCTTCGTCCGTGAAAGTTGCCAGCGCATCGGATGGAGGTGCAAGTCCGTAAAATGTCCTTTTCGATTTAGAAGAAAGAACCGAAGATAACGTTGGAGATTTGGAAACCCAATAGTTGCCGTCTTCATTTCTTTCAACAGCACTGCATGATTTCACCTTCTTCAAAGTGGACGGTGCCTGTGAATTCGATGATGACTTGATACAATTATCAATACTTGAATCCGGAAGACCAGTGTTCGATTGAGAATTAACCGAGAATATGGAGAGAACATCATTGGTATCCTCAATATCTTCGGCAGAGTCTCTTAAATCTGCTATATCCGTTGCACCTTTGCATAAATTTTTGTGCACCGTCTTGACGAATTTCGATTCATCATTAGCAGTGAATGTAAGTGGACATTGTATCTTGATTGGATTTGTAATAATAATATCGTCCTTATCACGGCGTGAAATTTCGGAGTTCGGCTTTCCCTCATTTCCAAATGCTGATGTTTTATAGCAGCAAGTCAAGAGATTGTCATTCTGACAGCCTGAAACAACCTGGGAGCAAAGAGGCGGATATTCACCACGTGATGGTCTATCTTTAGCTTTGATTTCTAGTAAAGTCACCACACGCTCTTTTACTCCTGTACGGTCAACATCACCAACATCCTCTTCATACCTTCTATCCTTAGATGTGTACGTAGCCTTTTCCACAACGTTGAATTTTATTCTTTTCAAGCACAATCCCTTTACAAGAGGGATCAACTTCATTTGCAACATAAAAGTATGTGATTGAAGAAACTGGTCGTTAACATCATACACAGGAGAAAGTTGGATGTATTTCCTTGGAAGAAGCAGTTCGTAGTTAAGTGCGTCATTCCAAATTTTATTCACGTAGACAGATTTGTTAAGCGTTGAAGTAGCATCTGAAGGTGGAAGCCTGACGACAGGGAGGTTATAGCCAAAATCCAGAAAAGACCGTTTTGGTTCGATGGAATGCGATTTGAAGCCGTTCAATAACTTTGAGCTTGACGATTTCATGCTAGCTTGTCTGTGAATAGAAAACTTTTTCAAAAAAGAGGACTTTATCGAGGAGTGAGGACGTTTAGGTGAGGACGGAGACTCTTGCTCTGCCGGCGTATGTGACCGTATTCTAGTAGCCTGATCCGTTGAATACAGCGTATCATCAAACTTTGAGTGATGTAAAGGTGTCGACATGCTCATCTGCGGGGCCTGTATAGACGGCTGGTAAGGCTCCTTGTCGATTTGAACATTAAATTTGTGCACAATAGAACCAGTCGGTGTCAATACCGTCTCAGGAGTATTTATCGGGTAAACAATAGGAAGCAAGAAAACATAATAGCCTGGTTGAAAAGTTTTGATGTTATTGTAGTTCATGCCATCAAAAAGATTTCTAGTAGTATCTGTATCTTTAGAACTACCAGAATCTTCATCTGGAAACTCATCTCGAGGTAACAACTCGAACACTTGTACATCCTGAGTTGGTGTAGAAGAGAAAACAACATCTCTCATTGTAGAAGCTAAACTAGATTCAGAGTCCGTGTTGAAGTCCAGCGATAAACTATCATTATCCTCGTAATCCTTAAAAGGAATGAAACAATCTGGGTTATTCATATCGAGGTCCCAATCCAATAGCTTTGACACTCTGTAATGTTCTTTGTACTTCACCTGCTTAGTGTCAACGGTGATACCTTGAGCCCATTTAGTACGAGCATCTACATGATAGCTTGCCCTCGCAACAGCGTTCAATGTCTCTTCCTTGGCCAACTTGATAATTATACAAAATGTATGGCTTGCCACCGTGTGTCTATGATGACCACGAGCAAGTTCTGTAGCGGTAGTAGCAGTGGTGAGGGTTTTTGATATTGGATTGTACGTGTTTGATGCAGTGGCAGCAGCATCGTTATCACCATGGGCTTCTTCATCTGACGAGCTATCATCTGTAATACCTTCTTCTTCTTCCTCGTTGCCTTCGTATTCATTATCATCATTATCTGCTCCCTCCTCTCCGTGGTGATGATTATCATGATGACGACAACGACGACGCTTTTTATAAGGGTTAAACGGAATGAAAAGAATCTGGCCATTGCTAGTGACAAATGTTTCAATATTTGGGTTGTGTGACTCTCCATGCAAAACCATATTCAAAAGCCCCTTACTTTTGGAAAGTTTTCTCTGCTTAAGCTTAAGCGGATTCAAATTTAGTCCTTGTTGTACCATAAAAGCAATAAGCTTCTTGTTATAAGATTTTAGATTTGATTTAATATAGTCTGGACCTGGCTCACTAGTTAGATCATCCACACTAGTAACATCATATTCAGCAGAATTCTGGGACGATGCACTCACCAGTGAGCTCAAAGAGTTAGTTGCAACCGAATCGATCGAATATGAAGCAGCTCTGGGACGCCTAATCGCCGTTCCTCGCAAGGATACTGCGCGATGCACTGACGATGTCATTGCAGGTGTGGCTTTCGATGGACAAGGTGCAGGAAACGAGCTGGAACTTGTACCAAGTGGGTCAGAATATTCTGCCGGTTGAGAGCCAGAGGAATTTGACGATAGCATTCACTAACAGCGAAAAAATATGACGAATAGAAGGAAATTTATGAAAGTGAGAGTGCCTAACAATCTTCACCTTCACCACTAAACAGCATAAAATATGGTTCGAAATGAAATTCAAACAAAGTTGCCCTCAAAACAGATAATCTGTATACACCTAGAGTATGTATGATGAAGGTGAAAACTAGACAGATATTGGGTCATAAAAACTATGGGAAGATAGCAGGTAACAAGTGATCTTTTTCAAAGTAGATGAACCAAAAATTTAAATGGCGATCCTCAAATTATGGATCTTCAGATATGCGCACTCAGATGATTTTTTTTCCCTGACTTCAGAAATTCAAGAGGGAAATGGTAAAAAAGTAATAAATACACTCACTATCTAACTAAATGCCAAACATCAAACTGTGCACAGTCTTTGCGACACTTGAAAATACTTTAAGTTACATACAACAATATTTTATGCTATTAGTTGAAAGTTCAGACGACTTCTGTAATAAAACAACGGTATATATTTGAAATTCGAAACGATGCCAAATAACTGAGAGCTAATGAATGTGTCAATTTTTTTCTATCAAATTACCCACCGAAAAACTCAGAAAGTAATCAAAATACTTATTCAGAAGTAGTAGATATATACCTAAGGTCTAAACTATGCTTTCCGTACAGAAAAAAAGTATAGTATACATTAATTGGAGTAAATATGTGTTTCAAAATGCACGTGCATTGCCAGAGCAATTCAAGCAGGGATTGTATAATCTATTAGATCAGGCAGACTTCAAATAATCACGTGAAATCAGAAAAGAACTTTTTCTTGATATAAATTCTGTGATAGGAAATTTGTGGAGGGAAGAGAAAGCAGTGACTTGAAAACTGCTTTGTTTCAACGAGAACAACTTTTTAAAGATCGATTTGGTGATTTTAACGAGAGTTTTCATATAAGAATGGAGTAATAAATGTAATACCAACAGACGTTTCTTCATTGCATTATTCTATCATTAGATATGAGGCTTAAATAGTATCATCAAGTAAACACTGGTGTAGTGAAAAGATGTGCGTAAGTTATTAGGAACGACTGATTGCTTCAGTTATATCAAGGCAGTGCATGCGGCTTCTTTTTGTCATATAACGACAAGAAAGAGAATAAAAACAAAAAAGAATGCACTTTTTGGTACAGGAGGAGAGAGTATTTCAAGAGTTATTTAAGTCGGGTTAAATATAATTGGCTTCATTTTGAAATACAACAACACAAAAGGCCAACATTAATGTTTAAGGGAATGCGAATTCTGTTGGTACCGAGAATCAACGATGCGGTGGAGAAATTCAGGATAAAAATATGGCGAGAGCAAGGAATCGACGTAAGAGACAAACGATATCTTAGTGCACAATTGAAAAGGAAGCAGAAACCAAATACACCAAAAGATAGCTTATATATATTGGCAAACGATTTGGCTCAACCAGACCAGCTCAAACTTGAGATAGCAAAGATAAGGAGTAACAACACGTTAGGCTTTCCAATTGTAAGGAGTGAGTGGCTCACAAAATCACTCGATGCCAAGAAATTACTCCCCTACACAAATTTTGCATATCGAGCTAAACGTGAAAGGAACAATCAGAAGATAAGTGTGAAGAGAGCCAAAGTTGAGAAGGACTCTAAGGTTTCAAAACCAAATAGAGCACAAAAGATCATCACACTGCTCCAAAGCAATAAGAACAAAAAGGAGAAACGTATCATAGATCATACGCCTCTAAGAACCAACAACGTTATTATTGATAAGTTTAATGAAATGATTAATCTTTTGGAAATTGACAAGTTCGTGAACTCCTCGGATGAATTCAGAATTACACAATACCGTAATGCAATAAAACTCATACAAACACTAACAGTACCAGTGCTCTATACCGATGATTTAAAGGATACCTATGGGTTTGGAAAAGGTCTTAGACAACATGTGCAAGAAATCCTTGATACAGGCACATTTGAAAAATACGAGATGCTCAAACAGAAAGTTGCTAAAGATAAAACGTGTAATCTTGTTAAAGAGATTTGCAACATACACGGATTTGGTCCTGCAAGTGCATTCAAGATATTGGAAAAATTCAAAGTTAGCAAAATGGAGGAATTAACAACCAATAAGGAATTATATTCTAGTTTTACGAGACAACAGAAGCTTGGAATAAAGTACAATTATGATTGGTCACAGAGAATTCCACGAGATGAAGTTACAGAATTATATGAGAGACTGTTGACTACTATCGGTCACAAACCATTGGTGGAAGGAGACAATCAGCCAGTTATTCGAATCATGGGCTCTTATGTAAGGGGTGTGAAAACATGCGGTGACATTGATCTTATGATGTATCAGAAGGGGGAAAATGACCCGAAGAAACTTCACAGGCTCCTTTACAAATTGGTGAAAACATTGGAAAGAGAGAATTTTATTGATTGCGAATTGACTGATGTATCACCAAAAATGAGTAAATTCAACGGATCATGCGTTTTAAACCAGGGAAAAGGAATGTTGCATCGGAGAATCGATATTATAACTGTAGAATACGATCGGCTTGGAGGTGCATTGCTTTACTTTGTTGGGAACGAGACATTTAACAGAGGTTTAAGAATGCTAGCGATACTGAATAACGAAAGACTTAGCGACCAAGGACTTGTAAAATTGGTTACGGATAAGCAAGGAGTGCAACGAGAAGAAATGGTGGAGAGCTTTGACGAAAAAAAGATACTAGACCATTTGGGCGTCGGGTGGATAGATTATACGGATAGGAATATATAATAATTGGACAGTCAAGGAAGAACTTTGGGGCATCAAACAATGCACATGTCAAGTCTTCTCAGATACCCTAATCTTATTGATTGAAGTTTTAGACGGACTATGGTGGTGTGGACTAAAAGAAGTAAAGAACAGAAATGTAGACTATTTGGGAAGAAGCTAAATAGAAATTGGAAGCTCATTTTGGTGGATGTATGATATCACAATTTAATCAGACCATATTACTTTAACCCCTCATACCGTTAGAGCCTCGCCTCAATATATTATTGATGAAGAACTTTCTACCAAGCCTAATGATAGGCTCCATTGTGTGTTTCATATTTGAATTATTTCATCATACTTTAGTAGCTCGGCAGCTATTGGCTTCGCTCTTCGTTTTTCAGTTTTTTATTTTTTTTATTTTTTTTATTTTTTATTTTTTTGAATTTCTTTTATTCTATGTAATTTTCCCTTCTTTTTCTTGTATATACATCTTGTTACTATTTTTCACTTATAAATCTCGTCTATATATTTTGTAAACGATACTGGGGTTTCGTCATATGGCCGAATTACTTTCTCTGACCTCAACTTCACTAAATTTTTAAAACTTTGGGGTTTCTTAGTCTTCTTTTTGCTATCCACGCACAATCTCTATAGATTGTACAAACTTCGCAAAAAAAAAGAACAGAAATTGCACAGGATGGTGGTCAGACGTAAGAGACCATCTCCTTTGAATTTGGCTAATACCCAACATTGCTTGGAAGGAGTTCAAAGCTCTCCACGGATGGCGTCTTTTGCGCTTAGTCCCAAAGATAAACAACAAGCAATAGAACAGAGCAAGCAGATTGCATTACGACAACGACGACTCATATGTTCCAGTGCGGTCACTTCAAAAGACAGATACTTAAACTCTGGTGGCTCTTCCGCCGAGTCATCATCATCATTAACAGGCTTTTGTAATAACAGCGTATCTTTCATGACGTCTTCGGAATCATGTTGCAAGAAAGACAAGGGAGAAAATGCACAAATTGATAATATATCGCAAACATCAGAAGAAAGCATACCAGCTGGTGCTGACAAGAACCCAGATGACACAAGCCCAGAAGCCGCTGATGAAAATCATTCAATCAAAATACCCAAATTTGAAACTTCTCAAGAAAATGAAAATGAGAAGAGAGATCTAACTGTTAATTCCGGAAAAGAAGAAGAAGAAGAAGAAGAAGGCAATTCTCCAGCGCGAAAGAAGCCACGTCGCGGTGAACCACCTCATCCTTTGCGTATTCCATTACGGCACAAAGCATTACTTCGGCAAAGACAAGTCATCTCTGCTCCGGTGAATCATGCGGACTGGCAAAGATCCCGACAATTCCTTGTTAACAATGCTTCTCAGAAGTTGTCTCCAAGTTTTGTACCAGTTATGCCATACCAAGGCATGGGACCACAGACTATGTATGCTCTGCCTACCATACCAATAGCAAAAAACCGCGCACCTGCTCAAAGTATAAGAGTTGCGGGGGGATTCCGGTCTTTTGTACCCGAACAAGCTTCCCAAGCTCATCCATATAGCATGATTCCGATAGTGTCGGCACATCCGCCAGTGGCTGTGAGGGGCGCTTCTGATGAGAATCATAACGCAATACTAGAAACACAGGATAGAAATAACACAGTTGACGATGTTTATGCAGGATCTTACAGGAAGAAAGAGCAGGAAAAAAATGGTATGAAAAGTGATCAGTCCGAAACGTCTTCCAAAAAAGATGAGGATGAGGATGACGAGGATGATCTTGAATCTAGGGCAATTGAGGAAGGAGCCAAGGCTCCACCGGAAAATCTTCAAGGTGTGATTAGAATAGGGGAGAGACTATACAGATACAGCGTTGCAATTACAGGGGATAAGACAAGCGACAGGAAGCACTTTCATGATGTAATGGATGTTATATGGAAGAATTATGCTGAATAGGCTGGTATGGTATACCTCACGCTCTTTGAAACAAATGACATAATTTCTACTTTTTGCTATATTCTATGTTTACTTATTGCTTTCTCATTTTTGCATTTAATCTTTTAACTTGGCATTTGCATTTTGCTCTAAATTCTACTCATAATTCTTTTTTCCCCTCCCTTCTTCTTCTCTTACCGTCCATTCTAATCGTCTATTTAATTACTGGAATTCTATTGTTTTTTAATTGAAAAACAACTGTATCATATTCTTCAGGTTAGTAAAAAAAATAATTATATGTTAGGGTTTGAATTTGAAGCCGAGTTAGTGATTTCCTCTCCAGCGATAAACAGCTCAGATACATCGACTATAAAAACTAAACTACAAATCCACCCCACAAAAATTCTCTGGATATCTTTCTCTTTTTCTCTATTTATGTTTTTTTTTTTTCACATCTTCCAGATTCTCTCTTTTTTCTATGATCTTGTTTTTCTGGGTTCTTATCCTCATTATCAGTAATTCTTTCCATCCAATTTCGACAGCTTTATATTTGAAAACCAAATTCATCACAAAGGCAGGCTTTATAAATTGAAGCATTCCAAAGACTTTGGAATCAGCTATTATGTTGAAGTTTGGACTTGCTTTGAGCAAGGGCTTGCCAAGAGGAGCGGTATGGCGACCCCCTTCTGTATCTAGATCAAATCTAAAGCCTGAGTGTATTTCATTTTTCCGAATAGAACGTTTGTATTCTACATATCAAACTCCACTTGTAGAATGCAAGCATGCAACACAGATTCGCCGTATATTTGATGATGAGAAGTATTGGAAGAAATTTTCCAAAACGACGTTACCTCAAAGACATTCAATACTTGGCTACATAGGTACGAGAGGTGAAGAGTCGAGTGGTCTTTTTTTAAATCCATATTTAAAATCTCCAGATGGTCTTTTACAGTTCAGTTCAGACTCTTTAGAGAAAGCTAAACTGTTGACTAAACATATTATAGACGATAACTCAAAGGAAGGACTACAAAAATGTGTCCGTAATTTAGATAGATTGAGTGACATTTTGTGCCGTGTTATAGATCTGTGCGAATTTATCAGAACTGTACATCCTGAGGGGAAGTATGAAAAGGCTGCTCAATTATGCCATGAACAGTTGTATGAGTTTATGAATGAACTCAATACATCTGTGCAGCTCTACGAACGCCTCAAACAAGTCATGACTGACCCTCAGTACACATCTAAAATGCTGGAAGAAGAACTTATGACTGGGAAGCTCTTGTATTTTGACTTCCAAATATCAGGAATTGGCTTTAAAGATTCAGTGAGACGCAGTTTTGTGAATCTCAGTCAAAGAATAGAAGCTGATGGTCAGGCATTTATGAGTGGAGTTTCAGAGCCATACACAATGTATTCCAGAATCCCGAAGAATGTTATACGGAAGGGTGATATTGATTATGAGAAACGTTCAGAGTTGTACTTTGATAATGAGGGAAATTTAGATATCCCTCTTTTTAACAACACTGGATATCACACGTTAAAGACTTGCCATAATCGGACGATCAGGCGCATTGTCTGGAAAGACATGCACAGTGCACCAGAGGAGCAGATCTTGAGACTATCTAATCTCATGGTTGACAGGTACGTATTGTCAATAATGATGAAAAAGCCAAATTTCAACGAATACCAACTTGAAGGTAAAATGGCAAAGTCACCAGCAAATGTAATGACTTTTTTAAACAACCTTTTACAAGAAATCAAGCCTAGTGTGTTGAAAGAACTGAGAGATCTATATGATTCTGTGGAAAACTACAGTGAAAAGGAGCCTACAGACGAAGAACTCATCGAACTTGTGAAGCCATGGGATTTTGAATATCTTAAATGGCAGTATAGCAAACAGAAGGAGAGTTATCTCGAGGATGATATTGCGCCTTTCTTTTCTGTGGGCACTGTTGTGTCAGGCTTGTCAAGTGTTTTGAAGTCATTGTATGGTATAGATCTATGCCCGGTACCGGCCAGGAACGGTGAAGTTTGGGAAAAGGATGTCAGGAAGTTTGAAGTTAGAAATGATACAGACGATCTCATTGGTGTTATTTATTTGGATCTTTTCATGAGGCCATCCAAAAGTACAGGACCAGCACATTTCACCATTTGCTGCTCAAGGAAGGTTACGGATGAGGAACAATTCATAGGAGATTCATTCAATTTGAAGGTTCAAACGTTTCAGACTGCGAAAAGAGACGGTCAACCATATCAAATACCGATCGTTGTCCTAGAATGCGGATTTCCAGGAAGGAGAGAGCTTGATGCTTTGGGATATGATAAGGAAACTCCTAGTTTGCTAGACCTTTCATCTGTGGAAACGCTTTTCCATGAAATGGGACACGCAGTTCATTCTATGATGGCGACAACGTCCTTGCATAGTATCAGTGGCACTAGATGCGTGACAGATTTTGTGGAACTACCATCAATTTTATGTGAGCAATTTGCTAAGGACGAAAGAGTTCTACTTTCATTTGCAAGGCATTATCAGACCGGAGAGCCACTTTCTGCAAAGATACTTCATAGGGCTAAAGAGGCGGGCGATAACTTTAAAAGCCTGGGCACACTCAGTCAGATCAAAATGGCTATGCTTGACCAGAAATTACATTCATCAACCATCAACAATAAGAATTACTCTCCGATTAAAGAATATCATCAGCTTGAGAAAGACATCAAGGTTTATGCAGACACAGAATCATCGTGGCCAGGGAAATTTGGGCATTTGTACACGTACGGTTGCCTTTACTACTCATATCTATTAGACAGAGCCCTTGCCTTGAGGATCTGGGAACATCTTTTTGCAGGTGATCCTCTTACCCGGGAAGGTGGTGAAAAATTTAGAAATGATGTACTTAAATGGGGAGGTGGAAGAGACCCATGGAAATTGATGGCCGATGTTTTAGATAAACCAGAACTGGCAAAAGGCGATCTCAATGCAATGCAATTCATAGGAAGAGTTCACAATATCTAAGAGATAACGTATAACACATGTAAATATATATATAAATGAGACGGTTTTGAAACTTACAAAATACGGTAAAATTAAAGGACTAACGAGTGAGTGCGGTTAGATTTGTGTACTAGTAAGGAAATCTTGGCTTCCAGAAAAATCTTTTTTGGCAGTTCAAGCAAGGAAGCGGAAGAAGAAAAAAAGTGTTTACCGATTTAACCATGCTCTATTCCCCAAAAATATTTCTTCAAGGCAAATTTGATATCGCCCTAATTATTTCTATGGCCAAAATGATCCAGCCGACAAGCATAGGCAGAGCTTATTATTTTCTCTCTCTCTCCCCTCCCCCCCCCCCCCCAAAAAAAAAAACTTATACGAAGTAAACGGCATCCAAACAATTTTGACAATTCACCTAACTAACATCGATATATTCTGGAATAACGAGCAAGACTAACGAATTCTAGTTAGCTCTACAACTTGAAGTGTCAATTCCCTTTTTTACGTCTTACATAATTCAGTTCGAAAGACTCATCTTAGAAAATGTCTGAAATCACAGTTACAATTAAAGCGGCTGGGGATAAGAAGCATGAGACTAAGGTCTTAACCACATCTACTGTTTTACAACTTAAGGAACAGTTAGCAAAGGAAATGGACGTTTCAGTTGAAAGGCAAAGGCTAATTTATTCAGGCAAGATTCTGAAGGATGGCGATACTCTTGAAACATACAAGATTAAAGATGGACATACAATTCATTTAGTTAAAGGTGCTGCTAAACACTCTTCCAGTACGGGTCCTTCATCAACAAATTCCGAGACTCAACAGAAAACTACAGGGGAAGTTCCACGAAACTTAACAGCCGGACAGAATGCGTTTGACCCACTAGCTGGATTAACGAGTGCGAGGTATGCTGGCTACAATATTCCGATGCCTACATTGGAAGATATGGGATTGAACTCAGATGGGCAACAGATGTTTGATGAGCAACAGCTGGAGCGGATGATGGAGAACCCAGCATTCCAGGAAAGTATGCGAAACATGCTTTCAGACCCTCAAATGATTGATTACATGACCCAACAATCACCAAGTTTGAGAGCTATGGGTCCCATGGCAAGAGAGATGCTACAGAGTGATTACGTTCGTAATATGTTAACAAATCCTCAGATGCTCAGGTCTATGCTGCAGATGCAAAGAATGATGAATGGTGCATCTGGTAACGCTGGAGCCAGGAATGCATCCGGCTTTCCTGCTCCAGGAAACGCCAGTGGTTCAAACTCCACCACTGCTAATGCTGGAGCATCACAGACTTCTACAAATAATAATTCGAGTGCCAACACAGCGTCAGCTGCAGGTGCAAGCACAAGTACTAGTAATACGACAAATACGGCAAATCCAGCACTAAATCCATTTGCTGCCTTATTCGGTGCAGCGAATGGGGCCACAAACAGTGCATCCAATCCAGCTTCAACTGCTTCAGGAGATAACGCTAACAATCAAGGTGTTCCTTCGAACCCATTTTCCAATCCTGATATGTGGAATCTGTTGGGTGCCATGACACGTGGTTCGAATCAGGCTACACAAGCTCCTCCCGTTGACAACAGACCACCTGAAGAAGTGTACCAGACACAACTAAGACAATTGAATGACATGGGATTTTTCGACTTCGATAAGAATGTCAAGGCCTTGAGAAGAAGTGGAGGTTCAGTTCAAGGTGCTATTGAAGAATTATTGAATGGCTCCGTTTGAATCTTAGTACTCTAGTCCTTTGATGTTTCTGCTTTCTTTCCATCATCACTATGAGGTTAATTTTTATTTGTGCTGACGCCAATATGTCATTTAATGATTTGCTACTACTAGAGAATCCTTGTAATTTTAGTGTAGGTTTTATTTAATAATATTTCTAATGGCTTTTTTTTTTCTCTACGTTCCTCTCACTCCTCGTATCCCATAGTATATATCTGGCATCCCTACAAGGTCATATTTATTCCTATGAAAAGGAAACAAAATTATTGACCTACATTTTTCTTGCCTACCAGATTTCACATTTCAATGATAAAGACCATATTTACTCCAAACAAAGGGTATCATATTGCAAACTTACAAAAGGACGTTCCTCAAGAGGCCATCGAATTAAACTCCTCTGTTATAACAAATGGGTTTGATCAGCTGGATTGGAATACAGACAAGCAAGATAACGACTTCATTAGGGCAGACAGCATTAAAAACTGTACAGAAGTACAATTTAGTATTGATGAATTGAGAAAAGCAAGTTTCAAATGTGATTATGAGTTATCTGATACACTTTTGACTACACATAAAAGCTTGTTTGGTGACGATCTTTCTGATCATGATAATAAAGCACCTGTGTCATCTAAGGCTCACACAAAGCTGACGAAGAAAGAACAGAGAAAATTAAAGAAGCTGAAGAAAAAACAAAAGAAAAGTCATAGAAAAAGATCATCGCCGCATAAGGCAGGTTTGTATATAGACAGAGCTGCAATCTTGAAGGATTTGTTTCAAACTGCAACAGGGAGTAAAGACACTGACATATCACTTAGAATTAAAGATGTTACAGTAATTCCCGAGAACATGGAAACACTTTTGGACGACAATTGGTTAGATGATAGCATAATCAGCTTTGCGTACGAGTATATATATACATCACAAATCATTCCAATTTTGACGGAAAGAATTAGGTATGGAAGGAAAGACCAAATCAACAACGCCATTCATCTGTTGCTTCCAACATTTTCATTTTTACTTGGGAACTGTCAAACCCCATCTGAGTTAAGAGAGGTATTGCCAAATTTAGAGAACTCCTCATTCATTTTTATGCCTGTAAATGATAACATAGATTTTGGAGAGCCAGAAGGTGGCTCTCATTGGTCTTTGGTGCTTTTTTGCGTCGATGATAATAAAGCGATTATCTATGATTCATTATACAGGGCGAATGAAGAGGAATCAATGAAACTCATAAGAAATACAGAAGTACTTTTGAGTAGGAAATTTGAGATAATTACAGAAAGACATACCCCACAACAAATAAACAGTTCTGATTGTGGAATCATTGTTGTAGCCATCACTGCTTTGCTTACAAGTCGCATCCTTAATGTCGAAGACAACCATTTCATCAACTTGAAACTCGACAACGTTGAATTGAGCGCTATAGATGCTAGAATATCTCTTCTTGGAACGATTGTTAACCTTTTACAGCTTTCATCGCATTAAGATAAGATTGTGTATGAAAAAATTAGATTAAGAGATATTGAGCAGTTTGCTTTATTCCGTATTAGAGAGAAATCCCAGAAGTAGATCAAAAGACGTAAAAAAGATAAACAAAAAAAAATATATATATTTATATTTAAGCGGAAAAAAGAAACAAAAACGCAGCGCAATTAATCTTCGGTACACTGAAAGAAAAACACGCATTCTTAATATTCATTAGTGGTTTGAACCAGAAGGGAATGGCTATCAGGAATAACAATAGATTATGAGCTTTGGAATATCCCATGCAAGCGGAATTGAATATTATAGCTCTAGCGATGAGGTTCCGGTGGGTTACGTAGTCCCAAGTTTCCCTTCTCTTTACTTACCGTCAGGATCATCCAAGATGAAATACGACAATTCTGTTCTTTATTATACATCGGATGTGTGGAAGTTCTTTGTCTTGTGGTCAATGATAATTATGGCTGGCTTTTATACATCCGCAGCCATAATAATAATTTTTACTCATTATAAAAGATCAACTTATACAGAATATAGCAAGACTCTTTTATGGCGGGATGAAAGCCTGTCAAGCGATGAACAACTGAGGAATCAAGTTGAAACTCTTTCCCGTGGGCGCAAACGAAACTTGATTTCTCAGATGATAAAGGAAAGTACGAAATTTCTATTATTAATAATGGCCACATATATATTCATCGGTGTGTCTGAAGGTTTTGTGTCTGGATCATTGATAGGAATATTAGCCGGCGCAATTTACAACAGTGCACAACTAAAAATGACCACATGGATACCATTCGCATATTCGCTAGTTGTGGCTGTATTCAATATCACATCTTCATATTCACTCACAAGGTCGCTAATGTGATTTCTGGTTTGTTAGCCCTAGAGTATCTATGTGATAGGATCTACAATACGGTACAGAAGTAAGAAAGAAAGGCCTTAGCCCATAGTGAAAAAAGAAAAAAACAGGAAGCAAAAGAACAAGTGAGGAGGAAATAAAGAAAGAGAAACAAAAAATTGAGAACACTAAAATGTTATTTCATCTTATCTTTCTAACCCTTGCTTGGCTTTATCTAAAGAAATCATTTATGCAAACTGTATTTCACGATATCACATCTCTCGTATGATCGGCAAGCACTTCGGCACTGTGGTCTTTTTCAAAATCAGGTTTGATTATTCTTCCTATTGTGATAAATTCTAGTAAGTTTCCGCCACATCACCAATCCTATCGATCCATGCCACAGTCCTTCCGATATATTTTGATAAGCAGAACATACTTTTCTTATTTTTCTGATGCCAAAACTCAATCCAGCTTAATTCTTGAATATAGTAACAAGAGTTACTGTTATGATTTATATAACCGGCGCTTATTGCTGATATGATGTGAAAAGCAAATGCCTCGTTCCCTAACATTATGCTATTTCTGACTGTTAAAACAACTCTTCAGTTGGACATTCGAAAGGAAAAATATCCCTTGATAATTGAAAATGGCCGAAAAGAATAAATATTGCGAGGAGATCGAATGTGGTGGTTCCAGGAGGGACAATTCTTACAAATCCTGCAAAAAAAATGCCGAATTTATCCCAGCTATCAGAGCCATGAAGAAGTACTGATGGAAATTGCTTTTGCACGATTATGGTCTATCGCTGGTTAACTTCTTTGGCTTCTTTGTGAATCAATCAGTGTCATTGACATAGCTGAGACATTTGGTGTTAAAATTGTTGATATTACTTGGGGTATAACATTAGTTTTGATGCTGGGATCCAACGGGGTCATAATATTTGGATTTGCAGACCCAAAGCATGAAAAAGAATTTCTCTTGATTGTTTGTTATGCTCTCTTTATACCTTTTGAGATTATTACAGTCTTTACTAATAATCCACCAACCACTTGGGTACAGCGTATCAAACTGGCGCTCTGGCATCTTCAGCTTCCTTTACAACTGGAGCTGAACTTGATGCAAGGTTTCCTGTACAAGTGTTAGGCTCTACTATCTATGATCAGCGAAGGTGCATTTTCATGTGTACCATTGCTTGTTGCGTGCTTGTTGCTTTATTCCTCGGACCAGAAAACTTTCATCAGTTTATCAAGACTGACTTCATATTGTTAAATCAGGATGCATTTGGTAACGTTGATATTCAACTGTGTATTTATACGGTCTCTACTTTTGATCAAGAGGCTAAGCTAAGAGGGCAGAAGTTGTATGAAGATCATCATGGAAAGACTACAGTTAACGTTAGTAAATAATCTATACTATGTATACAAACAGACACGACGAGCATTAACAACTGCCGTAGTTGAGTATGTTATTAAATTATTTAGCACCAATTTATCTAATTCATTCTGTTCTACACCTGTCCAACTAAATTTAAAACAGAAGCGTTTCACTGTTAAAAAAAAAGAAAAAAAAAGATAAGAAAAGAACTATATATTAAGCAAAGAAATCTTTTAAATACAACTTGGTTCACGAGCAGTCAAAACAGTACATCTTGACTTCACCACTCTCAGAACCACAAACAATTCTCGAGTCACCCAAAGCTACACAGCTGATAGGAGAAACATGGCCGCCAAAGGTATGCATACATTTACCAGTTTGCAAATCCCAGACCTTGATGGTTCTGTCATGCGCACCACTTACGATTCTAAAAGTATCGGCGGCAATCGACCAAACACCTTCGATGTGACCAAATTGGGTCCTGACGCACTTCCCTGTGCGAACATCCCAAAGTTTTATAGTGTTATCCAAAGAAGCTGTGAGCATATGGGATGGTAGATTTGGAATGCCACTTAGAGCCTCATCCACTTGTGCATTATCATCGCTGTGGCTTTCTGGTTCACTGCTGCCCTCACCTGAATCCGGAACGTTTGCATGTTCTTGAAGATCAGTGGTCAACTTATCCTTAACGGTAAACGGTATAACACATTGAATCTGACCAATGTGGCCGTTATTCTCCACACCGCCATAAACCTTAAGACATTTATTTGTCCGAAGATCCCAGAGACGAACGGTGGCATCGTCAGATGCGGTGAAGAGAGTTTTACTCTTCGGATGTATCTTGACCGAAGTCACCCAATCAGTGTGTCCCCGTAAAGTGTAGCAAGTTCTTGTATCCACGTGCCAAACCTTAACTGTTGAATCGGCGGATCCTGAAACGATAACCTTATCATGAAAATCAACGCTTATCACACCTTCACTGTGGCCCGTGTATGTTGATATGCACTGTCCGGTGCGGTAATTCCAAACTTTGATTGTTCCATCCAAACCACCAGATATTAACTTCTGCTCATCAAAGGCGAGGGTTCTTACACCACGCGTGTGTCCTGTCAATGTTCTAAGCAGTTTACCGGTTTCGACGTTCCAGATCTTAATCGTTTTATCGTATGATCCGGTCATGAGCAGATTGTTGTTGTCATACTGGCAGCAAAGAACACCAT
This sequence comes from Brettanomyces anomalus, assembly GCA_001754015.1. Lineage (NCBI taxonomy): Eukaryota > Fungi > Ascomycota > Pichiomycetes > Pichiales > Pichiaceae > Brettanomyces > Brettanomyces anomalus. Next base: position 410,839 of record MDSB01000005.1, read on the forward strand.
CACTATGGCCTTCAAACTTCTTGATCTGATAAGTACCCTTTCTCCAATTACGCTCCACTTTAAATCTTTCTGAATAGACTGCCTTCCACGGTCTTGTACGCCTTTGGCGTTTAACCTGTCGACTTTTTTCAGTAATTGCCTTGCATTCATCCAATGGAGGAGGAAGATGCTTCAGTGAATTCTGCAACTCATCTAGGGCACTGTCGTGCTTTCTCTTTCGCACAAATGATGACTCACGAAGCCTTTTAACGGCCATCAAAGGAAGCCCCCATCCACACTGTGGACATTTCCTGTCAATATGCTGCTCGCACATATGTCTCCAAACACGATCATCATCAGCCATCTGTTTCCATTTGACAGAAACTTGAGCAGCGCTACATAAACTTTGACAGTCTAAATAGCAAAGCACTTTCAATGCCAGCTCGTTTGGAAGAGCTTCGATGAAATCGATTCTGATAAGTTTCGAAACTTCCTGAGAAATAAGTGATAGCTGGGGGAAGCAGCACATTGTTAAAAGACCTTGTAATATTAGTGTTCTCTGTTGTCCTGGAGCAGCGGAAAATACAGACCAGACATGGGAGATCGCCTCCTGATCTTGATGAGGTAACGTCTCAAGCCTCTTTTGAATTCTGGTCATCTCAATTTCATCAGCTGCCTTGTTGCACTGGGTATGTGGATCATGACGATAACAATAATGATGCTCCTCGGCTGGAGAATCTGATGCAGTTGAATTTGGTATTAAATGGTTGTTGAGAAATGGTGTAAGAACTGAAGGCTCAGTTCTTGAAGTTGATTGATGCGAAGTATGTACTGTTTCATTATTTTCATTATTTTCTATAGATTCACCAGAGTTGTTATTGCCCAGAAGTGTAGGATTGGCATTTTGTGGAAGCGTAGAACACGGAGCTGAAAGATTCACTGCCATTTGTACTGATTTTGTAGTAGGTGAAGTGAAGGTGAACTTCTTTGCTGTTGCAAACGTAGATAAGCTACTTGCTTCAGTAGTGGGCGAAGGCGAACTATATGTAGTTGAAGCACTGTTAGCTCGTGCTTGATTATCGGAATCGGTATTGGGTGATTTGGTGATGGATGAGGATAAAGCACCGTTCTCTTGTCCCTTCTTAAGACTGGCAGACATATTAAAACTGCGGATGCTTGAAAAAGTATTTGCGAATGGACACTTCGATGATTGCAAGTGATTGAACGAATGAATAGCAGTTATATAGAATAAATACTGCAATCTTTTGGGCTTAGATGGAAAGCAAGATGCTTTTAGGTTGGAACTTTAGAAAAAGTGGAAACCTTCTTAAACGCCGAGGTAACAATGGTGTGGCTTTAAAAGGTCAAATCTTTATGTAGAGAACACCAGGAAACAGAACAGCAGAATTTAGAACCATTTAAACTATGGTTCGAAATTTTTTTTTCTTGTACAATACAGCCAAATTTACGAGAAATCGGGGAATGCTAGAACACTGTGGCAACAAAATTTCTTTTGGGGTCACGTGCTATAGTGCAACCCTTATTATAAAAGGCTATCTTTGCCAAGCCTATTACATAGACGGAGCATGAAGATCGGGAAGATGCGGCGATTTACGGGTGAGTCAAAGGAAATTTTCTGTGTCTGTTAGTGATTAGCCCAGTAAAGTTCATCTCAGCACACTAAACTGCTTAGGCTTATATGGGGCTTATGAAAAGTAATGTGAATAGCCATGTATATTTTATTTATTAAACAGGTCATCAGGTAGAGTGGCGGTAACACTGATTACATATATGGAACTCTGAAGAGGTTCGGTAGTAGAAAAGCAAAATGCGAATGTGCTTTTCTGCACGACTAACACGATTATTTACCATTTCTCTATAGGGTTCTTCTTGTACTCAAGATAATCTTGCTCATTGTATATGCTTAATTCCGTCTCGTTCTCTATTGGGTATTCGGATAACTTCTTTTCGTTGTCATTCATGTTAAGGACCCAATCATCATCATCATGATCCATATTAATCACTAGGTTCATGGTTTTATGTCCATGAGCATGTGTGTATATCTTTATTGTGTCGTACTGGATATTTCGGAAAGGACGGAAACATCCTTGCGTGTTGATCTCATGCATAATCATATCATAAAACTGTTTGGCTGTGGTATTCTCAAGGTCCACATGTTGAAATATGTGGTTTCTCACATTTCTGTATGGAAATGATTTGATAACCCGTACTGTTAAAACAACATCATTTACTAATTTATGTACAAATCGGTCAGTATATTGATTATGTTGACGGTTTCACTTTCCTGAAAAACTAAATGTGCGTACTTACGTGGACGTGCAGTTGATGTCAATGGCTCTTCAAGATCAAAATTACTCATATCTATGCTAGGTTTGATGTGACTTAGTTTTTCCAAAATTACAAGGGTAATGTTGCGTTTTTTGATTTTAACTTCCATAAAGAACTCTACGTGAGAGACGAACGTACATACTTCTCTTTCACCAATATTTTTTTACTTTTTCGATTTTTATCAGTTTTTTTCCCCTCTGTTGTTGATTTAATCTATTTCATGAATTGAGACAAATATTCTACTGGAAATCAAACTCAAGAGTGAATTACAGACGTTGTGCAAGAGAGAAAAGGCTTTTTTTTGAGAATAAAAAAAATCAAGTTGTGCTTATAAGTAGTTGGTGTCGCCCGTTATTTTATCTAGACGAAGACTTCAAAGAAGTACACTAAAGTAATTATATTTTTTTGTTCTTATTTGCTTACGTCCGTCCTTTCTCTAGAAAAGGGTGGGATGCAACAAGTTCTCACATCACAGTTTAATTTGTGCCGAGGTACATTGTAACGAAAATATATCTTTAATATTTTATTTAGTGATAGTCAGGTAAAGGAAGTATGCAAATTATCAAGCAAAAGATATAAAGAAGGCAGTAATAAAAAAGCGAACAACCAACCATGCAAGGATTATATTTTTTTTGAAAAAGTCTTCCAGCTCATTTTTTAATACCAGAATATTACGTCCCTATGCTGCCGCATTAATATGCTTACAAAGGTGGATTACCTTTTCCACAGACAAATGCTAATGGCCACATTGTGGAGTGGTATCTTTCTCAAACACTGATCAGAATAATCCACACTTTTCTCTGACTTTAAACATACTTTACAGAGATGAGTTTGCCAAAATTACAATGACGTAATTGGTAAAAAGGAAAAGAAAAGGGCTTCAACAAGACCGCACCTAGAAGACTGGCATTGTTGCCATTTTTTTACAGCTTAGGGATGGCCCTAAACGAAGAACAGCAAGTGACTAAGTAACTGAATGCGTGTAGTTGTGGATAACTTTGTTCGATTCGGACTTGTGCCCTTTCTTTAAAGTTACTAAACACGTATGAAATAGACGCACTGCTTTATACACCGGATATTATGAAATATTTACGGTAAATCAGCTATCAATAATCATAAGCTTGTTTATTTCTTTGTCTGCACGTGTTATAGCTCAAAACGGCAAGATGGACACAAACATTTATGGATTTTTTTTTTCTCGCTTATTCTCATTCCTGAAAACTGTTTTTGTTTCCCCTTGGTATTTTTATTTTTCGTCTGAATGGTTGTGTAAATAGTTTGAACGCTTATAAAGTAGTCATGGTCAAGCATTTTGCAGCAGTTTAAACTAACCAAATATTTCAGAGAGAATAAAACAAAAGCCAACTAGACACTTTGTTATGGTTCCCATAATAAACAATCTCATCTTGGCACTTCTCTTGCTGTGCATAACTCAGGTCGAAAGCATAAAAATTGGTAGACAGATTCCTGTCAGCGGACGTGGAGCGACAGAGCTCAATAATAAGATTAAATCGATCAGGGAGGAACTTAATACATATAGGCTAAATCATCAGGATGATTCAAATGGCTTTATCAGACGGGAATTCTTAGGAAGTTACCAGAAAGACGTCAATAAGATAATAGATAAATTAAAAAGTGAAATGGATAAATACCTTCAGCTTAATTCATGCTTGAGATATTATTTCCAAGATTTCGTTGACTTCAGTGAACTTGAGTCCAGTGAAGGTGGTGCAGCACACATTCTCCTGGCGATAAATGTGGTAATGGAAAATGAACCTAATACGAGAATTCAATCTTTGAACTTAAACATTATGGATAAGGATGTGAATGCCTTGAGACGCAAGAATGGTATTCACGAGCATGAAATCCATATTGCGGTTGACTATCCTGTTCTGAGCAAAACTAGAGAGGAATATGGTGGTGAGTACACAGACTTCTGCTTTGAAAACTTAAAGGTGGACAGATCTTGGAGTTCGGATCCACATGATATTAATGTTTACACTGATATCAGCTTTGGTCTCCCGGCTATCAAATCAAATTATATGGAATCCACAAACAGAATTGGAAAAATTCATGAGCAACTTGAGAAGTCCGATACCGAGCTAGATGCGATGGTCAACCAGATGCAATCAGGCATGGCAACAGCATACACGAAGCTTCGTGACTTGAATGAAGATACATACTCAAAGCAGACCATATTCTATATTCTCATTCTATGCAGTTACTTTGGTACATGTGTACTTGAAGTCTTATGGCTTCGTCGTGTTCTTCGGCTCCGTAAGCTGACATAGACAGGATTAAAGATGTCTGATGTCTGAAAATCTTCATTGACAAGAGAATAGTTTGTCATTAATCGCTGCTCACATAGTGTACTAGTATAATTTCTTTTTTTTCTTTTCGTCGTCGGCATTTTCATCATTCGTTTACTCAAGGGGGAAAATCTCTCCATCAATGTCGACTGATGTATTATGTTTATAGAAATACAGAGCTTTTTTCTTCACTTTGCTTGCTATCCTTCAGATTTGGCAGGCTTTCCAGCTTTTGCTTTGTATTTAGATAAGGTTCATCAACTGAAATTAGCCCTCGCCTTTGAAGTTCTTGATTTAATGCAAGCAACCGTGACTTCTGATTTAATATAACCTTTTTATTCTCCTCGACAGTATGAATGTATAACTGGGCATCCTCATCTGTTGGCTCTGCTAAGAAATCATCGGTGTCTAATATCTTATCTTCATTTTTCGAGAGTATGAACTCGTTTGCACCTTTAGTATTACCATTTGCCAACGCGAGCATAATTTTGTTTGACTCCAGAAGCTTGTTGATCGACGTGTTTATCTTCCCATTTAAAAGTCTTAATTGCTCATCTGAAATGTCTTTTATCGCCATGCTGAATTCATGAAGTTGTATTGGTGCACTATATTCCGGCATTGTTAAGAAGGTGCTCTAAAAAAACTTTATTTGTAATGGGTTTGTTTCCGATGTATCTTTTCGTCTGAAATCGAGAATATCTTGTTCGAATGAACTATAGATAGAATGATTAAAATTATCGAGTGTCTGGAATTTGAACCGGGGTCCTTTCGCCTCATAACAAACTTTTTTTCCCCCAAGTCCTTAGAAGAAATTCTGAGAAAAAGATTAGGAGGATCCGGAACTCACCCAGTAAGCTCTCTTCAACACTTTCAATATTTGAGGAACAGTATTACTGTTTAATGTTGACTGAAAAAACACTCATCAGCTATCATACATGGCTTGTAATTTTGCCAGGTTTGTGAGAGGTACGGGCATCAAAGGGTTTCGACCCTGGAGTATCTTTATAGGTGCCGGAAAACCTTACAACTTTTTATTTATTCAATGGCTTGGAATCCATTCGCAAACAGAAACAGTTACAGTACAAGGGTTGAAACCCAAACTGATACATCCAGCATTGGTCAAGAAGGCGGAATATTTAAGGAAACAGCTGAAAGCTTTGGAGACAAAGTTATCATCAGGAAAAGATTATAACGAAGAGGACTCTAGGAAATATGCGTCATTGATGGCTGTGGACGGTGTGTATAATGAATTTTTGGAGGAGAAGGAAAACTATTATGGCTTAATAGAAATATTGAAAGATGAGGAAGAAATATCTTTGAAGACGGAAGCCGAAAATGAGCTGAAGACAGTAATTCCAGCATATAATGAAGTCATTGATAAGCTAAAGGAGAGACTTTTAAAGCCGCATCCTTTTGCTACTGAAGCTTGTATACTAGAATTAAGGCCTGGAGCTGGCGGTCATGAGGCGGATATATTTACTGAAGATCTTTTAAACATGTATATGAGATATTGTCAATTGCGTCACTGGCATTATGAGCTCCTTTCACACACCGAGCATGAATCAGGAAACGGGATTCTTGAAGCAACGCTAGCCGTGAATCAGAAAGGATCATACGATCGTTTAAGACACGAGGCTGGGGTTCATCGAGTTCAGAGAATACCACAGACCGAAAACAAAGGTCGTGTTCAAACTTCTGCTGCTGGTGTTATAGTGCTTCCACAGATAGAAAATTCAGAAACTGATAGCCATGTGAGAAAATTTGAGCCGGGTGAAGTCCGGATTGATGTAATGAGAGCCGGTGGTGCAGGTGGTCAACATGTGAATAAGACCGAATCAGCAGTGAGATTGACACATATACCAAGCGGCATTGTGGTTCGTATCCAGGATGACCGATCGCAGCACAGAAATAAGGAGAAAGCCTTTGAAGTTTTAAGAGCACGGTTAGCCGAGAAGGAGATGAGAGAAAAAAATGAAAGAGAGGAAAAAGAAAGGATGGGACAAGTTTCTTCCGTTGATAGAAGCGATAAGATTAGAACTTACAATTTCCCGCAGAATCGAGTCACAGATCACAGATGCAACTTCACACTATATGACTTGGAAGGATGTATGAATGGCACGAGACTCGATGATATTATTGATCAAGTATCTAAAAAGGAAGTTGATGAAAGGGCCGAGGCTTTGGTAGCATCAATTCAAGACGACCGTTGAGAAGTGTAGCACCTTGCATTCTTTTATGGATAAAGTATTTATGCATACATAAATTTTCACCACTTGTACATATTAAATAGACTATTGGAACAAAAAAAGGTATTTGACATCTGAGAGTGTGGGGTATGACAGTGTTTAAAATCAATATACGAAAATCATCACACTTACCCCACATTTTTTACTTGCTGTGCCTTGAGGCCCATGATTGCTGTATAGAATTAGAGAACAGACACTCGGGCAAATATAAGATATATGCGAAGAAGCTGAACTCCAAAAAAAAAAAAATTCCTGACACTTCTTTCTATTCTATGTGCAATATAAAACGAATGTCAAGTACCTGATAAAATAAGTACCTTGCTGGAGATCAACAAGCACACATTTACTTTGTGATCTGTGACCTTTCTCAAAATAAATAAGTGATCGTTATGACTTACGAAAAATTAGTTTATCATCCTGAGCTCAATAAAACTATTGCCTTCCTTGATACAACTGCCGGAAGAGAGAAACTTCTTCGTACTGTGCAGTATCTAGCAAGATTTCTCGCTTACCAGTCGAGAGGTAACGTAATCGAGTTGGCAGCTCTCAAGAGGATCCAATTTCTAGTGGGCATTAGCAGGAAACCTCTTCGTTTTTTGAAATTTCTAAAGCATTTTAGAAGTTTGTTTATGGTTTTAGATGATCAGTTAAGGGACAAGAAACTTAAGATATTTGATGCTGTTAAGCAGTTGGGATTTGCTGCATATTTCCTGTTTGATGGTCTTCAATGGTTCAAACAACTTGGCTTGATTGATGAGAAGAAATGCAAGAGCAAGCTTTATGCAAATGTTGGTATATACGGTTTCAGGTGCTGGCTAGTTGCGTTAACAGGTGCAATGTTGGGTAACATCCGAAAACTATATATTATACGCTCAAGAAGAAAGAGTCTTGCAGCAATGGCCAGCGCACATGATAACGATTCTAACAAAAACGGTACTAATGCAGCAATGATTACTACAGATTCAGTGAAAACAGAAGATGTGAATATTGCCAAAGAGCAAAGAGATTTAATTAAAAATGCTCTCGATGCTTTGATTGCAATGAATGGTTGCAATCTCGTCCATGCTACCGAAGGCACTGTGGGCTTAGCTGGACTTGCCACGAGTATCATGGGGCTTGAAGATCTTTGGAAAAGCACGAAAGTTGGAGATTGAGGAGACGTCGGTGAGGAAATTTACGAAATTAGCTAATTCCTCCAATAATGAATATTAATGTAATACAAATAATGTCATGATAAATAATGCGGGAATACTGCAAGAGGCATTGTGTAGATAATTGCCCAATGATTGATATTCCTCCCCGTACTGGAATCGGTCAGAAGTCGGTTTCCAAACGATTGTTATCAATCGTCTCTAGATAAGAGATAACGTATGAATGAACAAAGGACAAAATATCTTTCAAGTCCTTCAGTTTTCGGCGCGTTCGTCGGTACTTACCTCACTTTTTAGAGATGAATTTTTTTGGCATTTCGGTATTCTATAAAAAACAACTGAAAGCGAGCTGAGAGTCCATTAATGGAAATTTTATAACCTTAAGTCCAAATATGTTTCCTGTTTAGTTATCCTGACCGCTTGCAGTTTCAGTTATTGACCGTCAAGCTACTATCCTTATCGCTACATAATATCTAGTACCTAGTATTACAGATAGGCATGATAAATTTTTTCATACACCTTATACTCATAGGTTTATATCTTTTTGGATCCAGCAAAGAGTTCACCAACCCTTCGGTTAGTTGCGGCCCTTCTAAGGAAAAAATAAAAATGAAAGAAAAAAAAATTTCAACAATTGCCTAAGCTTATGACCAACACGTAGTTCAAAAAAAAAAAAGGGGTGAAATTACTTATTGAAGACATATGACTGGTGATGCCTTCGATGCCTCAGGGTCAATGCACGGCTAAATTTTTTTGAAAGAAGATATAGTGGCATTGGAAAAAATTTTCGGAAACTTTTTCATCCATATTTTTGCTTGCATTGTATATTATTTGAGAGTTGCACTACTGGTTCATCCTCTAAAAGCAATGCAGAGCTGATCATTCACTTTTAACAGCAAATGCCGTTAGGAAAGCTTCAGAAAAAGGAAGGCCAAAAGGCTCATGACAGCTGGGCTCATGAGAAAACGCTCATGCTTTGGTTTATGTATATACTTAACGTAGTAATTCTTAGATCGGTCTTCACGGCCCACTATAAGCGGTTAAATATCCCCACCCTTTATCTTTAGATCAAGTGCTCCGGAAATATTGGGGCTTTGAATGACTCCTGTTGAAAGCGGCATTGCTTAGTATATTGAAGAATTTTCCCAATCTATAAAATAGATTTTTTATTATGTGTGCTTATGCATTTGTACAGTTATTATCATATCACTCTTTCAGGCATGGTCGGACGAACCCTCGAGCACACTCCGTGTTCTACCCGCTGACTCTTCTCAACTTTTTTGCTGCTACAAAACTAATCTTAGCCCTCCTTTATGAGCTTATGCAGGATAATGATTGCTGCTTCATGATATGTTAGACGATGTCTAAGTTTATTGAAGCTGTATCACAAATAAGTGTAAAGAGTAGGAACAAAAAAGAATATTATAAAATTTAAGATAATAATTTTCATAACGCCAAAAAAAAAAAAGAAAAGAGTAAGGTGAAAAATAACAATTGCCTTTTCCTTCTGATTACCAAATAGGTAATGCGGAAAAATTGTTTATTCGGCCTCGTTTGATAAAGAATTTTGGAAAACTGTTCAATTTATTATATAAAGTAGGAGGAAAAGAAGCATTGCTATGTGGCCGGGAAGAATTTAGGTTTTCAGATCAAATCCTTTTTTACCTGAATCCGCAAATCATTGTTTAGATTTAATATAAAAACATTTATTCAGATTCCTGACAAGATGATTAGCACAAAGGATAATGGGAGTAGCACGGAGAAGCTCTCCTCATCCGTGAATAAATCTGCAGAGGTTGAAGTGGACGAGAAATCAGTGAATCAAGATACAACACATGGTACTGGTGTGAAAAGAGCTCTTTCTTCCCGTGTGGTTTCCATGGTGGCCATTGGTGGTACTATCGGAAGTGGTCTTTTCATTGGTACAGCTGAACCACTTAGAATGGCCGGCCCTGTTAACGCATTAATAGCATATATGTTCTTTGGTGTTTTGGCATATTTCGTCACCCAAGAATTGGGTGAGATGGCAACACATACACCAATTGCGGGTTCATTCTGTACATTCAATACTAAGTATTTATCTAGATCTCTAGGTTTTGCAACCAACTGGTGTTACTGGTTTTCTTGGGCTGTTACTTTTGCCATCGAACTTTTCGCTGTTGCACAAGTTATAGAATACTGGACTGATGCAGTTCCTAACTGGGGTTGGATGATCATCTTTTATGTCATTCTTACGTCTGCCAATTTCTTTCCTGTTCGGTACTATGGTGAAATTGAGTTCTGGGTCGCTTTGGTCAAGGTCATTGCAATCATAGGATTTATAATATACTGTTTCTGCATGGTTTGTGGTGCAGGTGCTCAGGGTGCAGTTGGCTTCCGTTACTGGAGAAATCCAGGTCCATGGGGTCCTGGTGCTGGATATGTGAAGAACATTAACACTGATAGATTTTTGGGATGGCTTTCTTCGTTCATCAATGCCGCATTTACATATCAAGGTGTGGAGTTAACAGGTATTTCTGCCGGTGAATCTGCCAACCCTAGAAAGACCGTTCCAAAGGCCATTAACAAGGTTATCATCCGTATTTTGCTCTTTTATATTTTGACTTTGTTCTTCATTGGAATGCTTGTGCCATACAACGATCCAAATCTTGAGAACGATACTACGTTCATTTCATCATCACCATTTTTAATTGCTATTCAGAGAAGTGGAACCCCTGTCTTGCCAGATATATTTAATGCAGTCATGCTCTGCACTATCATTTCTGCAGGTAACTCCAATATCTATATCGGCTCTCGTATTCTCTACTCAATGGGTGGATTGACAGCTCCAAAATGTTACAAATGGACTACTAAAACAGGTATTCCTTGGGTGGGCGTGCTTACTACATCTATCTTCGGTTGCTTATCTTTCTTGAATGTCTCAAATGGAGGTCAGACAGTGTTTAATTGGTTAGTGAACATTACCGCTGTGGCTGGATTGATTTGTTGGATATTTATTTGTGGAGCACATCTCCGTTTCATGACAGTTCTAAAATCTAGAAACATTTCCAGAGATACCCTACCTTTCAAAGCAGTTGGTATGCCATTCTTTGGTTGGTTTACCTTTATTTCCTTGATTATAATTATATTTATTCAAGGTTACGGTGTTTTCTTCGAATTCACCGCCGTCGACTTCTTTGCAAACTATATTTCATTATTCTTGTTCTTTTTCCTTTGGCTCGGTTCACAATTCACACTGTATAGACACGATCCCTGGTTGATTCCAAAAGATATGGTCGACATAGATAGTGAAGCCCGTATGATTGACGAGGAGGGTTGGGATGAAGAAGAAGATAAGAACAAGTCCCGCTGGGACAAGTTTTGGGATTCAATTCTCTAATTGGGCGCCTATTACTAATTACATTGCATTTTTCGATTCATATAGCTTTTTCTTTATTATCATACTTTTAATTATTTTGGTGTTTAATTTTTTATTGGTGAAACTATTCAATTACTGTATGTTCAGCATGTAGAGTCGATCACAATTAAGTCTGTTAATCAGTTAGACCAAATTGGTTATAGATTTGTTTTCGCCATCTATAATTTAACTGCGGGTGTACAGAATGTATGTATGTCATTTTCTGTTCCAAACCGTTAGCAACATGATTTATGGACTTTCATTCTATCAACTCCAGTATTGACTGGTGCTCTTTTTCACAGAAAAATCCTGAAAAATCTAACACCGTGAATCGATCGACCCGACCCAAAGAATTTCCTTAAGAAGTTTTTTTTTGCCACCTAGACTTCGTTTTCCAACACTACCTCTTTTTTTTTCGTGCGTTCTTCTCGAGATCCTCGATTATAATATGGGCGTTCTCATTAAACAAAATAGTTAACCTTGATTTTTCACTAGTATCAATAAGTCAGATAACATTAAAAGGATAGTAAGTTGTTTCAGATTTGTTACTGTGGCTTATCTTTACAATGTCCTCAAATAGCCAATCAGTTCAAAGCCAATTAGATGAGGCGCGTAAGGCTCTTAAGAATAAAAACTTCAACAAGGCCGAAAACATATTCTGGGTTATCATCAACAGTAATGCCAAATCATTGGACCTTGAATCTGTCTCCAAGCATGAACAACTTGTCGAATGTCAGAAAGATTCGATCATGGAACTAGGCCAGTTTTATCATGACCAAAAGAACACGGAGAAGCTTCTTGAGTTGATTTCTTCCGCAAGAGATATCATGAAAAACGCCTTTGCCAAATCGAAAACAACTAGAGTCATTAGAGACTTGATTGATTTTGTTGACGACCTAGGAACCGAGAATGCTGTTGATTTGACAATTAAGGTTACAAACGAGTCAATTGATTGGGCAATTGAACAGAAGAGAACTTTTCTACGGCAATCGTTGCAGGTCAGACTTTCGGGACTTTATTACAAAAAGAAAAATTATCAAAGTGCATTAACGCTCATAAATAAACTCATCAAAGAGTTCAGGAAGTTGGATGATAAGAGTTCACTTGTTGAAGTTCAGTTATTGGAAGCAAAGACATATTTCCAGCTAAAGAACTTTGCAAAGGCCAGGGCGTCATTGACCTCTGCAAGAACATCTGCAAATGCAATTTACTGCCCAAGTAATATTCAAGCGGAACTGGACTTTATGAGTGGTATTTTGCATGCTGAGGACAAAGATTTTAAAACTGCCTATTCGTACTTTTATGAGTCGTTTGAGAACTATCAAATTCATGAATCATCAGATAAGAATGACACTCTTTTAATAAGGGTGTTAAAATGTATGTTACTATGCAAAATAATGTTGGGTTCAATTGATGAAGTTAACAAGATCTTGAAGAACAAGAACTGTACCGATTATGCTGATAATAAGGAGATTGAAGCTATGAAGGCAGTTTCTGTCGCACACTCACATAGATCATTGAAGGAACTTGAGGACTGTCTAAAAACATACAACAAGGAACTCACACAGGATTTGATCATTAGGTCGCATCTATCTGATTTGTATGACTCCTTATTTGAACAAAACTTGCTTAAATTAATTGAGCCCTACTCGTGTATTGAGATCAGTCACATTTGCTCTATAATTGGATTGCCAAAGAATGTGGTCGAGTCCAAGTTGAGTAACATGATCTTAGATAAAGTCTTTTATGGGGTGTTGGATCAAGGAAACGGTTACTTAATTGTCTATGATGAGTCAAAGAAGGATGAAACTTACGATCTCAGCTTGGACATCATAGGGCAAATGTCACATGTTGTTGATCTTTTATATGATAAGGCTTCTTCTCTTGACTAGTCATATTATAATATTTTTTCTCTAGAAGGGGAGAGCATGCTTTGTAGTATATCATTTAAGGAATTAATGGTATTAATTCAAATCTAGGTTATCCTACTTATATATACCCTGCTTTCTTTCGCCATAAAACATAGTGCTAACTTCAGAAAATCTCTGGAGAAATGGTTTGAGTTGATTTGCAGAATTGAATAGCTCGTAGAACTTATAATTTTCATCGGCTAAGATATTAATCATATTGACTGCCTGATCATACAAAATATCCTGACTCAAGTTTCTGTACCTTACTAGAAGCTCGAACAATGTTGTAAACACTGCTGGGATATATGTTCTTCTCAATTCGCAATACATGTCATGGTCTTCTTTGGATAACGATGTATCTGTACTAAGATCAAACATCCATGTTTTAAGCAACTCATCCAAAACTGCAGCCATCTTTACAACCTTTTTCAAGTTATCTGCATTTTCATCTGTAACCATATCAGCCTCAAAAGTACCTAACGTCCCAAAGGCCGCAATCAAGTGCTGATATTGCACTAGTTCACTCAACTTAGATTTAGGTATAATGTACTGCTTCATTTCTTCATCATCCTCTTTAATAATAGTTACCTTTCTTTTGTAATGTTGTATCACGCTCGGTAAGGAGATGGTATTCATAAATTCTATTGCTGCCTGCAACTTCCCGCACGTTAAAAATCTTCTCATAAGCATTACTACCGCTTCTAAGCAATCAGTTGACATACCTGAATCATAAAACCAGTATATACAACGATAGAACTTTCTATCCCTATCGGTAACTTCCACATTGAGTGTAACTTCTTGATCGACCGGATAAAGCGATTCTGTTTGTGCAAAGCATTTTGTCACTGTAGATCGTAAAATTGCTTCCTTCGGAAGATACAGCTGTCCCATGAGACGTATCTGGGATTCTCTTTCTTTAGCTACAAGATCGGCTGATGCAAGAATAGTTGAATATGTCTCCATCAATGTCTGATCATTTGGAATAAATGAAGCATAGAGTGGAACTTGGTCGTACCTCTTTTGCGAAACCAAGAGAAGAATATAGGACTTTATAATCTCTGAATATTTGGAGTTGGAGACAACTTCTTCGCCATATATCAACTGCAAAATTATTGCCAAATGGGTCAATATTCTGAGAAGATAAGGAACTCTGGCAATCTCATTATTCTGTACATCACCAGAGCTTGAAAGCTCACTCAAATTCTGGATTGTGCTGCGCATTAACTCCGGCACATTGTCCGACAAAATAGAACCTATGATAACTCGGATCGGGTGTTGGCTTTCGAGCCGCGTACTTCTATCCTCATCCCGAGAAAGTTTATTCAAGGCATCCTTAATGCTTGTTGCCACCATCGGTGGTGTCGATAAGGAAGAAGCCAAATTGATCTCAGATGTCTTTGAAATCTTCCGATAGTATTTAATCAACTTATCATCTAATCGACATTGGAGAAGGTTATTCAAATAAACGAGAAGCTTGTCGTCCCAGGAACGAGTTAAAACGGAGGCCGATTCGAAGTCACCACATAAGTAACCGTAACATGCATGTTCTGCTTTAGAATGACCGTTTTTGATCAAATTATAAACGCTTCTTCTCCAAAGAAGCTTGTGCTTGATCCCCGTCGGTTTTGATGAAGTATCAATAAGATCAACAGTTGGATCGACGTATTCACGTAGCCCGCAACAGATTAATGCAAAGTTCTGATTACCAGTCTCTTTACTGAGCTTTGTTAAATGTTTTAAATCACCGCATAATAACAATCTAAAAGCTCTTGTGAAGAAGGCTTCATCCCTCTCAACATCTTTCGGTAACAATTGCTTGCCTGATCTGGTTGGAGCATCAGCATCAAGTTCACGCACTGTTTGTGCAGAAATTGTTCCTGATTGTATTTGCAACTTGGTATTCAACCATTTTGATGCTTGAATACTATCAGTGTCAGCGTCCAGATATGATGTAATGTCCAAGTTGCTGCTCTCTAATAGTGCTTTGTATATAGTAAATAGTTCAAAGAGGTCATTCTTTTCTCCCAATATTCTATCCAACAGGACTGTATTTGACGTGTATGTGGATAGTTTACCTTTTAGTTCAGATTTAGTCACTTGAAGTTGCCCTTTTTTTGTTAAATCTTTCATAAACTTAACATCCATAAGAGATTCTAATAATGTCCAGAGTCTAGCTTCTAACACCCAATTCTCGAGCGTGGAATCACCTACCTTTATTGTATCATCACCTTCTATCTTCAAGATATTCTCATAGCATATACGTTTGAATCCAGTCACCACACTTTTAAGATCGTTTTCGCCAAAGTTCACTCTAAAATCTTGGAGTATGTTTGAAAAATCTGTCTGCACATCATCAACAGTGTTTATTGCTTGGTTATTATTTGCACTCATTTCCAGCGCCACATCATCTGTAGCCGAAACCATAGTGATAGTTTATGATTTCCCAGTTAATATAAGTGTGAGGTTAGTTCAAGCTAATATTAAAACGGTTCTATCGATTATATATTAAGTAACCTTTATGCATGAAGGGGGTACTCAAAGCTAAATCTCGAGTCCACAACAGCGAAAAAAAATAAAAAAAAAAATAGGACAGAGAGAAAGTACAGATGATGACATTGATTCTATTCCTTTTTTAAATCAAATCATTTACCAGCCTACATTCTATACTTATCAAGTTGATTCTCGTAATTACAGGCTTTCTCCTATGTTCTATATAATCAACTATCAATTTATATAAACATAATTATATCACCTCTTTTTTATTAATTATAAAGCGAATTTTTGTTTATGCCAATATAGGAAGTCCATTTTCAATATTTTCGACACCTTCTTTCCTATTCCTTTTCTATTTTTTTTTTTCCCGCGGTCAATTAAGACACTTGAGATCGCTGATTAATTGGACGCGAGAGCACTAAAAAGAAAAAATCATAATAAATTTAAGAAAAAAGACCAGCTAGACTAACTCAATTGTCCATGAGATATTTTAAGACTTCTCTTAGTTAAGTATTAGAAGCCTATCGGAAATATTCACAATTAATAAAATTGTTTACAGATGGTTGAAGTTTCACTCACTGTTGGTAAACTGGACGCCTCCTTGGCTCTCTTGCTGACCAAAGACCATCACATTATTGAATTTCCAACCATTCTCCTTCCTGATGGTATTAGCACTGGATCAATCGTTAAAATTACGTGCGAGAGAGATTTCAAAGGCGAAGAGAAAGAGAAGGAACAATTTGAAGCCTTACAAGAAACTATCTACGAGACGTTTGGTAAACATGAACCAAAGGAGCCTGTTTTGAAAGTTGTGAATGTTACTCAAACCTCGTGTGTTCTTGAGTGGGATCAATTGGACCTTGGAACTTCCGAACTAAAGTCTCTAACACTTTACAAAAATGGGGCAAAACTTGGTCAGATAAGAAACGCAACTACTAAGAAGAACATCAAGTTGAGCGGTCTTTCAATTGACACGAAATATAACTTTCAACTTCGTATGGACACTACTTCTGGTATCTATCGGTCTAATCTCCTTGAAATAGCCACACATAAAATGACCGATCTCGGTGGAATAACTATTTGCTTGGGTGACATTGATTTCTCCAAGGAAACTGGATTTACCTTACAGGATATTGAAGATGCAGTCTCAAAAGTCGGTGCAAGGCCTATTGGTAAGACAGTCAGGATTGATACAACACATTTTGTCTGCACAGAGCCAACTGGAGTTGAATGCGAGAAAGCTAAAAGTATTAACATTCCTGTGGTGAGACCTGAATGGATAAAAGCCTGTGAGCTAGAGAGGAGGATTGTTGGTGTTAATAAGTTCTATTTAAATTCAGAGAATCCAATCTGGAAAGAGAAGGACTTTTGGAAGAAATCGATACCTGAGGCCTCTTTAGATAGTGCTTCAGAGATAGGTAATGCTCAGGATAATGCTGAGCATGAAACACAATCGGGTAAGCAAGAGAATCAAGACGAACCTCCTGCTAAACATGAAGTTGCCATAGACGAGAAAAATTCAACGCCTCAGCAAGCTAAGTCTTCTATAACTACTGAGGAAGGCGACAACTTTGACAAAGCGTCCGGTGAGTCTGATCCAGATGCCGTTAAGAAAGTCGATATTGACAAGAAATCAGTTGGCATGATTCCTATTCCATCTTCAGAAGAGAAACCTATTGAGAAGAAACCAGAAAAATGCACAGATACTCAGCAGAAAACAGATCTTACAGAAGGAAAAATTGTTGAAACTGAACCTAAAACAGCAAGGAAGGAAAACGAGTCTGTAGCTCAAAAAGAAGCAGTGGATGAACCAGATATTCAAGCTGATGTTGAACCCAAGTCAACAACTTTAGACATACAACAGAGGAATTCTGATGTTCCTTACGAGAAAGCGAAAGAGGCCGACCAACAAAAGGACGTTAAAGAGAATGATAGTACATCACACTCTGCATTGGAGAAGGAGAATGATGATGGAAATATAGATGAAGTAGGTTCCAAATCGGCTGAAAAGCTAAACGACGTTACGGACGAGCCGACAGTGGTCGATGAAAAAGAAAATGAACCATTGACTGAAAAGAAAGAGCAAGAAAATAAAGCCGCTTCTATTAAGAGTGACGGAAATTCATCGGAAACTTCAAAGCCAGCAAAGGAAGAAGGACAAGCTAATATCGGTCTTGATGCAGCTAAAGAAGATTCCAATAAGGTGGGTGGTGCGGTAGAAAAGACTACACAAGCATCAGAGCCCCAAAGTCTAGATGATACAGATGCTGACAAAGCACTAGATTCATCCACGAACGACGATACAGATGAACAACCTGATGACACCGACAAAAAAACGAAGCAACAGAAGAAGAAGAAGAAGAAAAGCAGAGGTAAGCGTGGGAAAGGTAAGGGAAGGAAGTGATTGATACAAAAAATGCTAATGGCAGCACGCTAAACTTTGGAAAAATTAACTGTATCTAGGTAAGAACTAGCGAACTGCCGAAATTTTATTTAGTGTATGATTAAGATTAAATATTCCTTCTGTTTTCATGGTAATTTGCATGAAATTAAGGCGTCTACTGTACTAAAAATATGATTGTCTTGCTTTATTAGTGCTCTCTATGCAATATCGCCTCAATTATACTAACATGATATGAGACAAACTGTATACATATTTAGATATGGTTTTCGCCAAACGACTTATTCTCCCATTAACCTTCTCAATCTCCTTAATATAGAATCCTTCTCTGGGTCATACGGATGGTCTTTCGAAGGAATCTCAAGGATAGCTGGAAATGGTTTGGTGTACGTATCTATGATCACCCTTATCTTATCGGCCAAGAACTGATTTATAAGGAGAATAGCAATATCATCTCTATTTATGAATTCGTCAAACTTTCTCTCTAATTCCTCCATTTTGGTATTCTCTGAAGCAACATAAAAGTTTCTCTCCTTGCCTGGTTCACTCGTAATCTGGCCAATGCCTGCAAGCAAAATACCTGTGATGGTATCTTCATCACCGATGGCAGCCATTAATGTTCTGTGTTTGGCAGCATTAGATGCAGCGGACATTTTTCGATTAACTTTCTTTCTTAGGTCACGCAGATCGTATACTACTAATATCCGGAGAGTATGAAGAGATTTCTATTATACAGCAAAAGATCTCTAAACTTGCTTCGTACTACGATAAATTTTAGCGATACAAGCAGCGGCTTATCTGCAGATTGGATGCAATCGACGTTTGAAAATAGGGAAAAAAGAGGTCAGAATATCGGTGAGCGAATTATTATGATGCACGGATGTGTGCTTTCAGTTGAAATATTAGTACTATTATTGTAATGATTTTTTTTGGCTGTTACCTAAGACACTTCATGACTGGATGGTTGGTTGTCCTACAAAGTATTTACTTTCTTTCAAAAAAACCTTAATTCCGATAATGTTTGAGTCAGCAGTTCTGAACTTTCTTGATTTGCCTTATAATAATACCCATGATGATGGAGCTTGTAAGATCTTTGGAAAGAAATACATTTCGCACTACTATTAGGTATTTCAGCACTACCGGAATAAACGCATCAGGCCATTCTAAATGGGATAATATTAAGCACAAAAAGGCTGCCAATGATGCTGCAAGAGCTCGTGTTTCTTTTAAGCTGTCATCGAAAATTACTGTGCTAGCAAAGATGGGTGGACCAGATATGACAAAGAACTTGCAATTGGCATATGCTATTGAAAAGGCAAAGTCGCTGAGTATTCCAAAGAGAGTTATTGAGAATGCTGTTAAAAGAGGTACCGGCGAAATGAAAAGTTCAGCGAAGATGGAAACAGTGACGTATGAAGGATTGGGACCTGGTGGTGTAGCAGTTGTCATTGAAGCAATTACAGACAATAAGAATCGTACAATAGGAATGATTAGGCCATGCTTCAATAAATATGGTTCCAACATGACTCCAACTACATATATGTTCGATAGAAAAGGTATACTACTCATTGACCTTAAAAATAAGGATTTCGATCAGGAGTTTGATGACTTGATCGAGTTGGGATGTGATGATATTGATCAGATACCTGGTGAAAAGGATGAAAATCTAGTTGAGCTGGTGACAGATCCTAAAGAGCTAGGCAAAGTTGCTAATCAGATTAAAGACGAAGGTAAGTATATGATCAAGGAAGTGGAGTTTGGCTATATTCCAAAAGATGACATGAAGGTCGAAATATCGAACCCTGACACAAGGGAAAGTTTTGAAGCATTTATCCAATCATTAGAGGATTTAGACGACGTGGAAAAGGTCTATACAAATGTTGAAGATTAAACTCGCACATTCCTCAAGCATTTTATTTATAAGATACGGAAACATTCGTTTCTCCTTGTTGATATATATAATAAGACATATACATATTACATAGAATTCCGTAAGTTGATTGACCGATAGACTGAATATATTTGAGAAGAGAAATAATAACAAAGCGTGCTACACAATAATACACAGTGATACTGAAGAGTAGTACGATTTAGTACCAGAAAGGACGGGATTCGACGATAAATACTAAAAACTGTAATTCAAAGATGTTCGATATTATAAATGTACAGCTATCAGTGCTCCAAATAAATAAAAACGACTTTCAACTGGCGTGTTGATTAAGTCACCACGGCTGCTGCTAAATAAATATGTCTCCAAAATTGATAACAGAGACTAACAAGTTTTTAGTTACTCAATTTTTCTTGATCACCTCCTCAAATTTCTCATTTTGGGTAGGAACGTTCCTTCCTAACTTCAATGAATCATGCTTAAAATGCCTAGTGGCGAAGTAAGTTGCAGAGCATATAACAACACCACAGGCGAAAAAAAGTGGATATAATTCTGGGGAAAAGAAAACTGGCTTCTCTTTTTTCTAAATCATAAAATTGATGAATAGAGTTGTTAGTATCAAGCTTTATTTTAAAGTATTGACTATGTTTATTTCAAGGTAAATTCATACTTACCTGTGCTTGATTCATTGCCCTAAAAGTTGGTCTCATCATTGTCTTGTAGGTTGGCCTCATGTAAGCCTTGAATGCAGGTCTCATAGATGAAACAAAGGATGCCTTCATTTTGTTATTTATAAGTTTGTTATAATAGCACCAATTTGTTGTTGTGTATATTACAATTGTTTTAGTTATAATGAAGATATCAATATGGTAAAGCTTGAGAGTTTATCTAATGCTCGAAAATGGGGTGAAATAACTGGAACACACCACAAAAAAATTAAAATAAAAAAGTTAAAAAAAATTTAAGTCATGATATGGGGTGGACATCGAAGTTTCAGCACATACTTATAACAGCCGAATACGCGTTATGCCTTCTATAAATACTTCATAACAAACGTATATATATAATATTATCAATTATTCTTGATCATATTTAGTATCAGCAACATTAGAAAAGTGTTATTTTCCATAACAGATCTTGACATCGATAGATTGATGCTGTAAAGGATTTTCTCACCCCACTATTGAGTGACAGCCTTTACTCAGAACTACCAATAGAATCCGAGCACTCCAATCAGAAAAAGTTTAATTAAATCTTTGACTTAGGGCGAAGAATTTACTTTGCGGTATAGAAAGGTGTACGGATGTAAATGGAAGAATATATCCCAAGTAAAAATTATCACTCGGGCACGCGTTAATCAGAACTTTGTATTGGGCATGCATAGAACATGTGAATTTCATGAACAGGTTAATTATCCAATCGAAGGCAGATATAAAATAAGTGTACCCAAACTCTTTATGCTTGAATGCTCGGGCTCTATCAATTTATCTGGTATCCTATATATCTTGATTCTATAACCGAAGGAGGTATGGTTTCCGAGCTTGTTCTCGATGTATAAATTTTTTTTCCCGCTCCCTTTTTTTTCGCTTGGTGTGCTGAGATAAACCGTCTACAGATCTCAACATTTTCAACAAGTTCCTTCTGAGAATCCGATACCAAAGACCAGTATTATCAAACAACTTTTTCATTATCGTTCACCATAATCACTAAGTATGGCTTCGAGAAATCAAAGCCGTCGCCGTTCTTTGTCCCCACATGTGATGGCTACAGGAAGGCAAATGGCAGATAGGCTCTTGTATGGCCTTGTTAAGGCGATAGGTCGTAAAGCAATTGTGTCCTTGAATTCTGGTCTCAAAATATCTGGAATTCTTTACACAATTGGAGACTTTTCTGGAGATGGGAATTTTTCTATCTGTTTAAAGTTTCCCTTGGATGAAACAGTTGCTACCTCAAATGATCGTCAGGTTGAAATCTTTGATTCTGAGTATTTGCTTATACCGAACAAGGATATTCTTATGATGAAGATGCAGAACGTTGATTTTACAACCGTGGAGAAGAATGGATCCGAAGACAATGTGTCCGAAGCTTTCAATGCTGTAAGTTCGGGAGAAGCAAATGGCTTTAAGACGGACTCTGCCATTTCTTCGGAACATCACACTTTCCAGCCTCATGCTTTGAAAAAATGGGTTCCTGACGATGGTCTTCTTGAAGATTCACTTGATGCCTTGGAATCCAATATTGGCAGATCCAATGGTGGTCACTGGGATCAGTTCAAAGCGAATGAAGAGAAGTTCAACATTCACTCCACGTTTGATGAATCTTTATACACGACTACGATTTCTAAAGATAGTCCTGATTTCCGGAAGAGATTGAAGGAAGCCGACAGAATTGCCCATGAGATTGAATCGCAAGGTACACATGGAAATGTTCATTTGGCTGAGGAACGTGGATTACATATCGATGATAGTGGATTAGATGAAGAGGATAAGTACTCTGGTGTTATGAGAGATCAGTCTTCTGTCAGTAGCAAGGAGAAGAGTCAACAATCTGGCAAACAAAATGAGGATCATAGGCACTCTGCGCACCCTGATCAAGATAAGATTTTGATGGGAATGTTGAAAAGCAATCAACAGAAGTCGACATCATCTTCTGTGAGACCTGTGCAAGCAGGAAAATATGCTACGCCTAGACAGCGCGCTGCGTATTATCACAAAGACCCAGCCGTAATTTATTCCTCAGCTGTATCGAATTTACCCGCAAAGCCGGGCAAGAAATTGGTTGTGGAAGAGTCGGTTGTATCATCAAAAAAGGTACACACTATCAAGGGCTCCCCTCCAACGTCTGCCCCTGACTCATCTTCAACAAGTAAGGTCCCAGAAAGACCTAAGGCTAAGACAGCGGGCATTCTAGATAAGAACAAAGCTGTTTCTTCATCTGCAAGAACTGAAACTGCGTCCAAGCATCAATCGGACATTGCTGCCTTGAAAGAGTTTTCAGCACACCTTAAAATCTCTGAGAATGTTCCTGATGATATTTTACCTTTGATCTCTAAAGCTCGCTTGCAGAGGCAGAGGACAGACGCTGAAGGAAGTGGAATAAAAGCTAATGCCAGACCTCAACATGTTGTCACAGATAAAGAAGTTATTACTGAGGCTTCGAAATCTTTACCCACGAAGAAGCTTTTGTCAGATGTTTCTAAGAATGATCATAATAGTCGAATTTCACAAAAGGAGTATAGTGCTTCTCCTGAACCTTCTACAACAAAGGCAAAGGAAATTACTTCTATGACTAACAAAGTTAGCAGTAATTCTGTTCATGCTTCTACAAGAAATAACACAGACACAAGATACAATCAATCACAACAAGGAAGACATAGAAGGTCACCAGTATCGTTTTTTGGCGTTGGAAGAGTTCCTTCCGACGCTTTGAAAGCGAAGAAAAACTTGCTGGAGGGAAGATTTAATATACTTGTGAGTGCAAAGGTGGAATACAAGCAAAAGCTCAAAAGCGAAGAGAAGAGCACACCTGCTGAAACTATCTTGATCATTCAAATAGAGCGACCATTTACAACGACACCAACGTGGCCATCGACGGAGTCTAAATCGTATAAGAGCGCGTTCTCTTTGCAGCCTGAGTGGGTTCCAGCACCTTCCATGGGTAGAAAAATGTTCATACCTTCTCAGACAATACCAATGCTGGCACCGCAATCGATGCCACCACCTATTATGCTGCCATCAGGGGGACCTCCTCGTATGATGGAAATGGGTCCGCTGACCTCACAGCAATCCTCACAGCAGTTTGGATACGGACGTCGTGGTAGTAGTGCTAGCAGGAGGAATAATTCTCAGAGCTCTTCTCCTAATATGCCAAATATCTCATCCCGGTCTCCTATTCAAGGTGTCCAGCCCGGTTTACCTCACATCTCACAACAACCTCAACAACAACATAAGCAGCAACAAGGACAACAACCAGTTCAACCACAGCAGATGCCAATTGGATCTGGTGCACCAGCGCCACCCCAACCAATACATATGCAATCACCAACGCAAATGGGCGGAATGCAGATGGGTGCTGTTCCACAGTATCAGTTCATGTATCAGCAGCCTCAGTTTATACCAATGTACACGCCAAATCCAATGGCTATGAATGGGGCACAGCCCATGTCATTTTATCCTGGAATACCTCCACCAATGATGCCTGGAAACGGTGGAATGATGCCAAGGCGAAACTCGAGAAATCGTGGTGGACATTACGCACGGCAGTAATTGTGGATAGTATTACAACCTGTTTATTTTTCTCAAGAACTGTCAGTTCTGTTGTTTTGTATTTTAGAATATATGTTGATTTCAAGCATTGAAGAAATTTATAACAATCCTGTTCTGTAGAATATTCCGTATTGTAGTTACCAGGGGCTGAAAAAAAAAAAGGTAAACCAAAGAAAAAAAAAGCCTAAGTGTAAATTTTTCAATATTTGCGAATATAATATCCAACCATCCACCAATGAAGATTACATGGATATGTCAATGTGCATCTTCATAAGCATACAGAATACAGTATGACAGATAAAATCGATTTGTATCGAGTTCTTGGAGGGCTCTATATTTCTTCCATAAAGCCTCTGTTGAATAATACTGATCTAAAGAGTCTATATGGAATAGAGAGCATAGTGAGCGTCCAAAAGGATCCGATTCCTGAAGCATACAGAAATTATAGAAGACTACAAGTTCCGATAGATGATCTTGAAGACGAGAATCTATTCACATACTTTCAAAGGGTAAATGATTTTATAGAAGAAGGATTAAAGGCGTCCTCAGATGGAAAAAAAGGCAAGGTGCTTGTTCATTGCAATGCTGGAAGGTCTAGATCCGTCAGTTTTGTGATTGCATTTCTAATGAAAAAGTATCGGCTCAGTTATAAGCAAGCCCGATATGCTGTTCAAAGAAAATATCCTGAGGGCGTGATGGTGGAACCAAATGCTGGCTTTTCAAAGCAGTTGCAGCTTTATTACAACTGTGGTTGTTCCGATGATGTGAGGGAGCTTGATGCTAGATATCCACAGTATCGCGCATTCAAAACGAGTTTGCTCAAAAGAGCAGATATGAATAATGACTCCTCCTATCGAGATGTAGGAAATAAAGATGCAACAAAAGCACCATCCGCAGAACAAGAAGAAAGTAATACAAATGACAAGCCGAAGTATGTATTTAGGTGTAAGAAATGCGGTCAGGTATTGGCCAATTCTGTTGTGTTTATACCGCATACTGTGCCAACGGATGACGATGATAAACAGAAATACTTCTATAAAACCACATTTTGGACCAAGGAAGTCTATAAAGTTGAAAAGGCTAGTGCCGAATGTACGCACTACTTTTTTGAGCCCTTGAACTGGATGAAGCCTGAATTAAGCAAGGGAGAACTTGAAGGCCGTTTTGACTGCTTTAAATGTGGATCGAAAGTGGGGGGATACCATTGGCAAGGTTCGAGGTGTAGTTGCGGAAGGTGGATGGTTCCCGCAATACATCTTCTGAAGGCAAAAGTTGACCAGCTTGCCACATCAAAACCTTGAATGTTTTATGATAATAATTAGTTTGCTTTATAGAGTCTCTTATTCGACTGTCATATCGTGATCGGAAATTTCGTCCTCGATATCGCCTAGTGGGGAAGTTATGGCGGTTGAGTTGATCTCATGAGCAGCAGCAGAATATATTGTTGCTGTTGTTCCACCTGTAATACCTGTATCTGCAGCCCCTGTTAGCCTTGGCACATCATTGTCCTGTTCATAATTTGAGGATTCTTGAACAGCAGGTTGAGTAAAACTCGAATTACCCAAAAATGAATATGATTGCTTTCTACTATGCTCATTAATTGTATGATCAACTTGATACTCTTCCGATGCCATGAAAAACTCACCATCACCGTCTGCAGGAGCAAGGATATCCTCTTTGTCATGTTCCTGGCCCCCATCTGATCTTTGCATGTTAAATTGGGGCTGTATATAACCCGAATCCGAGCTTTGATCATCTATGCCAAAATGCATATCAACACTGCTTTGTACTGCTTCCAATTCAGCATCATTATCTATATCTCTATCAGAGAGGTCAGCATCGAGATCGTGAGATGAAATTGGACCTTCACTGGATATCGATATTCTTGGAGGTGCAAAGTTTGTGGTGCGGCCCACCCTCTCAACTGCTTCTTCAAAGTTAGTAATGCTGCCTTCATCGTTTGAAAAGTCATAACTTGCACTTGCGGCTAAAGCTTGTACTTCATGAAGATCATCCTGTATGGAAGATTCTTCTTGATGCTGCAAATCCTGTTGTTTCTTTTCCTGCTCTCTTTCTGCACGTAATTCATTCAATGTTTTGTCGTATCCAAATGGCTTCATTGTATCAGCACCAATATTTCCAATCTCATCTAGGCTTTTGAGTTTCGAATCCAAAAGAAGACTGACCTGATCTAAGGTGGTAAACACATCGTTAAACCCTAAATCACTTGATGCTCCATGTGTTCCAATTATTTTTCTGATTTTCAGTGTGGACTGCGAATGTTTAATAGGTCCCGAAGCATTGGCAGTATAGGAGGGCATTGATGGATATTCATTTTGGTCAATTCCAGTATGTGTATTAGCTTCATTAGATGCATTATGTGGTGCAACTGTATTACTATCCATAAAGTGAGCTCCTGTACGATTCATCCACATACGATGGATATCGCCAGGCATTAAATTTGGAATAAACATGTTATTTCAGAATAGTATGTCTTTTCAGTTCAGAATATTGCTAAACTAATATACGTTTAACCCAGAACAAAAGGTAGATAAACGTGTGGGGCGATAAAAAAGCTAAATCCTCAAAAAGAAAAAAAAGTAAGAGTAGATAAAATAAAAGGAATACTGTTTCATTTTTTGAAGTTTCACATTTACATGAGAGTGCATACGTATATATTTATAAGAAAAGAATTGACGGCTGTTCTGTGCATCTTTTGGCTATTTCTGGTAACAGCACAATCATTTGATAGAATACCATGAGTGTAAATTAGAGAGTAATCAGTTGTGATCGAATGTTTATTCTGTTTGTGCACTCCTGTTTCCTGAGCGTGCTCTTTTTTTTATTTTTTCCCCCATTTTGAGACCTACCTGCCTACCGTCTTTCGACTGTATCATCAGAAGAGAAGAACCTATCCCATTGCCCTTTTTTATGTAACATCATCAATGCTAAAACAACAGGAAGCTGCCATATCGAACCCCAAAAAGTCTTTCGAGCGTATATATTTGCCTTTGCTATTGCTTCTTTCGTTGGACCTCCACTAGCTAGTACACCCTTTGAATAGTTTTTATGTTGCTGCCACCAGAACATGAAAGATCCATAAGTTAGGTAGCCGTTAAGAATAGAAGAATCAAAGGCAAAATACTTATCGCAAACACCGAAATAAATAAAGGAGAAGCATATTGGGAACATCAACAATGAATATCTAAAAGCAACACGAGCGTTTAACATTGGATTTACAAATGCAGTCATCACATATCCTGCACGCTTGTATTCAGCCTTGATATTATGGCTCAAAGAGTTGAAGTGTGGAAATTGCCAAGCATACAAGAACGTTGCCAAGCACCAGGCTCCTGGATCTGACAAAGATGAACATGCGGCCCATCCCATCAATGGTGGAATCGCTCCAACAATAGCCCCTACCCAAGTGTTTAAAATTGATTTCCTTTTAAGCGAGGTGTATATTCCGGAATAGAGGATGATATTGAGTAAAGCAAGCCCGGCTACCATTGGATTCACCCCGTAATAAAGAAAGCCGCATCCAATAGTGCCGGTAATTGCAGCAAATGTGTAAGCTTCATTCGGCGATATTAGTCCTTGAACAACAGGTCTGGACGCAGTTCTAACCATCTGTCTATCAAATGACGGTTCCCTGCCCATGTTGATAGCATTTGCTGCCCCAGATGCAAGTAACGTGCCGAATGTCAGCCATGTAAATGCCACTATATTTGTGGGACCTGGAGCAAGCACGTATGAGCATGTCGAGGAAAGCATTATAAGAAAGGTTAAGTTGGGCTTAGTTAAACTCCAATATGGCTTAAGTAGCTTTTTTAGGCTTATCTTCTCACCTGAAATTCTACGCTGAAGTAATGACAGATTGTTTGTTCGTCTAGGTTTGCGTGGGGACACTTTAAATGGAACTTTTGTTATACCTATAGATTTGTTACTCTCGGATTCCGGAATATCACTAGAAATAGGATGACATATTTTGATATCCAGAACTTTTGCATGCTCCTTTGACTGAGCAGTATCTGCTGGCGTAGAAATGTTCCAACCTGGATCGTTTAATCTAGATACAACGAGGTTGCAATTTGGTGTAAACTGAAAACTTCCATCAAAATATTGTGTTTGTTGTTGATTATCGAAACTTTTGTTTCGCAATGCCGTGTTACTATAGTAGAAAAGTGTAGTTAAATGTCTTGTGTGACTAGTTGACGACCAGCATCGCACTGTGCTTTTCAAAGTGAGAGACTTTATTGATTTCCCAAATATCGACGGTACATAAATTTTCCACATATCTGTCCGAAAATTAAGTTGACTCTGAAGTCAATGGCCAATTATCAACTTTTGAAAAAGAAACTATATATATGTTGTCTCTTCTATCTCACTCATGATCTTCTAAACTATGCAAGCGTCCCCTCCCCCAGAAAAAAAATCCGCCCACTTATCAAAAAAAAAAAAAAATTTATCTGTGAGATAGATATATATGATACAATCTTGTCCAACCTACAGGTAGTCAAACATACTTTCCATTCATCTATTTAATATTTTCACACAAGAAAAATATACTCTTTCTATGTATATCAACCAACTTATTTATTAATTGGGCCCAACAGAACCGTGCGATTTTGTAGGTTTCACATCTTGGCCCTCAGCATCAATTTCATCCTTTTCGATCTCTCCCTTCTCATCCTCTGTCTCTTTCTCATTGTACCTTTTGTTTTCAATTTTGTTTTCAATCAAGTCATGGAACGCTATAATAGATCTCACCAAACTACCAACATAAAGGAGCATAAGTTGGTCGTTTGTTTTAACGTTGAAGGCACTTGTTAGCTGCCTTTTTTCGGAGCCCACTAATTCGGTATTAACGCCTTCTTCAGCATCTTCTTCGATAGCCTTCTTTCTTTCCAATTTATCACCTTCAAACAATCCTGATATGTTTGGGAAAAGATTGAAAATATCCTGTAACTTTCCAAGGATTGTGTTATTCACTGGGAGTTTCCCTGATATGACTTTATCAAGGTAGCTCACAATATTGACTAATCGTTCACTGAGAGAGGTCAGGGACTTGAAATTGTTTGTCAAATTTAGCCCCAAATTTCCACATGCCTGGTCTCTAATATCTCTCAAAAGATGGCCAACACCAATTTCCTCTGCTTCCTCTGCACGAATCACAGATGGTAGATGCAAAAATGTCTTCTCACTAGATGATCCATCCTCTTTTATATCCTCAATGGCAACATAGCAGTCTGTAGGTATGTCGATCTTATCGGTGCTATTAACGTCAACGATCAAAAGTATAGGATCTGGTATAAATGTCTTGAGAATTTCGTTTATTTTCAAATCATTGGATCTAAGTTTTGGTCCTGAGTGATACCATCCAATTAGCTTCTCTTTAGCATTGATTTTTTTGAACATCTCCATCATGGAGTCAATGAAGTTATGGTCTAAAAACCAAATGTTAGGGTCCTTTTCATCTTCTTCGAATGGAATTGCAAATGAGTTTGTGATTTTGATCATCTTCTTGTCAGATGCATCTCCTAAAACCACACCAACAACTCTCTTGTTATCCTTATTTGTTGAGGTGGATAATGTTTTCAAAATTCTTTCATAATGATCAACGACAGACAATAACACCAATGGTGCCACCGACACGGTGGTATCTTTATATTGGGACATTTTAATCTAACCAATCTAGATTTCTATATGTGGGTAATGTTAAAAAAAAAAGAGTTTGCTGTAACTATCCTCAATATACAGTTTCTTTCGTACTACTTCTATTAACGAGGTATAAGACATGTATTGCCTCCCGAATCTACCATCTCTTTTTTTTACCCACCGGCCCTGTCTGTCCTGTCCTTGCCACTCATCCTGAAAAAAAAAAAAAAAAAGGGAGGCATGTAGTGTACGGATGTTTTTGTATCTAATGTAGGGATGTAACATTTTTTTTTTTTAACAAATGAGCTCTGGGGAAAAAAAAAGTAGGTTTGGTTGGGTACCCGATATACTTCTGAATGTCGATCTCAATGTTTTATATTTGGCCGAGAATTGTGTAGCAGTAAGAGGTTTGCAATTCGCATTTCGCGCGCGTGAGCGATATGTTTTCACATGAGAAAAAAATATTTGTTTATGCTGTTGGTTATCGGGCTAAAAATATCAGCAAAGTTTCAAGAAAAACATTCTTGCAAAACAATAAGGAGCGGTTTTTCACTACGTTTTCGTTTAGGCCACATCTCATTTGATTACCTATACTAACTATGTTTTTTCTCCCCCAATATACACCACTCTATTGCTGCCATTATTTGATCATTTGTTCTACAAGCATTATTACGTATCCAATCTGGGTCATACCAAGCGCCTCTTTTGAACGATTTTGCTCTTTCTAAGATCTTGGGGCTCAATTCCTATAAGTTGAAGAAAAAAAAAAAAAAAAGGAAAAGGATTGAAAATAATTCATAAGCAAACTTTCTTCCCTATAAATATGGTGCTGGGATCCCGTAAGCTTCTGTTCCTGGCCTCTAGAGTTACATCTTACGGTATGAACAAACCAGAATATCTTCCTGTGCCATTTGATCTTTCTAAGCCCTTGTCTCGTGCATCCGTGAAAGCTTACAATCGCTCGATAAATGTCACGCATCACACAAAGAGGAAAACCATGCAGAAGAAGTTGCTGGTAATGTTAGCCCAGTTTTCAGTCTATTATTATCGCTTTCCAAGAGTATCAAATTCACAAACAAATGGTTTACGATACTCTATTGGGTCTGCAACTGCTTATATGACCGGTTCTCATAGAAATTTTTCCACTCTTTCAAATAAGAGGGGCAGTCTGAGGCTTTTTGCAGGAACAAGAAGAAGGCTTTTTGGATATCGAGGCAGGCAACTTGCGGGCTCTAGTACAAAAGGAATCAAACAAAGGAGAAACTTTCGTAGTTTCTTTACGCTGACAGCTATAGCCATAATTTTCTTTGGTGTTGTCGCTCGGTATGATTTCGATCAATACGAAGATATTCTCGAAGATGATGAAGATTCGCTGGATAAAGAGAAAAATAAGAAACCTATCATAAGACCCACAAATGTTTTGCTGTATATATATTCTTGGTTGCCATTGAACGCGCTGTCACGACTGTGGGGTCGAGTGAATAGTATTGAGTTGCCGATTTGGATGAGGGGGCCTGGTTTCAAACTCTACGCCAGACTGTTCGGTGTCAATCTTGATGAAATGCTTGATCCGGATTTAACTCACTACCAAAATCTTTCCGAATTCTTTTATAGGAGAATAAAGCCTGAAACAAGACCCATAGACGAGAATGCACAACTGTGCTCTCCATGTGATGGAAGAATTATAAAATTTGGCAGAGTCAAAAAGGGTGAAATCGAACAGGTGAAAGGTATGACATATAGTGTTGAGGCCCTTTTAGGTACTACTAATTCGGGAAAACTTGCTGAGCCAGTACATGCTATTGACTACCCACTTCAAAGTTTACGTGAGCATGATGAGGTTGCAGCTCGGTTCTTGGAAAGCTACAACGAGCATAACCATTCAAAGCATGCAAATAAACTTATAAATTACGAGCAAGAAGGTGATAAATCATTGAATAAATCATCCATTTCACAGATTATCAAGATCTCAAGTAAACTTTATCAAAGCCACAATGATGATAGTCATTGTTTGTATTATGCCGTTATATACTTGGATCCGGGTGACTATCATCATTTCCATTCTCCAGCCAATTGGGTCGCTACAACCAGAAGACATTTTGCAGGGGAGTTATATTCTGTTGCACCATATTTTCAGCGGACATTCAACAATTTGTTTGTCCTAAACGAGAGAGTTGCACTTTTAGGTTATTGGAAGCATGGATTTTTCAGTATGACTCCTGTTGGTGCAACAAATGTTGGTTCAATAAAGGTAAATTTTGACAAAGACCTCAGCACAAATATCTCATACAAAAACTCGGAGTTACCAGATCAGGGTTCAAAAGACGTGCATAATATTCCACGGCGTAGATCACGCTCTAGAAAGAGGGTTAGAAAGAATACATGCTATGAAGCTACGTATAATAAAGCATCCCGTGTCCTTGAAGGACAGCCTTTGTTCAAGGGCCAGGAAATGGGAGGATTTATGCTGGGTTCCACTGTTGTCCTTTGCTTTGAAGCACCTGCTGGTTTTGAATTCAACAGAAGGGAAGGTGATCACGTTAAGGTTGGAGAGAGATTCGGTTACATAGATGATTGATTACATACATAGTTTCTGGTTATAGAACATTCATTATATCGCAATTCATTACACCAATATTTAATATCAAGCTTATTGGATCTATATATATATATATATATATTATTCTTGACTATTGGATAATTAGTTGTTACGTATTCATCTTAACCTTCTTGAAGAGCTTGTTTCGAATCTCTTCAATGAACTTGATACTCAAATAGCTCATATTATTCTCGTGGTAGTCTCCAGCTTCTGCACGATCGTTATGACTTTCAAATGTATCATCATAAGATCTGGCAGTATTGTTTGGATCAACACTATTGTTTAGCAAAGTATCATTCCATACTGACTTCGGCTTAGGTAAGCTGTTACCCGGAATTCGACCATAAGTGCCAGAACTCTTTCTGATACTGCTATGAGTTTGCTCATCCTTATAATCAAATATTATTTTATCAACATAATTGAAAAGAAGTTTGAGGTTCCACAACTTATCAATTGAATTCGAATTCAGTAAATGTTCAACCTCTAGCTTTACATCCATAACTGAAGACTCGATTAAGGCCTCTGCACTGACACTACTACTAAGTAGCAGATTCTTCTCATACTCCTTTGACTTCTTGATAATATTCAAGTTCTGAAAGCAGTTTAAATAATCTAGCTTATCTTTGTTAGAATAGCTATTGTTTGTATCCTTGTTTTTCTCCAAGTGTAGCATATAGTTGAAAGTGAGATTCAAATTTTGATACTGCGGTCTTTTGTAGACAAAAACCGTCAAATTCTTTTTGAACTTCTCACTTTGTGATTTCGCAGCATTCATAAAATCAAATTCAACCGGGAAGTACTTCCCATCAGAGGAGGTCTTGCATGATTCTTTCTCCTTCAATAAGTTTGAGTCTCTAGGGCAGATCACGACTTTTTGTATCTTTCCTAACTCCGGAAGAAGGCATGGTGAAAATAAATGAAGTTTTGATCCATCATTCATGTTTACGTTCACGCCAACCTTAATTGGTTGTTTATCACCAACATTTCTAACAACTAAACATCTATTTTCCACTGACAATGCCCAAAAGTGTCTCAATGCTTCCAAGAGAATCTCAGTACATTCAGTTGTGCATTCGTAATTGTTGGTGGAGTATACTGGATATATAGATGTTATAAGTGAAACAATACTAAATGAATCATCAGTTCTGAATGCTTGTTGTCCTCCACCCAAAAATAAGAAGCCAAGTGCTGTATTAATCGCCATAAAATCCCCATAATTTGTATATTGGTCTGTCATCCCCTGTAAGTATCTCAATCTTCTAAGGGTATCCAGATCACCGCTTCCTGACATCAAGATTGAGAGCCCCAACACGACTACATCTCTCACATTCCGTGCACCTATCAAAGCAATTCTTTGATCAAAGTTCGCCGGAACTCTTGAGCATAAAGTAATCAATCTGTCAAGATATTCAAGCATGGTCTGTTTCACTGTAACGCTTCCAGTCGAAGCAAATCTTATTGCCATTGAAAGTAACTCTCCACCAATGATATTTAAGTATGGTAAAGATTCACTATCCAAATAATCGATGTGATCAAGATCAAACATTTCAGAAACGCATGATGGAATTTGGTCCTCAATCCAATCAGTAGTTTGACCAATTGATTCCCACATAATCATATTTTTCGCTAGACATCTCAACATAAGGAGATCAGGTCTTAAGTAGTCTATAAGTTGCCTCGTTTTTGGAATATCAAGTTTTTCGGCAACATTTCTGTTTTCAGTTCGAAGAAACATAAATGTGAGGGCAAGTAAAGCTCCACCACAAGATTTGTCAAGTTCCTCTGTTGATTCGATGTCCCTCACAAGAGTTGCAAGATAAAGTAATGAGTTCAGAACACTTGCGTCAGAACTGTCTTTCAAATATCCTCCCTTTCCAATGTTAATGTATCCAAGAGCAATTCCAGCAGCCAATCGGTACCCTTCATTCACGGTTTTACGTTCATTTATTGTGAGAATAGAAGTTAGTTGGGAAAGAAGCATTTCAGTCATTCGTCTATGTTGCGAACCTGCA
Organism: Brettanomyces anomalus; assembly: GCA_001754015.1. Taxonomy (NCBI): domain Eukaryota; kingdom Fungi; phylum Ascomycota; class Pichiomycetes; order Pichiales; family Pichiaceae; genus Brettanomyces; species Brettanomyces anomalus. Next base: position 445,496 of record MDSB01000005.1, read on the forward strand.
TACAATAATCCTATACCTATTATTCCGGCAGTTTGAACTGGTAACTGAACATTCAAATCTGTAGAACCTGGTGGTAAAAGTGCCACTACATGAACTGACAAGACTTTAGTAAGTTTCACATCCATTGTGCCTTTTAAGCTTGCTGCCATACCCAGCAAAAGTCCCATGCTCGTAAAATTATGTTTTGGTCCTAAGTAATTGTAGATATGCCATTCCTCCAGATGTTTTAAATGGCCATTTAAACCAAGACCTAACAAAAAGCCTGCATGCTGTGCATTCAATGTTGGAGGACGGTTGAAAACAATCCAGCTTCCACTAATATTATCAAAGTTCCGGGAAATCATTAATCCAGCACTCACTCCATTGTGAAAATAGCCCCAGTCGTACAAATATGAATCAATTGAACCCTTTTCCAAACCAATATTAATCATAGCTGGGATGATTAATGCACTAAAGTTCATTTTGGGAATTGGAAACTTTTCGGTAACTAATGGTTTCCTGCTTGATATAAATAAGGCAGCTCTACCCACAGGTATTGTAAGTGTCCTAATAGCAAGCTTAGCGCCCAAAGCACGCTGCTTTGTTAGCTTCTTGTTCTCATCCATTGTAGATGGCAACTTTAAAAAGCCAGTCTGTACTTTCGATGATTGCAAAAGCCTTGTAACTTCGTAAAATCTACGATCATCTGAAAAGATCAAACGTGTGACATGAAATCTATCCGCCTCAGCTTGGTCATCCCATGGGGAAAGTACTGTGCTGTTGTTGACATATTTAATAATCTCAGGCATATCTTTAGCTCCTTCACTTTTCAAGTTGTATGAAGATATTTGTGCGGAAAGAACGCTCTCCATACAAGAATTCTCTGATTCCAGTAAATCTCGACGCCCAATCAAAGCCAATTCTTGTTGATTAAGATCGCACTGGGATCGTATGCTTTCTCTGCAGTACATTACCTTGTTCTTTAGAATAACATAAAGTCCTACAGGAAGTGTTTCAATATCCGAGTTCTTGATATTATAATCTACCATCATCCTGATCAAATCCTCTGGCGTGAATTGTGGTGAGATCAGAATCTCAAACAAACGTAACAAGTAGTAAGTTCTCGGTATTATTATTCGATCGATCTCTTCATCATCCTCAGCTAGTTGAGCAAAGGTTATGTATGGAACTATTTTATCTGTGAACAAGCTGCTTAATGAACAAAAAATATTCGGTGGCTCTTCTATCGGTTGTGATAATAACTTTCTTGTACTTCGATCAATAGAAACTGGATCAATATGATAGTATCGAAACCACTTCTCAGACCAGCCCATCCAACTGACAAGTTGTGCAAGAAAAACTGCCAATCTTTTAAGTTTATCATATGCTAAAACATCTAATCTTAAATCTTCCCGTATAATATGAAGAGACAAAACGATTATTGGAAGCAGACTATCCAAATTATAATTTCGGTCAAATTGATCTAAGTCATTTGTGGACCGTTGAGCTCTTAGCAAAGAAGCAGCAGGTAAAAGTCTTGTTATCTCGTTTTTCTGAATAGCTTTATCATCCAGCTTGACATTCTCAGATAATGAAGTCATAGAGAGGAGTGTAATAACAAAATACACCCAATCTGTTCCACTTAAAGCTTGAGCAGATCTACTTCCGCACCATTGTAGCCAGAAGTACTCCTGTAAATATGAATTGGTTAAATATTGAAAACTTTTGAGTAGTGTTCCCGTGACCTTATCGGCGGGCTCAATCGAAAGATTAATAACTAATTTATTCAAGGCATTGGTGCCTAAAATCAAGGTTGATCCAGAAAATCCATCAAGTGTTGTAATCTCGGGTAGATTCGATAGATCCATTTCGGGTGAACTGAGCTTGATAAATGGATTGAACAAAAAAAGTTTGTTGTTGTCTCGTTTTAATAATACATACCCCGGATGATATTGTAATCCCTGGGCCTTCACGATGTCTGTGGAATTAACAGAAAATTTGGTGTTGAAGTTTGGAAGACTCACGATGTTTGGTGGGCTATCGTATATTAAAAATGTAGTGCGTCCTTTATTCAAGTTACTTATCACAATTGCCTCTTGATCCTTAAATATTATATTGAAGACCTTTATTTTGTCTACAGCACCCTTTAGTGAGAAATGGTTCAATTTTGTAAAAATAACAGTCTTCCTCAACTTTTGAAAGAATGATGGATTTCCCGCAAAGGCAGTACTCGAGGAATCCGCGTTTATTTCACCTCCAGATGCCATTCTATCATATGACAAAACTGATGATAATCTCACAAGTCGTTGCTCACCTTCTAATGTTCTAGAAGTATTTGGGGTGACGGGTTGTAAAGCACTTGACGAGGAAGTATTTCGGACACTTGATTTTCTGAGTCCTAAATATGTATTCTTTTTATTTCTATGGCTTTTTGAGTTTGAAAGATATCTAACATGATAAACATTTAACTTTCGTTCCAAAGGATTGAATAGTGTTGCTAACGAGTACTTAGAGCTCTCGGGAAAACTTGTTAACTCTTCTCGAGATGAAAATGAAGTAACTGAAGATGATGAAATCATGCCTGGGTCACCCAAGGGATCTGTCAAAGTTAAAAAATTGCTTTCAGATAGAAAGGAGTTCCCTATTGGTGCTGACACAACAGAGGGTATACTAGAAGTAGGTGTAGAACTCGATAAAGCAGATGATGACTTTGCTGTTTGAATTGATGAAAGTAGACTTCCAGAAGGAGCCGAAAGTGAATCAAAGGATGGCATAGTCATATCGTATGCTTTGTTGATGACAATACCATCCTGAAATGGAAATGCCCTCTTAATATGAAATGGAACAGCCAATATCTTTGAACCTCCTTTGTTATTATAAATTCTTATCTGATCAATGAACACAACGACTAATACTTTATCCTGATAGATTTTGTTTTCGTGCAATGCATATTTTGATTCGTGGTTTTTCTTAAACGTTGTGTAGAAGCAGCTGATAATTTCATTTTCGAACTCAAACTGCCTGGTGACTAGGGTTCCAGAAATACAAATCATGTGGCAACCCCTGACAAGTATTAAATCATTATGACCAGCGACTATAACTTTAAATTGGTTACTCCCAAAGGTTTTTTCGATTATATGATTTGTGATCGATCCCAGGTCTGAGAGAATGTTATGAGAGCTTATATGTGGCATATTCAATATACAACAATATTACCTTTTTCCATTTGTTCTAAAGTGTCAGGTTTGTACTTGTTAAGGTAAGATGAATTGCACTTTGTAACAAAGGTAGAAGAAAAAGATAAAAAGGGGGGGGTGCAAAAAAAAAAAATAAAAAAATAAAAAAATAAAAAAACGCGAAGCACCCCAAAACAAATATATTTGTGTTGATGTCCCTCATTCCAGTCCTAGAATGTTTGATGTGATACGTGAATGGTCCTTTAATCTTAAAGCTGTGAATTATATGGTTGCTAGGACTAATATTGCTTTGAGGAAACAAACAATACTTATTCAGAATGTCGTTTCTAAATCCTTTCAAGTATGTTACATTCTAAAAGTTAAGTCGTTCTAGCTTTATTATAGCATTTTACTAACGATTTTATATATATTTTTTTTTCTGAAGAGGTTTTGCTAGAAATTCCAAAAAGAAGCAACAGGCCAACTCTAGCAAGAGCTCAAGGGCTTTCAAGTATTCGGATACAAATCTTCCCAACAATTCAAGTCATTCACTTCTGAGCCAACAAACACAATCCAGTTCATATGGTGGTGATTCTTCACGACCAGAAAGTCGGGGTCACTCACCTAACCGTCGTGTTCAAAAGCAGAAAGGATTAAGTTCCAAGTATCACTCACACAATTTTCATCAGCAGCAGTACAATGAAGCTAGGCAAGTGAATTCTCAACCTTCAAAGACTAAAAAGGAGGAGAAACTTCCCCTTTTCCTCTGCGAACCATTTGTTAGGACAGCTTTGGTGAAGGGATCATACAAGACAATAGTTCAGCTGCCGAAGTATGTGGATTATTATGAGTGGCTGGCCTTAAACACATTTGAGTTTTTTAATCATATCAACAAGTTTTATGGTATAATTGCTGAATATGTGACGCCGGACAAATATCCGAAGATGATGGCTGATTCAAATACAGAATACACCTGGATGATGCCGAATGGTAAAGCAGCCTCTTTACCTGCAAACCAATATATCGAATATGCTCTAACGTGGATGAGCAATAAAATTAATGACCAAACAATTTTTCCAACTAAAAGTGGAATTGCCTTCCCACCATCTTTCCTTAATGATATTCGAGGAATATGTAGGCAAATATTTCGAATGATGGCTCACATATATTGGAATCATTATGACAAATTGATCCACCTATCTTTAGAAGCACATTGGAGTTCATACTTTTCTCATTTTATTTCGTTTGTCCGAGAGTTTGACTTGATTGAACCAAAGGAATTAGAGCCCTTATCCGATTTGATAAGCGTGTTAGAAAGTAAGGGTAAGATTATTATGGTTGATCATCCACAGAAGCCTCCTCCTACATCTATTTGCTATTGAGAAAAAAGATCAGCTTGGATTGAAAATCTACTTCTTAAGTTCTCAGTTCAGGACCTTCAGAACTTCTATATGCACGTTGTTATATGCTGCTTATTATTTCAAACAGATACTTTTAGGACTTTTTTTTACTTTTTAGCAAAATAAAATTAGGATTTTATCAACTATATACATGGCGATGTCTGTATAAAACAAGACTCTAAATATTAAAGGCTAATAGAGTTAAATCATGAAAAGAAGTATTGACTTTGCTTTACCATCGAAACATCAAACGATCCTCTTGGAGGAACTGGAGGTAGATCAAATGGTGCCAAAACGTTGACTGTGCCCTTATCATCTTTGTCCATATCGTATCCTGTTTCTTTAAATATCTCAACTGGACTTTTAAGTTCCTTACCTAATTTCACTTGGTTAGGATCTTTAGAATGAAGTAACTTTCTCCTTTCCTTTTCAATGTTAATTTCGTCCTTGAGCGTTATTGCTCTCCCAAGCTTTTTCGACATCTCTATTCTGTAAGCCTTCGCGGCATTAGCAATTTTGCTGTGTTTAGGAACCTTGAGTATCAAAATATTGTCACCATATCTTTTCATGAACTCACTTCTCAGTTTTGAAACTAGATCATTTTTATGAAGCTTCACAAATTCCTCTCGTAAGATTTTGTTCATCAGTGTTACGTTGGCTGCATGAGTCCAGTAAGAATCATGAACAGAGGAGAAAGATAGTCCATGCTCACGGCAACGATTCACAGACATAAGCATATGCGTAGCATCTAGAGAATGAACAAAGTTTGGAGGAAAGCCTTGAGCCTGCTTCCTTGCATCAACTTTCTTTATTTCATAAGGGTCGTTGATAACCATCGTCTGGAGGTTGGTATGAATCTGTTTTGACTTGAACTTTCTGTATGGTTGAACCACAGGTAGTCCAAGAGGCGACGTCCATATCACAGAAGAAAGATACTCTGTGTCATCATCCACATCAATATCAAGACGAATACTCTTGCTAATTCTCTTCGCTGCAAGAGCAAGCCAATTCTGGATAGCATGAGCACCATCAAATAATTTACGAATTGCCTTTAGCACTTTGTCTGTGAGATAAGCAGAACAGTCTGATAAATGATCTTCATCAAAATCAATCTCCTTCAGTCTCTTTGCAATTTGTGCCCTTGCACCAACGTATGTAACGCCATACACACTAGTCATGACGGTTTGCTTAACTAACTTCCTTGTTATAATGCTCTGGGTTCTTTTTGCATCCGGAACACCATTCTTAGCATCCTCGTCGACAGTTTGTTGAACGATCTTAGACACACGTGTATAAATATCTGAAGGTTTGTCGTTTGGCACCAAATTCACGTGTTTTGCACCTTCAACATCACCTCCAAGGGCCGCATAGTGTTGTAAACCATTGCATGTTCCATCCTGGTGAACAGGTTGATGAGAAATAAATTGAGTTGGATCTGGTAATTTCATGGCTTCTGTAAGCTCCATTGCAGTAGCTAGGAATTGCCATGGATGGTCTGCATTCATCCAAAATTTCTTTCCATCAAATGGATGCTCTACAGAATCTATTATGTCGTCCATATGCTCATCTGTGTATTTAACCCTGTCATCTAATGAAATTTTATCATTACCCATCAAATTGCAACAGTGTATCTTAAGCCACATAAAACCATCGACTCCAAGTTTCTTTCCAACCCAAAAACGCAACAATCCCCTAGTCAAGTCATTACCTAGATGATTAAAATTTGGAGGAATAGGGTAAGCTCTACCCCTAAAATCAAGCGAATGTGGGAAAAAAATCCTCTCCCCGAGAAATGCTCTAGCAATCTCTAGCTTATAATTCATATCACATCTCATAGATCTATCTTTGGCGAATGCATTACAGAGATCACGGCAATCCCTCCTGTATCTGAAGATCTCGATAGGCTCTGCTCCCTTCGTTGGAGGCTTTGGTAGAACGAGCTTTTCTTCGGCCTTTGGTATCTCAAGAAAAGCTTTGCCAGTATTCCAAATCTGAGTCATTAGCTCAAGTATACGTTTGTTGACAGTCCATGAAGTATTTCCCAGAGCATTCAGACCGCTGAGAACTTTATCCATCTTTCCACTCATTGCAGCAGCTTTTGCATATGCAAATTGTTCTGGTGCATTCTTTGAACGCAACACTAAGCAACGCTTCAAATAATAACCACCATCATTATAAGTTGTCCAAGGTCTAGGCCTTGCAATCATAGGTAGATATTGGGCCTGAATAGATTGATCTAGTCTATCTTTTCCAAGTTTGGAAGAAAATCTTTGGTTTACTTTGATCACACCCACTTTACCACCATTTTGGAAGTCATAGGTATGATAAAATGCCGGAGCTAAAGCTTTTTTCAACTCACCAGTCTTTGGATCAACTCCTTGCACATCTACTTTGGCAATCTGTAATAGCATTGAAACCAATGCAGAGCCCACCCGACAATGTGAGTCTGCATCCCATAACAATTGAGAGGATTCCGTTTCCATATTGCTATTTCTCAAAGACTGATGTTCGGCTGCCTTTATGATTTTCTCTGCCTGCTTACTTCTGAGGAACCTTTTAAACTCCGGAGTCTTCCTTATTGCCTTGAAATTCTTATAAATATCCACATCAGAGGCCAACACCTTCTCAGATTTATACTCCAGCTCGAGGGCCTTAGAGACAGACATCACAACCTTTGAAACAGGAACACCTCTTGCAATATCAGAGGTAACACAATTTTTCATAACTTCAAGAATTGTGATAATTGCAATTTTCTCTGGTTTCATCAAGCGGATGAATGGTCCATACTTCATTTTCTCCTCATATCTTTGTTCATCATAGCTCGACAATTTTTCAATCTTTTCATTTGTCTTCAACCCTGCAAAATACACCTTGGCCTTGTCGTATTCATCCACGTCTTTTTGAATTAATGGTGTCAATTGTTCCATCCAGTTATGAAGATATGATCCCACTGAAGATGGCATTGACTTATCCTTTAGATTTTCAAATTCGTGATCCCACTTGGCTTTAGCAGCCTCTATAGTTGTGCCTTCAAGCAGTATCTGCCTCTCTTCTGAAATATCATCTAAAACCTTATCAAACGTTTCACGTTGGTCATACGGTAGCGCTTCCTTGATATCATAGAAATTGACCTGTTTTCCGGAATTGGCACATTCTAAAACTGACTGTGTATCCACGTCCAAATTTGCCTCCTTAACTGCTTCAACAAACTGTCTAATAAACTTTCCTTGATGATACGTGTCAACCAATCCTAACAAAGAGTGTCTTATAGCTTTTAAATTCCAGGTTGAAACCGACTTCAATTCGGCAATGCCATTATCAATCGCCTGAGATTCCTTCTCAATGTTAATAACATTCTGCTGTGCGTCTTTTATGACAGTTGCAATATCTAAATCATTATCGTTCTCTTCTCCCTGGGCTAATTTGTTTGCATCAGCTAGAGCTTTTTTGTTCACCATGTGTTCTTGTAGAAAATTGTTTTTACTTTCTAATCCTTTCTCAGTGGATAGTTTTTCTTCAGCCGCTATTTTATGATCCAACATACCGGCAACTTCCTGGGAAGTGTCTTGGTTGGTACCCTTAGCTTGTTGGCTCAACACTTCATTTTGCTCGGAATATTTTGGAGTTGACAATAATATGTTAAAAAGATCTTTATAGTCATTAGGAATAGACTCTCTCAAGTTTGGATCAAATGTGACTAGTTTTTTAACATTGAAAACACCTATAATATTAATGTATCTCAGGACATCTGAGCTCTTATTTCCGTATGCGGACAATTTATAATATGTAAGTTCTTTGATAGCCGTTTCAGCATCTTCACCTTTCTGAAATAAAATCCTAATAATCCAAGCGTACACCCGAGGATCTTTCTTAAAAGAATCATCGACTGATGACATACGATTTAACCAACTTTTGACTGCTTCGTTTGTGATATTTTCCTCCTGACCCCAATGAGCTAAAAATTCGCAAACACCATCCTGGTAATATGGACTATTGATACTGCTTTGTGAGGAAAGATTTTGGAGAATTAAATCAGACCTTTCATAATCCCTGGACTTTAAGCATGCTGTAAATAAACTCCATCTTTGCACTGCGGTTATGTTGACCGGTGTCAACACATTATCAACAGGAGATGAAAGTCGAAATGAATCACCAACATATTTGTCCACTGGCACCGGTTCCCGAAGTTTGCTGTAAATTTCATCTAATGAAGTTGGTGACTTTCTCAAAGAAGTGGCAAATCTAATGCTAAATAATGCCGTCGAAGCTCTAGGAAACAGTGATCTGCAGCATGCTATTCTGTTTGTGGTACGACTCAACATATCGTCTTTCTTTTTTTTCTTTTGTCGCTATCAAACTTCTAATCACAAGTCCCCGATAAATAATGTCTATAACCCAAAGCCAATTCCTGCTATGGCCTATCCTATGTACAAATGAATGGGTGAGAACAGATGTTAATATATACAGAAAAAGATCGCTACTATTATATAAGTGAACGATCTGCAGTTTTGGCACAAGTTCTATGCAATATCTCAAAAGACAAGTTTTGGTGAGCTAGATGTACAAGAGAATGATAACAAATGTTATTACACTACGATCATCACCTGACCCAAGATGTGGGGCTAATTTGTAATTCTGCTTAATTTTTCATCAAGAAAAAAAAATATGAGTTGAAAAGATTAAAAAAAAAGAATTCTGAAGTTTTGAACAATAGAGAACCTCCTAATGTCAAAATTTTCTCCCCCTTCTTGAAGGCGATAACGGAGTTGGAACGTCGATCGACGTATTATATAGCTCATACTAGATATTCAAATGTGCACATCATCAATCGTTAAGACATTCATAGAACTTCTCGCAAGATTAGGGGACAGATATGCAGGCATCTGCCAGACAACCATTCTAGCAATAATCCCTGCCATAACAAAGCAACTGTCTTCTTTTTCATCTTGTGCATCTTCTGTAAGAAATGAGATCATTGGCCAACAGTGAATGCCACCTTTTCTTTCCAATGATTTAAGTCGTCCAAATTTGCCAAGTTTCGAAGCCAATCTTTTAATCTCCGGCAGAAGAGTTTCGCAATCACCATATGAAATTACTATTCCGCCATCGGGAAAAGCATCTTCCCATATTATGTCTCTGAATTCTTTGCTTACCTTCTTTTCTGATGAACATATTGCTGAAAGTTTTTTTAGAAAGGAAATGCTAACAAAATCTCCTTTACTGTTCCGGCTCACAGAAATGTTTTCTGTATTATTAAGGAGCCATGTTGGAATTGGAGAGTTTAGTACAGCTCCGTATGGTTTTTCAATTTGACCTCCCTCTGAAGCAAATTGTTCAATCATAGAGACAATCAAGGTGGCTGATATTGAACTCCCAGCCAGCACAAATTTAGCATTTGGATACAGGTTAGTTATTTTATTCCATATGTGAGTCAGTTTCTTCAAATAATAGTCATAATTCCAGCCGTCGGGATCCCTTTCGACACTTGTGAGGAAAATTGCCGGGTTGTCGAAGCCTTGCATCATAAGAAGACCATGTAGCGTCGTTAAATACTCAATATAAATATAAGGCTCAGCTCCAAATAGCAAAATGTTTGGAATAAAAAAGATGATTAAATCAGGTTCATCTTTCAACCTAAAGCTCTTTCTAATCCATACACCATCTGACTGCTCTTGAAACTGGCTCATATCTGTACCATTATGACACTGGAGAAATTGGCGTAAATTGTACCAGCGTTTCCAGACATTATTGGAAATAAAGGAGTAGCTTGGGTCAGCCGTATCGAAAAGAAGCGTTTCATTTATATAATTTTCGATAATTCGAAGTAAAACATGTTGATGAAGCGTTCCTTTTTGGGATGGTTGGTCTTTTGAGTCTAGTGGTTCGATAAATCCTGATATAAAAATATCAATTGTTAAATAGAAAACTGATGATATGTTAGTAATTGAAATTTGTCTCTTTTCAAATTAAATTTTACTTACCAAAGCTGATGTTTCTTTCGATGAAGGAAAATAATGTTCTGATTTCATATCGAGATAGCAGATCGATCCCAACCAAGATAAGATACAATATTATGTCGTGAAATCTAATTTCCCTCATTTTACCGTTATCTATTTTAAATTATCAAATAGCTAAATATGAGTGCCAATAACAGAAGAAGTCCAATATGTTAGGAAGTTAAAATTGTATGAAATCCCATTTTGTGGTATTTTTACTGTGTGAAGGCACAGAAAAACGGCAATGATATTGAAACAAAAATAGGAAAGAAAAGGGATTCGAAAATACCTAAGAAAGGAAAAAAACTGGTTCGCAAGCAAATTTATTTCTAACTGTAAAATACATCATATCAATGCACAAATACCAACCGTTCCTGATAAATACATTCAATAGATTCCTATTTACAATAAAATTGATTAAATTCTAATATTTTCATTTAACTCCTTTTTCTTTCGGATGTTGCAAATGTTAATTAAAAGTTTGTTATAGGTTAGCAAGAACCTTGTCCATAATTGGAATAAAGATATCAACATGCTTCTTGTTGAAAGTCAAACCAGGTCTTAATCTAACACCCAATTGTCCACAGTCACCCATATTGACACCGTTCAGTCTCATATCAACCAAGAATTTGGCTCTCTTTTCAGGACTTGACATATCAAATGCCAAGAAGCATCCTTTACCCTTACCTCTCAAATTACTAATGATCTGAGGGTATTTCGCCTGCAATTCCTCCAACTTGGAGTAGAAGTAAAGACCAGTTTCTCTCAATGCAGGCAGTAAGTCATTTTCATTGATCTCTTTCATAATGGCACCGGCCATTATAATGTTCTTTGGATCACCACACCAGGTGTTGAACTGTCTGTAGGGCATATTTGGGACTAACTCTGGGTCATGGAAGAAGTAACCAGATGACTGCATCTTCTTAGAGAAAGTGACAAGATCTGGTGGTGGTGTGATATTGTATCTCTCATGAGCCCACATGATACCGGTACCACCGCATCCGGTCTGAACCTCATCAATAATAAGCTTAGCTCCATATTTCAAGGTGATATCTCTAAGACCTTGGAAGAAAGTTGCGTCAGCGTGGTTGTCACCACCTTCGGATTGAATTGGCTCAACGATAACTGCGGCAATTGGGCAAGACCAGTTTTTGAACTGGTCCTCAACAGTCTTCAAGCATCTCTCATCTTCCTTCTTGTTATACTCGACGTTTTCTGGAAGAGGATACTTGTAAGATGGGAAGTCAGCTGTAGGCCAGTGGAAGGCAGGCATATCCATCTTGTGCAGAGGCTTGGATCTCGTAAGAGAAGCTGTTGCAAACAATCTACCGTGGAAGCATCTCTTGAATGATAAAACTGCCAACTTTGGGTTTCCGGGTGGCAAGTTCTGCATACAAGACTTCTCTTCCTCTGCAGTGAATGGCTTGTCGTAACCTCTTCTTGTGGATTGGTAGTTCATGAAAACGGCTTTCATTGCCAATTCATTTGCATCTGCACCAGATAATCCGTTCCAGACATACTTCTGTCCTTTTGGTGCGTACTTTAGAATATCTTTCTGGATCTCCTCATAATCAAGGCCAGCAAAGTTACCCAAAGCTGGTCTGTCAACAAGAGCTCTAAGCATCTTATCAGACCTTGCAACCTTGATCAAGTTAGGGTTGTTGTAACCCATGGCAATAGAAGCAATCTGACAGTAAGCATCCAAAAGGACGTTTCCATCTGCATCCACAATAAAGTTACCGCAAGATTTACTGTAGTCAGCTAGGAAAGTCATGCATCTAGTATCGAAAACCTCAGATAGAGACTTAATAGCAGCCTGACCCTTAGGACCAGGAATAGCCTTTGTGATAACCTTTGGAGCATCTGGCTCGCCAGGGAAGTATTTATCGGCGTATGTAGACATTTCTATATGTTTATAATGGCTAGTGATGTGATGTCCTAAACCTTGACCTTAGTTCCGTGAAGATTCCTCCTAAGTAAAGGGTTATGGTACGGTGAAATTTTATACATTGTACAGAGAAATTGTCCCCTTTTATACTGGAACGATTTGAGATTTGGTTTGATAACCCACAAAGGTAGGCGGAAGTGGATCATAAAGTGTGCCTAATTATGCACTAATCGGGTTCATCAAGAAAACAAAGATTAACGTGTAATCGGCCAAAGAATAATGGGAAAGTACACAATTCTAGTAGGGTGCTACCCGCTAAGAAAACAGATATCCTACCCCGATCGACTAATTAGGAAGCTTTTGTCGCAATATTATTTCTCCCATCTTGGCGGTTAGCTCTCAAAAAAAAATTTCAAATAAAACAGGTACCTCTTTCTGCCTAACCAGCATTATTGACATCACAGAAACGAATAATTTTTTATACAGAAAAACTCCGGCCAGTAGTACATTCTTCTTTTTTTCTGCCCCGCTTATCGTTCCCAGTACCTACGGCTTGTGGGAGGAGAAAAAAAAAACTCAAGAATCGGTATTGTACTGTCTTAAGGACGTTTCTGTTACATGAAGAAGTTACCACTAACTGCGGAGGTTTAACAATGCTCGGCTTGTGTCAAGAGATCCTAAGTTATATCTGTCAAAATCGGATGTAATCATATTATGGTCAGCGAAGAAGTCCTTTTCTTTCCTGTTTCTTTTGATTCAGTCATATCTTAAAGCTATAAACCCTATGATGTATAGTTTCGAGTAGAGGGGATGGAGGCTAGAAGAAATACTCGGAAATTCATTTTTTAATCTTAGCGGCTATGGTGAGGCCAAAAAAAAAATTCGAAATTGAAAATCGGTTGGCCTCCCCACTAAAAAGCATATAATTCTCGGCGTTTCCAAAATTCTTGTCAGAACAAATGTTGCTTTTAAACAGAGAGAACCCTTACTAAAGGTTCTTCATACAATAGTGATACAAAGAAATGTGGGAAGTATAGTAATGGTGATGCGGTAGATGGGAGAAACTTCATTACGACACTCTTAATATATGCTGTTCTGCTGAAAAATGCAAAATTTACTTTTGAGAAGTCCTCAAAAGATGGGTCTGTCACTGGTGGAATTAGTCGAATTGAGCAAGCAGTACTTCTGGTTGTGCTCCTCAACATAGTAGAAGAACTTGACCGGTTCAATTTTGCTCACAATCTTGTGGATACCACTTTTTTTTGAGTTTCGGTTTCCGCCTCCTCTGCTATCTTCTTCTGCTCGTCGTTCCCTCTGATTATAGCCGATCTGTACTGAAAGCCAAGATCTGGGCCCTGTGGATTTAGTGTAGTGGGATCGTGTATCAAAAAAAATGCTGTATAAGTTCTTGGTAGGTGACCTTGCTTTGCTTATATGAGATCTGTATATATTTTAAATGGCCCTTACCGCCGGCACAGATTTGTTTGAAGCTTGACTGTGTTGTTTTCCCTTTGGTAAATCTAACTTTTGCATATACTAAAAATAGTATTCTCTTGGTATATATAAGCCGCCTCGCTATCTCCCAACTATAGTAGTTTAACAAACTTTGCGGATATACAATACTGATCTAAGAACAAATCATTACAACATATCATTACTTGTCTATCTATCCAGTACAATTTCATCTATAAAAATGAATGAAAGAGAGGTCAAATATTGACCTGCTTGCTACCAACGTCTTTATGGACACACTTGATACTCCTTCCAATCATCACCGATAAGTCTCTTATAAACATACCTGGAATCCGCACCGCCAGCTCCAAGGTCCAAGTAGTCGACTATATCAACAAATAAGCAAACCACTGCGAAGTTCTCATAACCGGATGATGACGTTGTTCCATCAACATTACGATCGATCGAATCCAAAAGCTTTGATTTCTCCTCTGTTAACAAGGATCCAGGCATAGGTTTCTTAAATGATTTTTTTGCATTCCTAGACATCGCATTCCAACAACGTAAACGTTCAGATGCCCACTCCTCGGGCGTCGGTGGTTTCAGACGAAGCTGTAAATATTCTTTCTTAGCCTTTTGGAAGCTGTGTCTATTTTGCATCATATCCTGTAGGGATGTAAAAGAAGCATCTTTTTCCTGCTTTGGTACCGAAGGTGATATCACCACATATTCCAATGGATCATCAATCAGTTTGCTGTTCGCTTGTCTGAAATCCTCAGAGAAAATATCAAACACAGAGATATTATTCTGTTCCGGTGTCGGCGTAGCTATTGGTGAGCCACTCCCACTTTGGCTTCTGCTCTTTATCGTCTCATCATCATCGTCTGCACTGCTCATAACTGCTTCTTCATCCCTTTCCATGATATGCAGCACCGGATATAAGCTGTCCGATATAACCCTTGCATGACCTCTCATACGGAACTGTTTGTTAAGTCTTGTGAAATAAAAGCATGCCTCAAATCTCGAATCTTTCTGTAGTTCTCTGTACTTGGCCGATCTTCTATCTGTCGTGAAAAGAAGAACATTCGTGCTCTTGTCATTAAACAAAAACCCACGAAAGACGCATGTCCGTGTTGACGGCCAACCTTGTTCATTTGTATTTGAAAAGTTGAATGTTATAATCCGGCTTTTCTCTAATTCAGTGGAGAGAGCCGACGAAAATGACGGATTCCATGGTGCTAGTGACTGCATTTGTTCTAGAATGGGTAAGGCGAAAATCAGAGAGCGGTAATCAACAAATGTCCAAGTCCTATATATGGAAATTCTATGCTTTTCGGCGTTCTATATGACTGTTTGAAATTCTAGATAAAACTCCTGCCTAAAGACTCGAACTCGCCTATGGAATTATGCTTGAACTTGGAGGACTGCAATTCCTATATATATTTGGTTATTTCAACTTTCTCTATGGATTATCTGGATCAAAAAAAAAAAAAAAAAAAAAAAAGGATGTATTTATTATCTTTTTTTTTTGTTATTGAATCTCTCGGATGAATGTATCCAAAGGTTAAATGCTCTACAAACACATAATTCCGTAAATTTTTGTTTAATTCTGATTTCTCGGTTTTTTATTCTCCTGTCCAGTAATAATCCTAGATTTTATACAGACCATTTTGCCTGGCAAAAATAGCACATGGTTAACTTATTGGTAGAATACAAATACAATTCAGGCTATGACGATTGAGTGAGTAGAAGATGGTAAGATATTTGTGTGTTAATCTGAAAAAGTTACAATTTGGAATGGTCAAGTGATGTATTACCGCTAGATAAGAATAGAGGCACATGGTTGTAAATTAATGGAAAAATACGACACGCTTTGTGCCGGAGATCCGTTCGCGGCTCTTTTTTTCCCCCTCACATTGGAAAAGTGCCCCGGAAATTTTCTTGCACTGTTCAAAGTTATTTTACAGGGCTGCCAGCTAGTTTTATGACAAGTTTATAAAGGTAGTAAGTAGTAGAGACATCGTGCGATCGAATTTTTTTTTTCAATCGCAAGGGGAACACTTTCCGCCGAAAATAAGAAGGCCTAACTAATATTGGGGTAAGAAAAAGTGCAAGCAAGCTTGAAGTAGTGAGATTTACGATGAGCCCTTATTGGCTAAATATAATGATTCTTTTCTAATGCCAAGCATGCCAACTACAGCACAGTTAGTATACAAGATTCAGATGTGGTAATTAGTACTGTTTATCAGCTAATGATTCAAAAGTTTGTGTATGATCTGTAAAATATTAATAATAGTATCAGTGAAAGTGGAAATATATATCTCCGAATACCCGGTGTCCTATTATCTTCTTTTCATCCTATTATATTTTGAATCTTAACAGCAATCCAAAACACTATGTGTTGAAATCGCTGTAATATTTCGCTGAATTTAATAATAGTGGCAGTGTTGTTCTGGCTAAGTTTATTATTGTGCGAATATTACATTTATTGTTTGTTAACCTTTTAAATGGAACTATAATGCAACTATAAAGCTGCAAACCTGCTAAAGAATTGTACTTACAGTGTATGTGTCTTCCCTATGAGCAGGATGTGCAATTGTGGGGCATGTTTCCTGTCGTGCCTAATAATACTATATCTTAAGTAATTGGTACCCTTTATTTTTACCTACTATGCACTGCGTTAGATAAGTTCAAACAAAAATTAAACTCTATATTATTTTTTAAATTGTATCTTGAATATTCTATCGATTTGCTCAAAATGACTTCAAAGTATGAGAAGAGAAATCTTTTTAATAGCTTTTTGTCGCTTACCAGATCAATCGATAGGAGCCAAATTTATCACGCAGAAAAAAAAAAGCCCAGATTAGAGAATGCTCGTTGCGGTGATCACCAAAATATCCGATCAATACACGAGGCACTGAACATTGAGAACCGGCAATAGCCACATATTAGTACTTTTCAACATCAGTTCATATTTTTCCCCCTGTTTAAATACGACTATCATTAGGTGGGATTTAATCTACATCATACACTTTAATAGATATCGGCTTCCATATGTTCAGCGTACATGATTTGAATCCGCTCTGCAGATCGCCTCCATTTTTAACGGATAATAGTAACCAAGACTATTTACAATTAAATGGTTTGTCCCCAATGCCTCAACAAAATACTACTGGCTCAGATGCATTTTTAGGGCAAAATACATCTATTCCGGATTCGAATAATTTGGATCGAGATTCTGCTACAATCACAAACTATTATAAATTTGCCAATATTACTGACGTCGTTTGCTGTTTTTATCATGTTTTCACTGATTCATCAAATCTACAACTGCAGACCGTACCAACCTTACTTCAACGAGTTCATGGATATGATCTTCTTCTCAAATCAAAGTTACTTAGTGAACATGGAATCAAGAACATTGTCACATATGTCTCGAAAAGGGAAATTTGTATTTATCAGATTCGAACGACGAAAAAAGAGGATGGCTCAACTAC
Source organism: Brettanomyces anomalus (assembly GCA_001754015.1). Lineage (NCBI taxonomy): Eukaryota > Fungi > Ascomycota > Pichiomycetes > Pichiales > Pichiaceae > Brettanomyces > Brettanomyces anomalus. The sequence goes on from MDSB01000005.1 coordinate 462,884, forward strand.
TATTCCTGATATGCAACAAGCAGAAGGATCTAAGTCCAATGATCATCCAGAGATAAGGTATCTCAAAAATGCCATAGATCAAATTGTTGTGAAGCATCATCTCAATCTCAAGTTTTTGTCATCGTCTGTATTCGATTCTGAAATAATTTTTCAAAATTCGGCATCTACATCTCAAACACCAAAGAAAAGGCCTATAGGTATAGTATACCTCAGCTTCCTCAGAGCCGTGAAATGTTATATAATTCATCAGTTATCCAGTTGGCATAGACTTTTTCAGGGAAGTAAACATGCTTTATCCTTGGATATGGTACCGTTTGGCAACCAAATGCTAACAACTTCGACAATCCATACAACTATAGCGAGTGGCCCTTCTGGACCGGAGAGAAAAAAGAGTTTGGGCAGCTACTCTATTCTTCAGGTCAATCCTTCAATGAATAAAAGTAGTGATTTACTTGTGAATTTCTCCGCAAGTAAAAAGATGTTCTACAAGTTATCGGATTATTTGACAATCCATTGCAGTAACGATCCTAGTTTATTGGATAAGATGGATTTTGCTGTTTATATGTGTCCATCAGGTGTTCAATGTTCTTTTGCTGTTGAAGGGTCATTCAGTAAGTCGATTTGTGATGAACCATCATCAATTGGTTCATTTGCCTCATTATTGAAGGCGTATAGTAATATCGATATTATCAAGGATATTTCTATTCAGCCAAACGAGGCTAGAAAGTGGATTAGATTGGTTCCGAATTTAGGGCATGTCAATGGTCTCACTCAGGATATTTCACGATTTACAGAGCAAGTATCAAGTGCAGGGAGGTTTATAATGTGGCCATTAGAACTATGTTTTATACTATTTCCTATGGAATCTAAAGCTTCTTCATCCTTTGATATTCCATCTATATGCGATCCC